>CM035412.1:93683083-94043083 GCA_020310875.1 Ceratopteris richardii | reverse complement strand
TGTATGTGTGTGTATGTATATGTGTGTATGTATATGTGTGGGTATGTATGTGTAAGTGTATGTATATGTGTATGTGTATGCATGTATGTGTGTGTGTATATATGTATGTGTGTGTTTATGTATTTACTATGTATGTGTATGTATGTATATGTGTATGTGTATGTATGTATATGTGTATGTGTATGCATGTATGTGTGTGTGTAAGTATGTATGTATATGTAAGTGTATGCATATATGTGTGTGTATGTATGTACATCTAAGTGTATGCATGTATGTGTAAGTTTATGTGTATGCATGTATGTGTGTGTGTATATATGTATGTGTGTGGGTATGTATTTAATATGTATGTGTATGTGTATGCATGTATGTGTGTGTATGTGTGGATATATATGTATGTGTAAGTGTATGCATATATGTATGTGTATGCATGTATGCGTGTGTGTATGTGTGTGTATGTATGTATATGTAAGTGTATGTATGTATGTAAAAGTGTATGTATGTATGTGTGTGGGTATGTATTAACTATGTTTGTGTATGTATGTATATGTGTATGTGTATGCATGTATGTGTTCATGTATGTATGTGTATGTGTGGGTATGTATGTATGTGTAAGTGTATGCATATGTGTATGTGTATGCATGTATGTGTGTGTGTATGCATGTATATGTAAATGTATGTATTTATGTGTAAGTGTATGTATATGTGTATGCATGTATGTATGTGTATATGTATGTGTGTATATGTATGTGTGTGGGTATGTATTTACTATGTATGTCTGTGTATGTATTGAAAGAACTTGGAGAAGCTTGTAGGAGGTAGAAAAGTGCGTTTCAGAAGCGATGAAGTTTGGTCTAGCCAACTGGCACAAGACCAGCCCTTGAGATTGTGGACACTCATATAGACCTTATAGGCATGCTATAAGTGAAAAGAAATGCACTATGTACTTTGGAGCATCAAGGAGAAAGAGTCAATACAAAACAGATAGGTTCGTGTGTCCATTAGCTCAAAAAACTTATTATCTATGGAAGAGACAATGAACTTCAAATGCTCATAGCAATCAGCGTGATTACAATTAGAAAAAAGTGTTTTATGGGAGTGATACACATAGGTTTGAGGTATATAATGTACAAAAGTATAAGGAATATGCAAAATATGCTATAGGACTGAATCAGACACTCAAAGGTGGTACCTCCTATTTTTCAGGAATACATAGAGATTGATCCCAAGATAGAAAAATTGTGCTTCCTCCTAATCCACTGTACCACATTCTATGAAAAATTTACAGGAATAAACTAGACATTTATATCTTTCCAATGAGCCATCTTTCACTAAATTTGGAGCTCTATAGCGAGAGCAGAAGCCCTTGCAAGATTACTATTGGCGAAGAAGATGATGCAAAAATTGAAGGAGCAAGACAATGATGGTCACAAGTGTATGTATATTGCTTCCATGTATTGTAGAAGTGATTTCAACTATCTATATAGACTTTAGAAGTGATCCACGACTTCTATAAGTGGATTTTGAATTCACATGAAGGTGGGAATGGTTGTTGGAGGGAATCAACTCACTTTCCTACAATCTAGGAAAAGTGAAGATCTAGTTTGATCAACTTTTAGGTGATTGATTGCCTGATTGATTACACCTCAACCACCACAAATTCGTGGGATTTGGGCTCTATCTTTCTATGTTTACATGTGTAAAGCTCAAGGCTTTTAAAATGGTAAAAGATCCATGAAAAATCTTTTTAAAAAATACAATAAGTGAGCATAAGAAAAAGAACTCTCCAATGTATATTCTTTTGATGCGATAGCCTTTGATGTAGATCAAATCCACCTCAAGCATAGTGTAAGCTTGATGTTCCAACATGTATATGTGTATGTGTATGCATGTATATAAGTGTAGGTATGTATGTGTAAGTGTATGCATGTGTGTCTGTATATACATGTTTATAAATTTCAAGTATTTTTTAAGTATGTGTGTATAAGTGTAAGTATGCTTGATATAAGTGGAAGAAGAAGATAGCTCTACTATTATTTTGACAAATAGCTACAAACTAATAAAAAAACACTTATTCCATGAACACCTTACTTTTATGCATAGTTAAAAAAATGTGGAACTAAGCGGTTGTTAGAACTCACTAAAACAGAAGCTCCTCGACACATTAAGGACGTAATGGAGTTTCCACAAAATAGAGCATTATCTCTGTTGTTAGGTTTCAATAAAATGTTTCTACATCGAGTGTGGCAACCAACAAAACCCACAAAACTAGGTGGAAAGCATATCCTTAACAAGCTTCTCAAGATTTCCATTCATATTTAATGTAGTGACAAACTTCGCTAAATCATTATTATAATATTATTTCTCACAAGCCACAATTAATAGTAAAGATATGCGTGTCAGATAATACATTTCAATAAGCTAATTAAAAGAATATCTATATGAAAGCTAACGAAAAGAATTAGATGATGTTATATTTTCTATTGAAGTGGTGCTAACATGTGTGTGCGAAGTAAACCAATGCTTAGTGACAATCATGCCCTCCTTTCCGCTGTAAAGGCAATTGTACAAGAAAATGCAAACCAAAACACCTTTAATTACTTTGATTCTACCAAAAGTGGGAAAACCAAAGCTTTAACAATGAATATTTCTGCAATATTTGGTAACTCAGTGCCTATACATTCTATTTATATTAATGTGTACACAAAAGAATTATATATATATATATATATATATATATATATATATATATATATATATATATATATATATATATATATATATATATATATATATGTGTGTGTGTATGTGTGTGTGTGTGCGTGTGTGTATATGTATAAGCATATATATATATATATATATATATATATATATATATATATATATATATATATATATATATATATATATATATATATATATATATATATATATATGCACACACACAAAGACTTCTAATAATAATGTATGCTTACAAACGTATTTTAATAAAGAAAAACCTCCATGAAAGCATCATTTGGTATATTTCAATATGCTTAGGATATAAAATGCTACATTGCGTATCATTCATAGAATGCGCCAAGTACCATGCATTGTCCCAAGTGAAAGTTTTTGTGTAAAGCCCAAAGCTTGGCAATGTATACTTTTTCTTTGTTTCAAATGATTGAGTATATGTTTCAAAGGTATTGGAAATATGTGAGAACCACAATGATTATCAAAAAGGTCATGCCCTTCTACAAGGGTATGGGTTAATGAGGGCTAAAATGAATAGCTCTAGAAATGGTACGGTTGTAAAATTAGGATAACTATGTATGAATGAATGTATGAATGTATATATGTATGTATGTATGTATGTATGTTTGTATGTATATATGCATGCATGTATGTATGTATGTATGTATGTATGTATGTATGTATGCATGCATGCATGTGTGTTTGTTTGTTTGTATTTATGTATGTCCCATCCCATTTTTGAAAATTTGAACACATGGTGCAGGATGAATCACCATGTAGACCACCCCCAAACATGGAATTGATGTTGCATTTTTTTTTGTAGAGAAAAGAAGAGAGGAGTTCATGGATGAATGATCTTTGGCAAAACAGATCAAGATTTTTTTTATATTTGAAGGATCCTTCTATATTTTCAACTATTGCCAGGCTATGTTCCAATACAAGAGAAAATATTCATATTTTTACCATATTAAAGTTCTTATTATAAATAGACATTACAATTGATGCAAAACTTGAAGGTCTTCTAATCTAAATAAAGGCATTGGTTTTTATGGACTTTTCCAGTAACATAACATAAATTTGATAATGGACAACCCAGACTAGAGGGGAAGAGGGATAATAAATAAATTATGTGTCATGGACACAAAGGAAACTATCCAAAACCTTAGATTCTATTTAAATTTATTTATCTCATCATTGGTTTTAGAATTTGGAGAAACTAATGCTCCCACCATGTTTGAAGCATGTGAAATACCCTTTGATCAAATGTTTGCTTTCTTGATTCGGACATCTCAATTTCATGTTCAGATTACTTGCATTATTGATGACATCATCAATTTGTAACAGCTCTTGAACACCTATATAAGGAGGGTTTGGCCACATACATCCTCAGTCTTTGTAATACAAGTGTTTTCAGTTCAAGTAATTGTGGTCTCCAAGCAAGTACTTTCCAAGGTTTGTTCAATTTCTAGTCTTGTTGCTTGTTCTAGTCCTTTTTGCTCTAGTATTATGGACAACCCATCTTTCTCTCTTGTAATATGTTAGTACAAGATCCTATCCAGGTATTTCTTGTACCTAGTTCATCTCCCTCAAGGGAGTTCTTGTAACTCAAATCCTTGTTTCATAACTATGATCGTGAGTTGTGGGATCTCTTGTATATTGTCTAGTCCAACGATCCATACCTTCTAGTCCGGTTGTGGGACTTCTTGTAAGAGTTTTATATTCTTATATTATTTCCCCTACACGGTGATTTTGTAATCAAAAAGATATTTTTGAAAATCCTAATCAAGTTTAGTCACACGACACAATCTAGTCCTCCCTCGACATTTTGGCAAGACTAGCTTCAATCCAAGTCTAGGCATCATGGAGAATACATTTGAACAAATTGTGACATCACTTTAGAATAACCAATAGCAAGTTGTGGACCTAACTTATCGATGGACAAAAGTCAAGATGTGACATCCGATGCATGTTGATGCATTAATACAAGAACTAAAAGAACAAATCACGAATTTGAAAGCAAATCAAGGAAGCATTCAAGTAAATTTTAACCCTAGCTCATCCTTCATGAAGGAACCCGAGATTTCCATGCTAAAAATGTTTGATGGTGATGATATGAAGCCTTGTGGATTCATACAACAAGTTGAATTGTACATGAGTTTGCAAAATGATAGATCCCTTGATGAGGCATCTAAGGTCAATTTTATTAGAACCCTCCTCTATGGTCAAGCATTGTTATGGGTCATCCCAATCTTGGAGAAGAACATGATAGTACATGACTATGAGGGGTTCGTTTGAGAGGTTACAACCAAACTCAGAGATGTAGACATGAGTCAAGTAGCAGAAAAAACTCAAGAAGCTATGTCAAGGTAATTTCCATGCCTCATTGATATGTGATCTCACTTGGTATGATGATTATTTTTAAAAGATAGTTTAGATGGGGACTAAGAGATTATATGGACCTTCTACTCATGATGCAAAGGTTAAGACATAAAATTACTAAATCCCCCAAGTCAGTCAATATGATAACCCTTATTGAAAGGAAATAAGAAAAACAAGTAAAATGAAGAATTTGCTAATGGAAAACCTTCTAACCCATTCATCCAGAAGATCATATGCCCGAACCTATGTAGATCTAGTTAGGTTTGAGCCTCAAACCCCATAGGAGAAAACAAGAATGAGATATAATAAGTTATGCCTCTACTATGGAAACCCTAGCATATTGCAATTAATTGTCCCAACAAGAGAACAAACTATAGAGTTGAAGTCACTCTTGTATGAAAGTGTTTAAGAGGAGAACAATGAAAGCAATGTGCTACGTAGATTGATGAGGTTTGATTCAATGTTCTAGTACTACACCAGCCTAAACTCACTTGGAGACCTTAATTCACCTGATGACCTTCTATTTAGTGAGATAAAAGACCTTTGAAACATCATAATGAACAAGTTGATGGAATACAGGCTATTTACGTGAGAAGTGACATTGAAAATCCTTCTATTTATGGATGGAAAGTCCAACACCAAACACTTAGTGCTCTCAGTTGCATTACAATTGATCTCATTCCTCATAAAGGATGTTGTATAATAATGTAAATACTCTATTGTGCACAAGAGGTAGACTTATAGACAAGATATACTCTAATTATGAGCTTAACATCAACAAGGGGTCACCTCAACTTTTCAAGGAGGATAGTACTTCTCAAGTCATCCTTGGATTAAGCCCAATCTTCTTGTGAATATAGTCTGCGATCCAATATAAAAGTAAAATATACCTTCATTGATTGTTCCCTTTAGATACTTCAGTACTCCTTCAGTTGCATCCATATGTGGCTTTCTTGGAGAGTGCCTAAATTGACTAAGCATGCCAACACTATAGGATATATATGCCCTTGTTGTATAGTTTAAATAAGAGTACCCAAAAGGCTTTGATATTCCTTTACATGTTCAATATGTTATCCTTCATAAACATTAAGTTTATGATTCATCTCCATAAATGTTCCTGCATGTTTGGCATTCTCCATTTTGAACATCAAAAGTAAGTCCTAAATAAACCTTCTTTAAGTGAATTACATCCCTTGATCTATATAGATAAATTGCATCCCTAAGAAGAATGTGAGCTCTCCAAGATCAATAATCTTGAATTCCACATGCATGTGTTCCTAAATTCTTTCTATCCCAATCATATAATGACGTGTCATAATTATGTCAACTACATAAACACATAGATAGATAATTTCTTCATGAATCGTTTTCATGAATAATGATGGGTCAAGATTTCTTGGTTTGAATCCTTGATCTTGCAAGTACGTCAACAATTTTTAGTTCCAAGCTTTAGGGGATTTATTTAAACCATATAGTGATCTTGCAAGTACGTCAACAATTTTTAGTTCCAAGCTTTAGGGGATTTATTTAAACCATATAGTGATTTCTTAAGTTTACATACATAATTAGGATAGTTAGGGCTTTCATACCCTAGGGGTTGTGACATATGTAGATTGTCATTGATCCATCCAATGAGGAAACCATTCTTCACATGAAGTTGAAGTAGCTTCCAATTCCTTGCTGTTTCAACACTTAGAAAGGTTATAATGGTGGTCATCTTGGCCACATGTGATAAAATTTCTTCATAGTCTATGCGGTGTGTTTGAGCACATCCCTTAGAAACCAACATGCATTTGTACTTGCAAATAGAGCTATTTGAGTTTGTTTTTAGCTAGTACACCTATCTATAGCCTATTATCTTTATGTTGATTTGCATAGGAACCAACTCCCATGTGTCCATCTCTTTTAGAGATTCAATTTCCTCTTTCATGACTTTCTCCTAATTAGGGAACTTTGGATTCTTCATAACTTGAGGGTTCTTTTGAAATTGAATCTTTGGACAAATAGATCCTATATATAGTTACAAATCTAGAGTCATAACCATACCTTGAATGTTTTCTTCTATACCTTGTTGCTCTTCTAGGTGTATGTTCAAAACAGTCTCCAAATTCTTGCAATTTGGCCTTCCCTCTAGATTTCCAAAGTTTGTGATATCTTTCTTTCTCATCTTGTTCTTCTTCTTATTTACTTCTTGAACCATGCACATGCATCATGCTTTTTGTCATATGGAAGAAAGTATGTATCAAGATCATAAGAAAACTTTACCTTCTAATTGTCTTCTTCATACCATGACTTGTATTCTTCAAATGCAACATCCCTAATTGTCATGGATTGCTTTGTGGTTGGATTATAAAATCTATAGCCCATTTTTGTTGAGTTATATCTAATGAACGGAATTGTTATATGGATTTTAATGTCTAGAGGATGGGTATGAATGTGATTTGTGTTTTGATTCAACAGGTGAAGATTCATGAGGGTGTGAATGCATGTTGACCTTATTTAGATATTTTTGAAGATATTTAGAAGAATATTTACAAGATAGTATTTTAGTTTTTTTTGTAAAAATAATAGATCATTTTAGAAAGCAGTGCTTTTTGTAAAAATAATAGATCACTTGAAGAGCAACGATTTTGTAAATAAAGCAGATTTTTGTAAATGCATGCTTTTTTAAGCGCCACCATCATGTATCTTCTAGTCAAGACATAATGAAAAATAGTTATTTTTCATTACATCCTGAATAAAAGATACATAAGGGTGGTGCTTCGGAAAGCTTGCATTTATGAAAATATGCTTTATTTACAAAATCATTGCTTTTCAAGCAATCTACTATTTTTACAAAAAAATTCCCTTTCTAAAGCAATCTATTTTTTTTTACAAAAAATAACTAAAATAGTATCTTCTAAATAATCTTCTAAATATCTTCAAAAATATCTGAATAAGTCTATGCAAATTCATACCTTCATGACTCTTCATCTCCTACATGCGCAGGTAACCAATATCATAGATATTTAGTTAAATATAGAAATCACTCATCTAAAGAATCTCAATGGATTCATAAAACATCACTAACTCCAGACATGAACATTTGATTTTTTCATATCATTCACAGTCACATTAGATTCTAGTTTTCCAATTCCATGCATGCATTTTTACATGGAACATGCTTATGATTGTTTAGTGATGGGACACCTGATTGGCCATTGTAGCTCAGTGATGAGTAGCACCTCCTTTAATGTCAATCTGAGAAGACGTGAGGATGGTATGATGACCTCGAGCAAGTGAAGGCACAAGTGCGTGAGTGCAAAGCACACTAACATGCACACACATACACACACACGTGCACACAAGGCAAGACAAAGAGTGAGAAGCAATGGAGTTCTTTAGATGTAGGGATTTCTTCTAACATTTTGACATACATTTCCTGGAGCTCCCTACTTGCTCCTTCTTCTTGTGTGCCGAACTCTTTAATGCCTGAAAAATTTTAATGGCCTACTTGCCAGATCTTCTTTGACTACTGTGTCTGCTTGTGCTTTCTCTGCGCTCCGACTCCCTTCGTAGGCTTCCTTGTCTTGTGAATCCTTCAGTTCCTTGACTACTGCCAACACCCCCCCCCCTCTCTCGCGTCTGTCGTCTCTGACAGACCCTTGTGTAGCAGTGCGTTGGACGTAATTTTGAACCACATCGGAAGCGAGGTGGTGTTCTTCTAATCACAGCCCCCGTGCTAGGTCTGTTAGTAGTGCATCCCAATTCACTGATCCTGGGACGTCTGGATGTGGCACCTGCAATTGTTCTGAATGGATGGTTCTTTTTAAGTGGAGGAGATGTGAGGGCCTGGGTACAAATATTTCTGAGTGATATTCCCAAAATCCTGTTACGAACATCTCCTCGAATGTCTGTTTAAAGCAAGCTGGGAGGTACTTGATTCTGGCGTGCCAAGCATATATTACCTCTATTGATGGGGTAGTGCTCATGTCGTATACCAGATCTTGGTTGCTTGTAAGGAAGCCAACTCCTGAGAAGTGGGGGTCTTTAATGTTCTTGAATGTCCTGAATGTGATCAGCATTAATTTAAAGATTTTCATGCACATTTGGGCCATCACATCGGGGGTATTCCGTAGTCGAATGCTCCAGTGACGGATCACAGAAATCATATAATTCACAGTGGGAGGTCCTTGTGGAGGTGCTAGATAAACATAGTTTAACCACTTTGCACAGCCTTTGATGTTCTTGACAGCAATGGTAAACTCGGGCCAGGTGCGTCTACGGAAGACTAGAACATAACAAGGATTGTATTTAATAAAGAGTGGCATGTTAGTCCAAGTACGAACTGTTGGAGCAAGTCTATGACAAGCCTAAGTATTGGCTTGAGTCTCACAAAGTCTTAGAAGAAGCCTTAAAAAGAAGACTATGTAAAGTTCACTTGTGAACTACCTCTTGTAACTTTTGAAGAGTTTACTTAATGTAAAAGTGAAAGAATCTTAAGTGGTTGAGTCCACTTGATCAAGAATGGAAAGAGGAGCCACGAATTTGTGATTTGTGGTAGGTAGAGAATCAAATCAATCATTGATTGATTGGAGAGTGATTGAGGGAAGTTAGCCTCGCAAACTCAACTATAAATAGATGGCAATTTTAGTTGTGGTTAGAGAGACCTATGTGAAGACCTCCAAGAGCTGAGCTTTATGCCATATCAAGGTGTGATTACAAGGCACACATATGTATCAGTAAGTCATTGTATTGTACAAGCAATATACTTTCATTTTCATGATTATTTGAGTTCATCTTTCCATGTTCTTGTGAAGTGTACTACTCACTGCCATTACTCTCAGTTTTTCTCAGTCAGCTTGCAGAGATGTTTTCTCTAAGCTTGGTGCATCATTTTCAGTGATTTAAACTTGTTTAAGTTAGCTCTATAAGTCTACTATATGCGCACAAATTTTCATGTCATTTGGATGTTGCAATCTTCAGTTATGTTCATTTGAAGTCAACAGGGTCTATTCATCTTCACTTCTCTGTCAGGTACCCGACTTTTTCACTCACCTTGTCAGAGCCATTTCTCAGTGGTTACTTATCCAAAATCAGTGATGTAAAGCTTGTTGAATTCAGATTACTGTCTAGTATAACCATACAGATTTTCATAATCATTGAACTCCTACATTTTGAGTTATGTTGATTTTTCTGCTCACTGGTCTCAAACTATAGCAGCCCGTGAAAATCGGGATGATGTCATCAGTTGTTAAAACTCATTCTCAGTGTGTGGTTCATTATTTTTTATGAGATTACTCTTGAAAGTTAGCTCTTTAAGTTACCTAGACGTCCCCAAGAGGAATTAAGCTAATTGCTGCTGTGCTCAGAGAACTATGTAAAACACTGGACAGGTGTATGAACCAAGAATAGCAAGTTTTCACCTCTGAGCTAACTTGAACTTATCTGTTTTGATGTATCTTTTTTAGAGTGATCTTCCAAGGTACATAGGGTGTCTAATACATCCATTGGCAAGCTAAAAGGGCCCACCATATACTTTTGGAGTTCATTTGGCTGGTGTAGATCAAGGATTTTGCAACACCTCTTCATCTTCAAGCACATACCTATCCATCTCTTCACACGAACCATCTCTGGGTAGGTCTCGAGAAGACGCATCCTCCAGGTGGGTTGATGAATGGATCCTCATTTGCTTCTTGTTCTTTTGTCTCTTCTTCATCCTCTTCTACTTCTACTACTCCCGGTTGGGTCGGGGCTGAAGTTGTAGTCGTGGGTTGTTGTCCTTGGGTCTGCTCCAGGTTAGACTCATTGATCAAACGGGCAATTTCTTCATCTGTCAAATCAGCAAGGGTGTAACCTTGTGGGAACTCCAAGTCCGATGGAATCGGAGGGAACATCAGATTGGGTCCTTCAGCGCTTGGTCTGGGTAGGCGAATGGTGAATGGTCGGACACGTCGTGTTTGTGGAGGGGTCACCTCTGGTGTGGTGGTGGCTCCCCTTGGTTGAGCGCATGGTAATTGAACTCCCCCTCTCATCTTCTTCGATGGAGGACTCGCCGTTGATAGCCGTCTTTGGAACTCTTGGGCCCTGGACCATACTAGTGCTCTTTGAATGGGCACGTCATACGCTAAGCACCTGTAAATTATTCTTGTGAGAGCACAGCATCCATGAAGTACATTTTTCTGTTTCTTATTCCACCATTGATGGGCTAGGTGTATTTGATCGATGATCGAGTGTGGTATATTGATGGTGAGATTCTTTGTCTCCGCTAGGTACAAGCTAAACCATATCTTTTTTGGTGGCATAGTGAAGCGTTCTTGGGCGGGGAAAGCAAAATGCTGCATGATCGCTCGTAGGTGGAGAGCAATGGTAGGTGTCATTGCTACCATGTCTTTCAATTTATTGAGATCCTTATGCTTCATCCTACCTGGAACCAACGTTTCTTTCTTAGTGGGAATATGCATACCTTGCATGTTCAATGTTGCCCGTACCAAATTGAGGGTTAGTTTGAATCTCTTGAGTTCGTGGCCTGGCAATAGTGAGGGTAGCACAAAAGTACTATTGCCTCCCTTGGCCCTGCTAGGGGTGATGGTACTAGATAAAATAGGAGTAGTGTAGGAAATCTGGCTTAGGCAAATGTGCTCTGAAATAGCTATCCAATCCCGCTTTGGTGCAAAACGATCGCATTACTTCTGCATTGTGATAGTTCTCAAATTCGCGAGTGAAGAAATGGTAGCATCCCCATTTGCCATTGAACTCAATTTCTGCTTCCCAGAAGTAGGTGCCATCACCCAATGGCCCTGCGACATCACTAAACCAATGAGCGTGTTTCCCCACTTGAGAAGTGTGTCCCTGAGGAGGGTCCTGAATAGGGAGCACATGCACCACTTGAAGTTCTTGAGGCCTCTCAGTGAGTTGGGGTTCAAGGAGGAGGGTTTCAATGTCCACAATCTGTGCGCTAGACCCTGCCTGGGAACTGGTACCTCCTACTTCTGCCATTGTTATTGCTTGCTTGCTGCTTCTGTGAGAATATAGAATCATGCGTTAATATTGTAATGGACAAGATAGAACACTTTTTGTCCCCGTTACAACATTATCATGAGGTTAGTAATGGGTTAGTGGGTCAGTGAGTGCTCGATGATTGTGTGTGTAGTTAATGAATGGATAGTCCTACGAGCTAGATGGAAAGATGTAGTGTATGAGTGATGTAGTTAGAAAGTGAGGATGAATTTACACATGGGGTTCGGGGGTTTTATTACAAGTTTTAGGCTGCCAAACACAATGGATGGCTTTCGGTTTTGGTTTAGTGGAGACTCTGGAGGGCTTTATGAGTATGTCTGCTTGGGAATGAGGCGTTTTTGGGACCCATTTACAAGTGAGTCTGTTCGTGCTTCTGGGCGACTGTGTGTTCGTGCATATAAACAAGAGTGGGTAACGGCTCTTTGAGTGAGTGAACCCTGTCGTGTATGATGTGATTCGTGCGTGACTGGTTGAGCCCGCAAACAAGCCTTAGGCACCCAAATTTGTCTTGATTGTGGTCCAACCTTCATCGACTTCTTGGGTACCCAGATAGATTTCACTTTCTCAAAAGAAGTTTTGGAAGTCTTCTTATTAGTATCATGTTGTTGATTACTAATAGGAAGTTGAGATGATTAATGTCACTTGAATGTAATAGGCCGCTCGCCTTTTCGCACCCACAAGTGTTTCAATGGCTGAGTCATTCTGCTTCGCACGTTCTTTTGGCCTCCAGCATAGGTTGTCTTCAGTAATTGATCTACCTTTGGTTGCTGCCTCCCTCTGGCCTTCCGAAAAGAAGGGGGTTCCATTGAGTCCTTGACTTCTTTATTGAGATCACCATTCCTCTGCATCACATAGCTTTGGACAAGAACAACATGGTCAACTTCATGTGTACCCCTGGAAGGACCAGGAGTCTGTGCCTTTTCTAGTTCCTTGAGTGCTCCATTATCTAACTCAACTGCAATTCGACTCTGATTTACCCATACCTGAAGAAGTCCAATTCTTAGGTTTAAGTTGACTGCATGGTCATAGATCCAGTCTTGACCCAAGACCAGAGGCTTAGTGAGATCCTCATCTTGACACACTAGTACCTTAACTGTCATTGGAACATCTTGAATGGAGAGGGGAAGTTCCACCTTGCCCATGCAAGGGGTTTCCACACCTCCCAATCCTATGAGATATGCTTCTATAGGATTGACTTTTAACTTCAATTCTTGCCAGTAAGAGAGTTTAACGGCACTAGTGGCTGCACCTGAGTCAATCAAGGCCCGTGCAGTCTTTGCACCCTTTCCTTGTCCTATCTCCAAGGTTACAAAAGGACGTCGGTCAAATATTCTATGGGGGCTTACACTTGAGACTTTACACATAGCCATATGATATCCGGGGTTTGCATAGTCATCTATCCTTGGCTGATCTCGTCCTTATCATCTCATCTTCATTTTTTGGATGCGTTCCAAAGCTTCTGCCTGAGCTTCTTCTCTAACTCATTTTTCCTCTTCTTTACGTTTCTTGGCAGTGTTGAGTCGATTGAGCATTTCCTCCGTGAGAGGTTCCTGATACAACTTGACTCTGCATCCACTTATGTAGCTGGGGAGAATGTCGCCTTCGAGTGTGGCTAATTGGACTGCTCCACTAGTGGAGATCCTATTTATGATCATAGGTCCATAGCCTCTCTTCTCTAGTTTTCTCGCATGTTGCTTCAAAGTGTAGACTAACACTAGGTCCCCTACTTTCAATCCTTTATCCTTCACATGGGCATCAAAGTATGCCTTCTGTCGTTTCTTAGCTGCATATATTCCTGCTGGAGCTCTTAGTCTGGTTTCACCTAATCGTTCAAGGTCAAAAATTCTCGAAGAGAGTTCATGACCCGTCCACTCATGCTCTTGTGCTACTCTCAATGTGGGAATCAAGAAGTCCAAAGGTAGCACCGCATTTTTGCCAAATACCATCTGAAAAGGTGTGGCTTGGAGTACTGTTTTATAGGCCACTCGGTATGCCCAAACAGCATGGTGTAGCTGTTTGTCCCAATCAGAGCGTTTATTATTCACCAATTTGGTAAGCACATTGCATAGAATCTTGTTTGTGCTTTCGGCTTGCCCATTAGCCTGTGGGTGATAGGGGGCAGACTTCTTGTGTACAACCAAGAACTCTTGGAGCAGATTTTCAATAACTTCATTCAAGAAGTGAGTGCCTCTATCAGTTACCAGCTCTATAGGTAGCTCGTATCTTGTGAACACATTCTCAAATAGGAACTTAGCAGTTGTCTGAGCATCGTTCTTTGTCGTAGCTTTTACCTCTACCCACTTTGTTAGATAGTCGGTGGCAAGAATGGTGTATTCAGCATGTGAACCCTTAGCCGGGGGATTAATAGGACCTACAAAGTCTATTCCCCACTTAGAGAATGCACGTCCACCCATCATGGGTTTCAGTGGCATCTCATCCTTGCGTATAGGATACTGAGTTTGCTGACAAACACCACACCTCTTCACATAGGTATGTGCATCCATGTGAAGGGTAGGCCACCAAAAGCCCACAAATAGTATTGCCTTCATCACCCGATCTGGTCCAAAATGTCCTCCTGCTACACCTTGGTGAGCAGTTTCCAAGATCTTGAGATATTACCATGCCTAATCCCTCTCGTTCAGTGGTGGTATAATTTCGTTCAGCTGCATTCAACTGTCTACTAGCATAGGCAATTGGAAGGTCCATATTACCTTTGCCTGTAGGTTGTGCGAGTACACACCCAATAGCATAATTGGATGCATCTACATGAACATGAAAAGGCTTATTCCAATCTAGTGTGGTCAAGATTGGTGCTGAACATAATCGCCATTTAAGTTCATTGAAGGAATTCTCACATTCATCAGTCCACTCAAAGTTGGTCAAAAGTCCGTATAGAGGCTTTACTATGATGGCATACATGTGTATAAACCGTCGGTAATAACCACAATGCCCCATGAAAGCTTGTACTTCCTTGACATTCTTTGGCCTAGGTAACTCGGCTATGGCTCTTACTTTCTCTTCATCGGTGGATATGCCATTCTTTGACACTATGTGTCCTAGAATCTTGCCTTGCTTGACCATGAAAACACACTTTTCTAGGTTCAAGCAGACTTGATACTCTCTACACTTGTCAAAGATTTGCCTGAGTTCAGGTATATGTGTCTGTCTAATGTTGGAATGAGCACAGAGATCATCAACATAGACCTCCAAATTCTTCCTCAAGAACTCTTTAAACACGTGACACATTAGCCTCTGGAAGGTAGCGAGTGCATTGGTAAGCCCAAATGGCATTACCCTAAAGGCAAATATGCCCCATTCTGTGGCAAAAGCTATCTTATGCTGATCTTCTGGAGCTATGGCTACTTGATTGTAGCCCGAAAATCCATCAAGGAAGCTGTACACTTCATTGCCGGCTTTTCTTTCTAAGAGATGTTATGTGATAGGAAGCGGATAGTTATCTCAAATTGTGGCTGCATTGACCTTTTTCAAGTTAATGCACACACGTAGCTTTCCATTCTTCTTGGGCACCGCTACAATGGGGGATACCCACTCAGTGTGCTCAATTTCATAGATGAATCCAGCTTCTACCAGATGATCTATCTCTTATTTGATCTTGGCAGCATAATTATCATTGTAAGTGTATGGCTTTTGCTTGGAGGGTTTCACGTCTGAGGTCATGGGAATTGTGTGTGAGCACATGTCTGGGTCAACACCCTTCAAATCCTTGTAGCTCCAAGCGAATACATCTCTCTATTCTCTTAGCAAGGCTATCAATTCGCGCTCTTCTTCTTCTGTCAGGTCATGTCCTATATAAGTACATCTCTCCTCTCTTTCTTCTAGGGCTACCACTAGTTTCTTGGTGGTTTCTTTGTTATCATAGGCCTCTCTTGATTGTGCCTCTCATTTAGGCATTCTGATCATGACTCTCCTGTCATCCATCTCATACTTTTTAAAATTTTCCGGGACCTCAAACAAAGATTCTTCCTCTTCTGATGTGACTTCTCTCTTCTTTCTTTTCTTTCCTTCTTCCTTCGGGGTCACATGTGTGGCTAGCCTTACATCATTTGTAAGCTCTCCGTGCCTCTGGGGTTGAAATTCTACTTCATAGAAGTATTCTTTATCTGATGCAAAAGGTGGGTCCATAATGATTGACTCTAGATCGGAGTCACTTGCATCCTCAAATGCATGAGGGCTAGGTTCACACTCTTCTAAAACTGCATCTCCCATGATTGGCTCTATGGAAAAAACTGAAATGTCATAGCCATCCTCATCAGAGTGGGGTGTCCATTGTTCTTCATTGATGGCTACATCCATGGTTGCTAAACTTTTTGCCCAGCCGTGGGGTTCAAATTCTTCGTCAGGGAACACTACAGGTGCATAGGCTGGATCTTGAATTGATCTGTGTGTCTCTTTCTCACCTACGTCTCTGTCTTTTTCTCTCTTCTCCTCTTCTACTACCACTTTACACATCCATAAGTGAGTGTCTTCATGCATCCATGAGGATCCTGATCCTATGGAGTGCATAGACTCTGTATCATCTTTGGCCCTATGAATAGGATTCCATTGAATAGGAGGGACATCTCTATGAGAGTAATCTTTAAGATTAACGTTGGTTGTGACACCTAGGTGTTGCAAATACAAGGAATTGGTTCCCCAATCCTGTACTACTTGCAACTGTCGCATAAATGGTCTTCCCAAAATCATCTCATAGGCATGGTTCTTGTTAAAATCACAGATAGCAAACATGTGCTCAAACTCTACACCACATGTAGTGAGATTTATTCCTTCTAGCAAACCTAAGGGTCTTTCTATGTGACCATCAGCCATCTGCAATTTCATCCTCGTGGGCCTGAGTGCTGGCTTGCTCCATCGCTTCCATAGGGAAGTGGTAGCAATTGCAACTCCTGCACCTGAGTCTAGAATTGCCTTGGTTGTGTATCCCTGATGGGTAATGGGAAGATAAGTGTTTCCCTCTTCACCTTCACTCATGTCTTCTATCTTGTCTAGAGGAATTTCTGGCACTGTCCTATGAGAACCTACCTAGGAATGAGGTTTTGCTATCTCTGGTACTTGTTTGGCTACATGTTTCCATAACTCTGGCCTAACTTTGAGTAGCTCTTCTAAAGTGAGGTTGCACTACACTTCAGTGTTTTTCACTACCTCCGTATTCCTTGGTATGACTGAGTCTTTGTTTCTTACCATGACTGTGGGTGCTCTCATACAGGTCGACTTGGCTTCCCATGGGCCTGTGAAGTGGGGTAATTCCTGTAAAGAATTAGACTCGATGTCTAATCTCTCTTGACTTTTTGCACTCTCATGCTCTCCATAAATAGAGGGAATATCTTGTGGGAATTGATCATGTGCGTCATCCACAAGTTCAATGGGAGGAGGGACTTCACTTTCTTTAGCCCATTTGTCTTCTTGAATCTCCCGTAGGAATTATGGTGTGAACCTATTCATAGAAGAGGAGGTGTCTGGTTTAGTGGTATTGGGCACAAAAGCTTCCTGTGGGGGAAGGCTTATTCCTTTACTTGCCTCATCTCTTCCTTGATTTTTTTATTCCTTGGAAGATCTTGCAATTATGCTTTCTAACTTCTCTAAGAGTCCATCCAAGTGCAATTGTGTCTTAGCTGAGCCAGAGTAATTGAAGAGGCGACTCGCTTCAAACATGGCCTCAGCCAATGCGACCATTTTCGCGCAAAGCTTGGTTCTTTCTATCTCTAGGTCAGCTCTGGGGTAGCACTTGTCATGCTCTATCACATTTGGCCCTTCTTGGATTCTGGCCTGATAAGCCTTAAGCATCATGTCTATGTCTTCAGGAGTGGGGTCAGCTAACATTGATCCTACTCTAGGGGGTGGTGGGATGGTCTTAGGTAGGTGGACAGATGGTGGGTTAGATGGTGATGGAAGTGAGGGTGGTGGTGGTATGTGAGAGTTTGTTTGAGAGGTGACTTCAACAATTTTGGCTTTTGTTTCTCTTATGCTTTCTTCTAAGTCACTCATCTTTTTAGACCATTGTCTTTAGTGGAAGTGACACTTCCTGTTGAGTCTACAACTAACCCAATAACGTTAATTAGAGTTATTTTTGGCATATTATTGTGATTCTTTGGGTAGTCTCGTAAGAGATGCTCCTTCCCGCAATCTTGGCAAAAGCCTTGAATCGTCACTGACTGGGGTTGTGTAGGTGGAGGTAAGGGGCAATCAGGAATGAGGTGATCTCCCTGACATCGGTAGCATGGTCCTCTAGGGAATGGGGGTCTTACCTGCCTAGGTTGGGGTCTAGAGTTAGGGTTTGTGTACATTACATTTGTGTACTCTGGCTCCCAACTAGGTTCACTTGGTTCTTCACTGTAGTAGGACTCACCATGTTCAAGAGATTGCATGTAGTAAGCCTAGGGACTATCAATATGTGTAGAATCAAAACTATGATCACTCGGGTCACTTTCTGAGAGCAATGGAGTTACTGGGACTATGGCTCTATTCAAATTTTCCTCAGCAGCTGCATACTTTACGGGAATCACATTAGCTGGGGTTGGAGGTTGTTGAGCTAACACAGGTTGAGGCCTTTGTTGGTTTTGGTAGGGTTGTTGATAAGATTGCTGTGGTCTACCATATTATTGTGGGGGGTACTGGTTCTGGTATCTTCCCTGTTGTGGATAGGGTTGAGGGTAGGTTTGCCTAACCGTTTGCTTATTGTATGGGCAATCTTGCACAGTGTGATTAGTGTATCTCCGTTCTATGGTGCAGTATTGGCTACTAGGATTTACTTGAGGTTGAGCCATAATGGGACATACATTCGCCATATGGTCACCTCCACAAGTGTAACATCTTTTCACAGGGGCAAATCTTGGGATTTGTTTGCTCGAGACACCTAATTTCTGAGCTACCTTCTCTGCTAATTCCTCAATAGATGTGGATTGTGTGGACGAGAGGCTAGAAGCACTATCTAAATCTTTATAGATTTTGGAAAGCTCTAACTCTTCCCCTAGGTTATCCTCTATGTCGATGCACATGCGTACACACTCTTCTATGGTCCTCGGGTCCTTCAAGTACACATATGACCTCAATTTGGTACTTAGCAATCCATCCAAGAATAAAGCCACTTGTTTGGCTGGTGTGGACAACTCAGGAACATGGCATCTCTCAAGATACTGCCTAAATCTTCTTCCTGCAAGTCTCACCGTCTCTTGAGGGGTCTGCTTGAAGCTGTGTATCAATGAGGAAGTATTATGCCTTATTCCACTTTTAGAGAATTCGGTGATGAAAGCCTCTAAGAGTTGGTCTATGCTCCTGAATTGTCTCTCATTCAATGGTTGAAACCACGTAAGGGCTGTGTTCCTAAGTGTTAGACCAAAGGCATTATATTGCGTGAATAGGTCCTCAACTTCTTTAGCTCTCAAGACTTGCCTAAACTCGGCCACATGATCATATGGGTCTCCTGTGCCATCGAAGTAATTCTTCATGGACTTAACTAACTGAGTCGGTCTCAAGATCCTGGCGTGTTCCCTAGGCCTTCGCAGAGGGAAATCATCAGCATTCCTCTGGTTCCTTGGGGCTCTAAGTCCCTGAGGTTCCGCTCTATTTGTTTCCGTTCTCGTTCTTTCTCTTCCCACTGGGTTGGCAAAGCTTACCTCCGGTCTATCTCTATGTCTGTCTCTTTGAGTTCCATGAGCTTGGGATGTTCCAGCTCCTGGGTGACTAAAAGACACATTCGATCTTGGTTGGGGGAAATAAATTCACCTTTCAAAATGTAAGCATGCCTATCATTTTCCGTAACCACAAAGACCCTCTCTGAAGTGTGATCTAAGTAGGTCACCCTGCCTGGACTATCAGGATCTTTGAACTCATATATCATGATTGTTCCTACCTCATTCGGCTGATCAGATCTATAACTCCAAAAGGCTTCATCAGTCTCTCCGTTCAGAAGTAGATCTATGCTCTTATTGTCTTGCGGAATCCACTTTGGTGTGATAATCCTGGTGAGAACAGATTTGCCTCGTATCTATCCTATCTGGATGACTGGTGACTACATATATGGTTCCTTCCTTGTCTAGGTAGGCTCCGTTTTCAATCTTGACCGCTGGATGTTCTAGGCCAATGGATTGGTCCGGGCTTTTAATCTGGACCACATATCTTCCTAGGCCGTCCTCATAGATGCTAGCACCTAATCGGTTGGTCCTAAGGTATTCGAGTTGAGTCTTGTAAGGGCCTTCTACCCTATGTAAATATGGCACTCCGGAGCTTCCTGTAGGTCTCTCCATACCGTGGGACATCTCAGACTTGCTAGTCTTAGAGCTAGGGTAATACGAATGATGGCTCAACTGCTGGGCCCAAGACCTAGCAGTATGATTGACACTAGCCTCTGAAGATCTAAGACTTTGTTTATCTCTCCCTAGGTGTCGACCTGATCTAAGGTTCATATGCTTAGCTGAGCAATCCCAATTTTTTTTTACCCAAGGTACAACCTCGTTGTTGAGTTCTTTTGTATCAGTTACTTGTTCTTTTTTAATTGCTCTTAGGGTGTCACTTCTTGTCCACTTAATCTTCGTTGCAAGGAACACTTAAGTTTTAACGTACTTTGAGTGCGGTTGCCCGATTTAAATCCTTTTCCCTTAGGTTATTTCGCAGATGTAATCTCCTAACACTTGCACTTGAGTGATTAGAGTTCTTGGACTTGTTCGTTCTTAACGTATCCCTAATTAATCACAACCTCTATCCGTACTTAGCCTATGCTAGGGATTGACAGAGGGTGTTGAGAAGTTCCAAACTTGAGTTTCTTCCCTTGATTGCCCTTGTGTGCCTAGGAAGCGTGTTCCCAAGGTTGTACTTACTCTTGTTTCAAGTACCCTTTGATGCTCTCAACGAACCTGAAAAATTCCACAATTAGCTCAAGAATTGAATTCAGTTGACAGACAGATCACTTTCATGCATGTAATTCACAGACCCAATTGCCTTTTGCCTCTATGGAAAACAATCCCAAGGGAAACTTAGTTTTCCTACCCCGGGTATGGTCACTTCACATTACCCTATCTAATAATCCTCACATTAATTCTACCGTAACTAGTGGAAGTTTTGATTGTACTCCCCAGGAGCTTTTCAACAAAACAAAAATCACCACAATCGGATTTCGTATGAGGAGGTTATGTCCGTTCAGGGTTTTGGGGCTAAAACAAGATTTAAAACAGGTTAACCGGTAGACAGGACTTCTCAAAATGCTCTGAGTATAGGCCTCACAATGCTCTACTAACCCTTAAAATTTCTCCACAATTTGCCAAAAAATTAGACCACTATTTTTTGCTCTAAAAAATTGGCCAAATTTGCCCATCAATTGCGTTCGCAAGCTTTGTCAATCGCGATTGATAGGTCAATCGCGATCGATGTGTCGGTCGCGATTGATAGGTCCGTCGTGGCTGTCAGTCGCGATTGATGGGTCAATCACGATTGACAGGTCCATCACGAGGGTCTCTCCGTCGTGGTCAAGCAATCGTTGACTGGGTCGGTCGCGATTGATAGGTCCGTCGGGGCTGTCAGTCGCGATTGATGGCTCGATTGCGATTGACACGTGTCACGCGTAGGTTCTGTCAGTCGTGGTCAGTCGGTCGTTGACTCTGTCAGTCGCGATTGACGTGTCGATCGCGATTGAGAGGTCAATCGGCAAGTGTCCGTTGTGGTTTGTCGATCGCGATTGACAGGTCGATCGCGATTGACAGAAAACTGATGAATTTTAAAATTTCAAGCACACATTTAGGATGCCCTAGGCCTACACATCATGGTTATACACTTTGTTTTGCAAAAGAGTCAACTTTTCTGTCGGTCGCGATTGACAGAGGTCAACGCCTCAAGACCTGCACAGTCAAATTTTTTACCTGTTGAAGCTGGTGCAGCTGCTTGGGGTGCTGATTCCTGCAGAGAATCTCAAAAAACACAGAAAATCACAAGCACATAAACGCTCTCTCGCTCTCTCTCACAACTGAAATGAGGGAAATGGTATGGGTGGGGTGATATGACCAAAAACTGAAATTTTTTGCGATGATGGAGATGGATGTGAGAGATGGTGAGGATGATGATAGTTTGACAAAAGTAAAAAAATTGTTGGATCGCTCTTCGATCATCATTTTACATTGAACTTATCGATAGTTATCCAACATTTAGATCTACACTATGCTTATGAGCTCCAGCAAACTCTTTTTGAATCTCTCTATTTTTTAATCTCTATCCTATGGTCTCTCTCTCTCCTTTTTTCTACCTCTTTCTCTCTCTCTCTCTCTCTCCCTCTCTTTTGCTCTCTCTCTCTCTCTCTCCCTCTCTTTTGCTCTCTCTCTCTCTCTGTCTCTCTCTCTCTCTCTCCCCTCTCTCTCTCTCTATGGTAGATTATTCAAGAACTTCACCAAGCATAATGGATAATTATTGTAAGAACAATTTTCATTTTTTGTATATCATTTAAATTGTATTATTTCCATTAAGTAGTATCATTCATAGGCACATATACACATATACATGAACATGCACGTTAACACATATACACACACATGCATATGCACATACACACACATACACATGCACTTGCACAGACAAACACATACACTTACACATTCACATACACATACACACACATACACATGCATATGCATATGCACAAACATATCTACAAACACATTACCACATACTAATTATACACATGCATGCACATACACATGGATGCAAATGGATATGCATGCACATGCACATGCACATGCATGCTCATACATATACACATGCATAAGTATGTTGTGTGTGTGTATATATATATATATATACACACACACACACACACACACAACATACTTATACACATGCACATATGTGCACACACATATGCACATACACTTACACATACACATGCACATACATACATATACACACACATACATTGCACATACACACACATATGCACATAAACTTACACATACACATGCACAAACATACACATACACACACATAAACATGCACATACGCACACATACGCACATACACTTACACATATGCATGCACATACATATATATACACACTCATACGGATACACATACACACATATACACATATACACACACATAAAGATGCAGATATACCTACACATACACATACACATACATACATACACTTATACACATACACATATACACACACACATATACACATACACATGCACATACACACATATACACACACATACACATACATTTGCACACACACATATGCACATACACTTACACATACACATACATACACATACACACATGTATATGCATAGTCTATATCTATATGCTCATATTTACACACACATATACATGCATATATACACACTTACTTTCAATAATACATATACTTATAACTGTAGCTACAAAGCCATGATGGACCATTTGGCCTAACTGTGATGTATGACCAGACTCAACTCTCTTCTTTGTAGTAGCTTGCATTTATTTAATGAAACAAAAATACATAGATTAAATATAAAACATATGAGGATCATAAGTCACTATAATCTAAACTATGAATTTGTATACCTTCTACTGAGGAAACCATTTCTGAAGACATAGTTGTCCATGAAAAAAATACCACGTCTCAGGTGGTATCTTAGGTCTTCTATTATGTTGTTCTATCATACAATATCTCCTGTTATTTCAATCTCAAACAAAGAAAAGAATCAGAATATAAAACACAATTTTCCCACTTTTACATCATACAAAAGATGAACCTAAAATATGATCAGACATGAATTGCCAGTGAATATTAGGAGGAGAGATGGAACACATATGCATATCAAGTTTACATGATATACAAAAAGAAGAGAGCAATATATATAGTTCGAGGAGCATTGCGAGTTTACAATGGACAATGAAAGGACTTAGATCTTATTCCTTCTTTTTAAAAGGTAGTATTTTCATGAATAGATAGGGTGGCCCTTGAGGATATTACAACCCCATTTAGATAGTGTTCTGAATTCCTATTGAATACCTTTCTATTTTCAAGCTAGGTGTATATACCGTTTTCCAAAGTGCACATAAAAAATGTCAATGAAATGGAAAGGATTTCTCATGTTTGTAGCTATTTGTGTTGGATAATAACACATGGATCCCATATGCTTCATTCTATTCCTTTTTCATATGATGTTGTAGACTCTGTATAGCTTTTCCTTAGTTTGGTTGTCCCATTACAGTCACTTCCTTACTTTGTATGACATCCATGCTTAACATTTGCACTTCCCGATCCTCACATTCCGCCTGGACCAATTATTTTACAAACAAGCCAAGATCATTTTAGATTATTTTGATTGCATTGTTCAACATACATGAAAAGAGATAGAAATATATAATTCTACCTCATGCATCTTAAAAGGATTTGGGTACATTCCAAAATGGCCAATGGATAAATCTCTCTTGAAGTTTTCAGAATGGGTCACTTCTTGTCCAAAGTATGATTGAAGTGTTCCATCATTTGATAGAGAATCTCATTCACTATCTTCTTGTCAAAGTCGAGGAGGTTGCTCAACTCAATGTTGTGACAAAAGTGGAGCATCTCTATTTTGTATATGGTGATCCCTTGTGTCCCTTTATTGAGTAGGCATTGTACTTCCTCATGTACCAACCTGTCATTCCCCTTGCCCAATTAAAATTGAAGATTTTTCAAAATGACCCTCTGCAATCCAATTGTCAACTTGATGTTGTTCTCCCATGCATGTTTCATTTCTTGAATACACTTGTCGATATATTAAAAAAAACCCTTTGTAGCTATCAAATCCATTGACATACCCAAATGGCTCATCGCCAATGAGGTTTTCCATCTGCATTTGATTCATATTCAAGAACACCACCTTTTTAATATTACATTTCACATTTGGATTTCTTGCAATGAGAGGATTCTTCTTCAATGAAATCAGATTGTGTGAATATGAAATAGCCAATGTTTTGAATTGGTTTTTGTAAGGTGTGTTAGGATATTCATTATTATGTTTTATTTCTTGAGAAACGCCATATTTTCGTCGATTTTGTTTCTGGTTGAGTCACCTAAAGAAAAACAAACATGAAGCTTGTTACATTTTGGTTGACTGGATAATAACTTCTTCTTTATAATCATGGATTGATGAAACCATGATCTAAGGGTTATACACACTTTCAAGGTCTCAATTTTGGATTGAGCAACCATGATAAAAAAAAAATACACAATGAATCGATTAATTGCACCAGCACATTGAATTTCTTGTTTGAACACTCTTTGTTTCTAATGTTAGATGTTTTCAAGAAAGTTATAATATGATTACAGACATGATATGAACTAAAGAAAACGAAAGATATAGTATTCTTAGTTATCATTCAATGAGAATATTATGGCATAGCGATCTAATGGAAGTAGCCTATTGATCCTAGGGTTCTATCAGATTGTGAGGCAAGATATTATGACATAAAACAACCGAAATGCAAAGACATCCCCAATTATTCGTTCCATTTTCATAAATATTTGAAAAAAAAGGAAGTTTGGCCACAAACTACTCCCTTAAGCTTTGATTAATAGAAAGAACAAGTGTACAAGTGAACGGGCTTAGCACCCATGGATCCCCCCAAATCCCAGAAAAGCAAGGGTTGCTTAAAGAACTCGAGGAAGAACACTTGATGTATAAAAGAAGGGGATGTCTTACAATTGGAATTATTTTTCGCCAATCTTAATGTGTAGTTACAAACTTTTTGAGCCTATATTATATTTTTATAAACATATTCATATGGCTTTTTCCCTTATATTTGTAGGAATGGATAATAGATTAAATGATCTTAATCAATGGTATATATGACCTATAAGGATGCTTCTTTTAGAAAAAAATCAATGAACAGTATTTATCAAGACTTTCATACCTCCATCTGGCGGGAGAGGTGTGCTCTCAACTTCGGCGATACCCCCAAGGAATGGTCAATTGAGAAATCACTATTCCTCCTTGGCAAAAGGATTGTTGACTGTAAGAAATCTCCCCCCTTCAGGCACCACAAAGTCCTCATTTTGATCAACAACAAGCTCAAACCCAAGTGGGCCCCACATGAGAGCGATGAGAGGGTGATCAACCTTCTATGTAATGCAACCTAGAACTCATACAAGTTTCCCCCTGCTTTGTGGGATTTGGGGGGTCCCGTGGGCGCTAGTCCCCTTCCTCTGTACCCTTGTTTCTTAATTTAATTCAAGTCCGGGAGAGTAGGCTATTGCCGAACTTCCTTTATATTAATACTTTTAGTTCTTTCGAAAGATTTGGATGAAACCTTTGATGCAATTAACTGACGACAAATTACTTGACTTATGTCGATGTTTGGACTTTTGTCCTAATTCACTAATTAAGAATTATTTTGTTTCCTAATTCATTTGCCATCAAAGGGGTGAAATGGATAAGAACGGAACATTGTTGTTGTACCTGCCAACCATTTCTCTTTCTCAATTCCTACAAACATTGTGCTAAGGTCAGTTTGGTAGGTATGTTGGAATGGGACTCATTGCATACGCCCACTAAGGACCAAAATGCAATTGATCAGTACTCTAATTTGATGTTCTCTAAGTTGATGTTCATCTTCAAATACCTTTGTAAATTTTATTATATTATGATTGTAAAAGAAACATCTGGAAATGGGAATGTTTCCATTTTTTAGTTTTACTTTTATTTTCGTTTCTAGTTTTGGTTTTCTTGAATAATTAATTAGACTATTTGGCCTATGAACATAGAATAAAATTTATAATGTGATAGTTTTTACTGTATGTTGGATCATCCTAACACACATAATTTCTTTTTTGTCCCTCCTCCCCTCTGATCACGAGTTGGACATTATCAAATTTATGTTATGTTTATTAATAAAGGTCACTAAGACCATTACCTCTATTTAAATTGGAGAACCTCTTAATTTTGCATCAATTTTAAAGAATTTTTTCTATAAAAAAATCATATGATACTAATATAAATATTTTCTCTTGTATTTGTAGACACGATGGCAACTCTTGATCATGAAGGATCCTTCAAATATAAAAAACACCAAGCTTACCACTTTGATGCCATTTCTATGAAACTTAATAATATCATTCTTTCAAGAATTATATATTTTCTCAAAGTTCATTCACTCATGAACTTTCTCTCTTTTTACTCCATGAAAACAATACCACATCTTATCATGGTTGGGGGGTCCTCCACATGGTGGATCACCCTTCACCATGTGTTCTATTTCCTGAGAATGGGTGGGACATAGATACATACGTACACATACATACATACATACATGCATGCATACATACATACATACATACATACATACACACATACATACATACATACATGCATACTTACTTACATAAAAATCCCAGTTCTACATTTTTACCCTTTTTAAAGCTTCTCACTTTGGCTCTGACTAACCCCCATTCGTGTACTCGGGCATGGGAATTTTGAAAAACATGTATCTAGCTCTGGTTTCCTACCAATACTCTTGAATTAAATAAATAAGCTTCTAGTAATGACAAGGACTTGACGAAAATACTTTAGCAATTTTGCAAAACTGGATGGTACTTCGTGCATTCTACAACCTATGAGTAGCGTGACATCTTATTTCCTGAACATATTGGAATATCCTAAATTTGCTTTTCATGTAGTAGTACATATTTTTCATAAAATACGTTTGTAAGCTTACATATATTCTCAGAAGTGAATATTAAATGAGCGAGACTAAGTTCTAAGTGCATTAGTTCATGAATTGTTTTATCATTGACTAGCTAGAAAGTAATATAGCATTGTTGAGAATTTAGGTTTTCCCAAAACTAATCTCTATTTTCTCATAGGTCTATGCATATAAGGACCGATGCATGATGGGTTGATTCTAGCTTGTCCCTAATAATAGATTAACCAAAGGATTTCTGGTATATGCTCTTTATGGTAGAAATACAATACTATGATATTGCAATATAAAATTTTTGTCTAAAGTATGTCTATTATTGATTACTCTATGCACAATAATTTCTCATAATCATAAATACTGAGGATCCAGAACGTGGGTGAATTTTTGGAAGATAAATGTATAATTGGGAAACTAATTTCTCTATAAAAAGTCTTCGAATATATCTTGTGAAAATTTCTGTTCACTTTTTGTAATGGTCGAATGTTAGGCTGCATGATTTCCTTTGACGAAGAACTTTATAAAGTATCATAATTATATTTTTTGTAAAATATAAGGTATTATATTTTACAAAGGTATTATATTATAAAGTATCATAATTATATTTTTTGTAGAATATAATTACAAAGAACTTTATAAAGTATTATATTTTTGTAAATTATAAGGTATTATATTTCTATAAATAAATAACAAGCAAAATTATCTTAATCTATAAAAATGCTTCTTTTTAGAATTAGTTCAAGTCACATTATTTATCAAGATGTAGAATGGTCATTTATATACATATCCAGAATACGTACGAGAATGATAATGTTAAATATTGAGGCCTTTCCTACTCGGAGCTTCATATCATGAGTTATGGGAATGATAATGTTAAATATTGAGGCCTTCCCTACTCCGAGATTCATATCATGAGTTATGGGATATATTTTCTTTCAGACACACATTTAGAAGATGCATGAAAAGTGTAGTCATAATTAACGATTTAATTAATACTCCTTAATTACACAATCAAGTAAAGGTTAGAATATCTATGATATGTACTTGTTCTTTCAAATGGCTTCGATGAAACCTTTATTGTAATTACTGAATGGTGTCTCACCCTCTTGTCTAATATACTCATTAATGTTGATTTCGGCATGAAAACTTTGTACTAACCTTGTGCTATTTCATTGAAACCTTAAAACCCATTCTTAATCCAAATTGATGCAGTCTTCATTATGAATTAGGGATTGTAGGTATTATAATTTAAATTTCATAAAGTAGACAATACTCCTTGTGCTATTTCACTGTACTTACCTTGTTCTATTTCATTGAAACCTAAAAACCCATTCTTAATCCAAATTAATGAACTCCTCGGTATGAATTATGTATTGTAGGTATTATCTTTTAAATTTCATAAAATAGATAATACTCCTTTCCACATAACTTAAATGAATTAATTATTAGTACGTGCCGATTTATAATATTGAACCATATCCTCTTTGTGATCAAAGATGAAGATATAGCATTTCAAGCCCTTAAAGTTGGAATTTGGTAGGTATTTCACACTACCGTGTGATTATTTAAGTGGTTCTTGACCTTTATTCCCAACAATTCAAAGTTTCCTAAGTATCCTTTGTGGGTAAAGCTTACCAATACACACTTCTTCTTCCTTCACAACATTATTCAAGAAATTGTAACCTTGCTCGAGGACCCACTTGCATTTAAAGAGGTTGTTGAGGGCCAAATATACGAGATCTTCCCCTAATCGTTAAACACATGATGGAACCCTTAAATTTGTTTTGAGGCTGATTTCCATAAAGATCTCCCTTGCAATATCAATATCAACATAGGTGAAAGGGAAATTAAAAAAGAAGATGTCATCTTCAAGAATTTACCTAATTCTTTCTTTAATTGTGACATGCAAGATCAGAGAATCAAATAAAGTATGTTGTCTCAAACAAAGAGCCCAAAAAGATAAAAAAGGTGGAGCAGGAGAAGTGATTCATCCGCTTGTTTCAGCTAGAGAGCTTTCCCTGGTCCAAAAGAACAAGGAACATTGTCTAAAAAAGTCCTTGTTGGAAACAAAGAAGGTTAAAGAGACCCTATTTATAAGCTTATGTTTGATGAATTCATTGAGGTGACAGAGAAAGATGAATTACCAAAGTTTTTCAAGGTGTAGGATCCTCTCACCTAAATACAAATTTGGTGGTCAAAGGAAATTTTGAGGGATTATTTTTAGGTGCAAATTAGTAATTCTAAATCATGTAATTTATAGTTCTAATTTGCACATGCAATTTTATTATAGTTCTATAAGAATATATAACGTTTTTGTACTAAAGGATGCTTTTATTTATTGTGATTTTAAACACAAAGGTATGAAATAATTAAAATTTGAGGGTTAAAGTTGTATTGATCATCTATTTCACTTTTGTAGTTCTTATCATCCTTGTCCTATGGTTGGGTCTGTAGGTACATTAAAATGTTTCTATTTACCTTATACACATTAAAGACTCAAATCATGTTCATCAATGTTCCAAGATGATGTTTATCTACAAATAAAATTCAACATTTTATGATATTATGATTCTTAAAAGAAACTTTTGGAAATGTGAGTGCTGCAATTTTTTACTTTCACTTTTATTTTTATTTTTTAGTTTTGGTTTTATTAAGTAATTTCTTATAGAATTTGTCCTATGAATAGAGCCTAAATTTGATAATGTCGAAAGGTAGCCATCTTGTGGAAATGACTAATGGTTGAAAATTTGGTATGTTTGCCCTAGAGCACATCTCTAGCGGATATCACATTCTTTGATGGTAAGAAGTATATTTTGATGGCCAAATGTTATTATACTTAGTGGATAGAAGTTAAGGCTATTATTGATTGTTCTGCCTTGACAGTGGCCAAGTTTATGTATAAAAGAATATTTTCAAGATTTGGTTGTCCACCAGAAGTTACTAGTGAGAGAGGCACACACTTTGTAAATCATCTATTGCAATTCATTTTTGAGAAATACAAGATCTTCCATAAGAAATAATGTGCATATTACCTAGTGCAAATGGGCAGGTAGAAAGTTCCAACAAAATCATGATTGGACTATTGTGCAAATTAGCTTTTGACCATCATTGTTCATGGCCACAAGCACTTATTGGTGCAATATGGGCCTTTTGAACAACGAGAAGAGGCACCACTAGAGAGAGCCAATTCTTCTTGGTCTATGGTAAGGAGGTGCTAGCCCCTTTTGAATTCATCATTAGGAAAGAGATTGAAGAAAAAATAGTTGGAATTGATCGTCATATTAGGAGACTTCTAGCATTGGAAGAATATAGGCAATCAGCTATGAGGAGGTAGCAAGTTAAGCAAGAAGAGTGGAAAAAAATTCATGAGATGAATTTAAGATCCAATGAAGTGGAAGAGGGATCCGTAGTCCTTGTATATCGAATTCCATTAGCACTTGCCAAATTGGCACCGAAGTGGCTAGGACCATACAAAGTGGCAAAGATATTTCATCACAGAGCATTACAATTAAAAGACTTGTAGGGTGAAAAGTTTCCCTTCCTCTAAAATTTCTAGGCTAAAGAACTATCTAAATTAAAATAAGCAAGGGAGAATTCACTCATTTTATATATCTCAGTTCTCATTTTATTTCTGAATTAGTTGTTTTTAGATAATGAAAGTAGTATTGATTTCATCTCTTAACTAGTGAACTAGTGATTTCAACCAATAAATAAGGGGCTGCACTTAGATGGTGCAACATCTTGATGTGGGGGACAACAGTGTAGTAGAAGAACATGCAAGAACCCACACAAGAAAATTCACCCTTAGAAAGAGGGAATTTGTCCCTCATGCAATATCCAAATTCTTCATCTAAGAAGCTATGTTCAAATTCCTCCACCAAATCTATCCAAGAATTTGTCTCCAATGCGCAATCCATCTTAGTGCCATGGAATTCTAATTTTTCCACTAAATCTATCCTAGAATTCCTCTCTAGAAAGCAATTCAAATTCATCCAATGATCTAATTCGTCTGAGTGCAAACTTGAGGACCAATTTGTCTTAGAGAAATCTCATTCAAATCGTCAAAGGAAGGAATTGGTCTAATCCAAATTTGTCACCAATCCCATTAAAAATTCATCTCAATTAGGAATTTGTCCTAGAATGTCTCAAGTTCATCCAGGATTTTCCCAACAAAATTCACCCAAGAGTGATATTCAAAATTTGTTTGCCTCACAAAATTTTTCCAATGGTGATATTCAGAATTCTTATGAATTAGGAATTCATCCAAGATTAATTCGTCCTCCCTCTGCCTCATCACCTCATAAAATTTTTCCAATGGTGCATTGAAAGAGCTATGATGGATTCAAATTGTCCTTATTTATAAATTAAAAATTTTCCCAATGGTGCATTGGAGGAGTTGCAATTGATTCGAATTGTGGTGGTTGTCCTCGGGAAGCTCCATGCTATCCAAGTGCACTACCAGGTACAAATAGCCCATTGCAAAATGCTCGCAAGATGAAAATATGAGGTAGTCTCCTGAATTCACCTGACACTCTAAGTGTAGTAGCCTTCTTAATTAGTCACACTCCAAATCCATCACCAATGTCAAGGAAATTCTTCTACAACTTCAAGGAATCCAAATTTGTCTAAGACATCTTCATTCATATGTAGTCAAATTCATTTGCAAGGCAAAATCACAAATTTGTCATGGAGCCCTTGGCCAGACTCATGTGATTGCACCAATGGGATTCATCCTCAAATATGGATATGATCCCCCAAATTTTCCAAAACACAATTTGCCATTCTCTTTTTTTTTTCCTCAATAGAAATCAGCCTTGCAAATATCTCATCCATAATCTACCTCAGAATCTCTCCTAATTTTTGCTTTAGAAACACATACAAATTCTTTCTTGATCCCAAAACCCATCCAAACTTGTCCTTGAACCCAAATTAGCCCTGAAACTCATGCCAAATTCCTCCTACACCTCAAATTCACCTTAAGTGCACATCCAATTTCGTCCTTAAGCTAACATTCACGTTCAAAAACCAACCAAACTCGTCCTCGGACAAAATTAGCCTTGAAACTCAGCCAAGTCCCCCCAAATTTATTCCCATTGCATTGTAAAATTCGCCCCAATTCAACATGCTAGAATTCTTCTTAAATTTTCCATGATCTTGTCTAAATTTGCCTAGAAACTGGAATTCGTCTCATCCTCCAATAATCATCTTCCTCTTCTACTTCCATTTTCCCTGCAGTTTTCTCCTAGGATTCTTTGGTTGCAAGATTCAAAATCAAGTCGACTATCCAATTCAAGAAGATATTGGAAGTTTAAAATGGAGTGTTGATTCACATTTTTGTACTTGTACATTGTCTATCTCTATGTTCTTTCTGTCAAGTTATAGCTTTACAAAATCATGTTACACGGTATACTTCCCTAAGGAAGGACTCCCCTTGAGTAGAAGACATACTGGAATCATAGTACCCATCACCCCCTCTACAACATCCAAAGCGATCGATATATGGATGAAACACATGGAATACCCATGCACATTTAAATGCATATTGCGACTGTTTAATGTACTAAGATTTTCATTGTGATAGATAATTAGATGAAAAATTACTATGAGTGTAGTCGAATACACATCACAAAACCCCAATTTTGTTGTAGTGCAAGAGAGTTTACTTTGAAGTTCTTTGCAAAACAAAATTGAAAATGTAGAGAGCCCTGTTCTTTGGTTTTTCTTTGTGATATCTAGGGACAATGATAGCACCACTAGTAGCCACATTCGTAATCACATCGGTGAGTAAAAGAAAAGGTTTTGAGGCTCAAAGGGCCCCAACTAGTGGACAGCCATAATCTAGTCAATCGATTCATTAGAGAGTCGATAAAACAAAAATCAATAACGAAAACAGAATTGTACCTAAGGGTTCCTTATCATGTAGCATGAGTTACCTCATCGATAGCCCACTCAATACCTTCCTTCTTCATCTGGCTTGGCCTTTCAATATGACTATCAAAATTTGTATATTTTTTCATAATGCTCTTGTCATCGATAGAGTGCGAGTTTGTAATAATTTGAAGTTATTATTATTTTTTTTATGTGAGGATACAAGATAAAGTACCTATAACATATGTTATGTTGTTAGGAAAGCTCTATAGCATTGAGAAATGAATAAATTTTATAAATGTTTTAACTTTCTCACTGTTGTGGATTGTTCCCATTCCGCATAGCTTGGAACTTTCTTCAACATGGAACTTCTCAAGCAAGATTTGTAAGTTAGTTAGGTGTATGACAACATATAGGAATGCCAGGGCACTATGTTTTTTCAGAAATGTTTTCATGCCCATAAATCTAAGGTGCTACGTAAATTAATAAAAAATCTGTTATTAATAATAAATAAGAAGTGATAAAAGCTTTGATATTAATAATAAATAAAGAAGTGATAGCATCCCTATTCAATAGAGAGCAGCACAACACATGTGGTTGGTGTTTTCGCCCCTCCTCAGAGACACTTATAGCCTAGTTGTTCCAGTCAATAGGGGAGTTTATATTAAATGAAAGAAAATCATGCCTAAGGGTGCCTGATCTTATAGCATTGGTGAGCTCATTGATAGCTTATTGAGTAGCTTTCTCGTTTACCTTGCTTGGCCTTTCAATATGCCTATTGATACGTGTCGGTTTCTTCATAGCTTTTTTGACATGGATGGAGTGGGATTTTGTAATACGATTTTTCTCTATGTAGCAATTGAACATAAAACTGTAGCATATGTCAGGAAAGCTCTACAACACTGAAACAAATGAAGTGTTTAAAGCTTTTTACTTCCTCATTGGTGTGGATCGTTCCAATGCGGTATAGCATGGAACCTCCTTCAACATGGAACTTCTCTAGGATTTGTAAGTATATTATCTTAGTCATGTGTGAAAACACATATAGGTATGCGAAGGCACTATGTTCCCTATTCAAGTGGCTTTTCATTTCGAGATTGTATACAATCCCATAAATCTAAGGTGCTACGTATGTTTGTAGACTAAACACATAGAAACATTACATTCTCTAAACATACAAATTTCGAATGCACATATAGAGACACTACATTCTCTACACATACGAATGTTTGCATTAAGTGTAGTTTATTTTCTTAGAGGAATTTCAGCCAAAGTGTACTCTCCCTTGTTTGAATTAATTGAAAGAACAAATATACAAGTGAAGAGGGATAATGCCTATGGGATCTTCTATATCCCACAAAGCAAGGGTTAAGAGAGATCAAAGGTAATACAATGGTGATGGCCCAAAGACAGTAGGGAAACTAATTTGAAAAGTTGGCATATGGCCTAATGTTTGTAAACCACAGCCAACAGGGTTGAACCCCTTCCATTGCCTCCAGAGGTAAGAGTTCCATCCAATTGAACTAACGACTAGATCAAATCTACTTTTTTTTTTAATAAAGGAAGTTCAACCTTAGCTTAATCTCTCTAACTTGTATTAATTAAAAGAAAAGTATAAGTGAAGGGGGCACTAATTAATAGAAAAGTATAAGTGAAGGGGACTAGTGCCCACGGGACCCCCCGAATCCCACAGAGTAGGGGTAGATTTTACAGAGATTAGATGGCATTAGAAAGAAGGTTAATCACACTCTCATCACTCTCATGTGGGCCCACTTGGGTTTAAACTTGTTGTTGATGAGAAGGAGCACTTGATGATGCCTCAAGGGGAGGGGTATTTCTTATAGTTAGTGATTCTTTTGCCAAGGAGGAACAATGATTTCTCAATCAACCACTCTTTGGGGGAGTCAACAAAGTTATAAGCACATCTATCCCGTGAGATCTTCCATAGGACCTCCCCTCTGATGGCATTCGAGAGAGTTGCGGAGCAGCCGATCGCTTCTCCCAGCAGAGCTTGTTTCCAACTGATATGTTTTTGAAGTCAAATTTTCTTTGAGATAATCTGCCAGAGCGTGTTGGAGTTGGGACAAGTAAAGAAGATGTGAGCAACATCTTCAATGGATTGGTAGCATCGCTTGCACTAGGGAGGCACCCCACAAATTTTGCTAGCCTTTAGGTTGGTCCAGATTCCTCGATGAAGAATTTACCATAATAGGACATACTTTTTGATTTCTATGAGAGTGTGCCAGATAGCCATGAATTTCATATCCCACCGTGAAGTCGAGTCCATGACAAGCACCACTTCTTGTTGAGGTTGACCTGATAGTCAATGATTTCTTTGATGTTCGTAGATTTTGTTAGGCAATTACCATTGTGCCATCTGAGACCAAGCGGGCACAGTGGCTCATGCCCCATGAGAAGACGAACTTTAGAGTGGTCCCAAGCAAGACATCTGCTTTGTAAAGTATTCCATTCTTCATAGGTAATGGTGACGCTAGGGTCAATATCCTCGAAAGTTGATCAGGTGTCTTGTTTCTAGAGATGTTTCCATTTTTTGAAGCCTTTGTTCCATAGCCTCTTGGTGTTACGAATGTTCCAAGATTCCATGTTGCGGATGCCATGGATTGGAAACCAGATAGAGTGATTCTATCTGATACTGACCGGCCACTTCCAATCTTCATTGATTCTTATGAAGCTTTTGACTTTATTCCATCTCTTCCATAGGGAGCACACAAGATTTGAGCCTTTTGAGAAAACCAAGATCAGAGAAAACAAAAGGGTCAGAATGCCAAGATTCTTCCAATTCGGGAATCCCATGAAAGTCAATGCATTCTTGTGTATGAATATCAACTTGGCCCAGGAGACCTCATCGTTGCACCATGCCTTAATCATCCATTTTGCCGCAAGTTTGTTAGCCATGCACCCAATGTCCAGAATGCCAATGCTCCCACTATCCCTTTGGCTAGTGCAGATGGACCACTTGATTTTAGGCACTCCCCTCCTGTTGTGGTCACCTGTCCAAAGGAAGTTTCTACAAATACTTTCCAGTCTGGACGGCTCTTGCTCAAACTTGCTCTTCATCTGATTGCGTGGAAAAAATATTCGATATTTAATATTCCAGACTTTTAGAATCGTGTACGGCTCATGAAATGCACAGGAGAATAGTTCTTTATGAAGAGGACTTTTCATCGTATTTATCTAGGAAAATAGTCAACTCTAAAAACTAAAAGTTTCTTGAAAAACACTTGTAAATTCTGTTACTCACTACTATTTGAGCTTCTATCGGCGCAGCACCTGGTTGGGTATTTTGTGTTTCTTGGTTCAATCCACACACATTGACCTCACAAAATACATGCAATTTTCTACGGTAATGTGAAAAAAGTGCAAACGTCTCACATTGGCCTTTGGGAATTCTCCGTCGACACTATCAATGATCGCAAGGGTATTTTTTTTAATAAATGAAGTTCGGTCTTAGCCTACTCTCTCGGACTTGTATTAAATTAAAAAAAAAACAAGTACAACTAAAGGGGACTAGTGCCCACGGGACCCTCCCATGGGTATCATTCCCTTCATTGTACGACGGTACTTTCAATTATTTCAAGCCTTGGGAAACATAGATCATAAGATTGAACTTCCTTTAGCACTAGAACATTCTTTATGCGAAAATCATAAGTTTACTTTGAAGAAAATTATCTAAGGTAATCATTTCATTCAATATTAATCGAAAATCCTAGATATCACTTGACCCGTAAGATAATAGGAGGGGGCGAAAAGAAAGGAAGACCTAGATGGCACAAATAATAGAACGCAAACTTATATATAAAAAGATACTCATTAATGTGCAGGAACTTACTTAAATGCATGATATATATATTGCCCGTGCATGATATATACTTAAGTGTATAGAAGTACACAATATTAAATTTTATGATTAGTGTAACATGTACATATTCGCATAAACACATCTATGTACGTAAATGATGATATAAAAACAAGCATGCCCTGGACGCAAAGTACCTGTGAAGATAAAGTATGCATATATTGGCACATAACTCTATATTTACATAAATATGCATACGTACATACACACACACATATATATATATATATATATATATATATATATATATATATATATATATATATATATATATATATATATATATATATATATAGTACCTAAGAGGTATATATACAAACACACATATATATACAAACACACACACACACATATATATATATATATATATATATATATATATATATCTTAGGTAGAATAATATGTAATTGTAAAAAATCATTTTCTTTTAGATACTTTAGGATGTTTTTCTTGGAAAACAACAAGATTAAAAGTAAGTGGGTTTCTCACGAAGGTGACAAAAAAATTATTACGTTTTTGAGCAACTTTCTATAAAACATTGGTCTACCGTTGAATCTTAGATATCTTAATAGTTTTGGTATATCATACCATTCATGCCATTACACCCTTGCTTTGTGGGATAGAGGGGATCCCAAGGGCACTAAGCCCATTCATTATATAATTTTTTTTTTATTAATTCAAGCATGCAAGAGTAGGCTACCATCAAACTTCTTTTTATAATAGAAAAAATACCACATTTATCTCACAAATCATAGATCACAAAGGCTGAAAAATGACCAAAAGCCAATATAAACCACTCAATCCTAGTGGATTATGCATGTGTAGCTAAAGAGCAATTATTTGGCAACTCAAACCCTACGAGCAGGAAGAGAAATAACCCATCCCAAGTTACTGATTAATCTAGTCGCCGTAATGAAGGCTATAGAATAACTAGCGAAGTGTGAGTACTGAAATGTTTACCTTGTTTGGAAAGTGCTGGCTAAATTCAAAGATTTCTAGATCCAATCAATAAGGGAATTTCTCGCTTGCCATGAGCAAGCCTTTGAATGCATGGGCTAGAGAAAAGAAAATTGAGGCTAGGAATGGAGAATAAGTGAAAGGTTTTGTAAGACTCAAGCTAGATCACCCTATCTCAAGATTCATTCTACTGAGAAAATGGGAAATATGTTTTGGAACAAAGGATGTAGGTGGCATGGGCATTCTCGATGTATAAGCCATGGACAATAAATTCGTAGTCAAATGGATTATTAAATCTTGGAGTAATGGTGATTCTTGTTGGGCCAAGTTGATTTTCAAAAATAGTACTAGCCTTTCCCTTGTCGAGATGCTTAGGTGGAAATGGCTTGATATAATTACTCTCTTATTCTCCTTATTTCCAGTTGTCCCCAAGGGCTTTGATCTTGTGTGTTTCTTGTGGAAATAATGGAACTAGTCGAAACTTTTCTACACCCTCAATAATGATTTGAAGTGGGTTGTTGGGATTAACTAAACAATTCTACTTGCTTACCTATCACAAGTATCTCTTAAGCTACAGATCAAACTTTAAACTTTAGTTATTCTCTTAAAGCCTCTCCGAATGACCTATTACTTCCACTATTGAGCACAAATACCAAGAATTGCAGGAGTACATCCTCATTTAAACATCAGATGGTTTTTGTAATCACAAAAAAAAATTGAAAGTCTTGAATCCCCACGAAGAGGATGTAATGCGTACCAAACTATAGTATCTATCTCTTCTTAAGTTTTTTACCATTTCTCTCTTTAATTTGGTTCATGGTTTGATATTGTTTTTCCTACTCTATGTTGGTATCTTAATATTGTATTTCCCATGTAGCAGACGATTTTGCAAAAAGCCATTTCATTCTATGATCGAATATTCTTGTAAGTTGAGAATGGTGAAAGAAAAGGTACAAATTCAAAAAGATATCTGTTAAATGTCACACACATTTGGTGGCAATACTTTGACATGTATCTGTTTCATGGTCTTTTCAATGTTAACTTGCTTATGTTTTTCTTTAAAATTAAGTTTATATTTTATTTCCTTTAGTGATTCTAATCATGTGAAAACATATGATATATCTCGTCAACACCAACCCACCATCACACTTGTATGATTCCTCACTTTGAGCTATACTCCGATTCGAGAAGAATTAATCTAACACAGCCTTGCATTTTATCCTATCTATCTACCTATCTTTCTATCATATATTTGTTTGCGTATCTATCGATCGATCTACTAATATTCCACACACACATACACACACACACACACACACATATATATATATATATATATATATATATATATATATATATATATATATATATATATATATATATATATATATATATATATATATATATATATATATATATATATATATATATATATATATATAGTTGCTGCATGGAGCAAGCCTATGTTTGATCAATACCCATAGGACGTCTCTCTAATTGTTTCGCATAAATGTATATCATGTTCCTCATTTTTCTTGAAACTTTCAAAGGTGAAAGTTTGAGTTTACTTTAGTTAAATATCAAAGTAAAGGATGGAGAAAATATTGTGATTTGATATGAGCCGAACTTCACGAATTTGTTTGAATTCAAATTCAAATAATTTCCAAGTACCTGGAACACTCTTATGTGAAAGTTCTAACTGCCATCAACTCAAAAAGGTTTATATATACACCATGTTTTTAGTTGCTAGATAATGAGATTTAATAGCAGAGTTGACAGATTCTCTTCACATTCTCATTGAGTCGCTCATGTACTACCTTGAAGTGAAAGAAGTTCTCCAAAAGCCTTTTGTATCATATGTGTAGTAGCAATACGTATCATGCTTCATTTCTATTGATTCTAGTGTTATAGTACCTTGCGCAACTCTATCAACTTCCTAGAGTTATTAGTTAGTGTGCAGGTACTCATTATCCAATAAATCAATTGTACCACTTAGATTATCTTTTTGTGAGCATGCGTACAAAGTTTCATCATTATTGAATGAATAGAGCTCAATATATGAGTGATTTTATGTAACAAGGTCTATGCATCACCTTGTTCTTGAAAAGTCTAATTTATCCCCTAGAATTCTTAGATTCATTAATCATTGTATGGTGAGTTTAAATTATTGAAATAACTTGGTTTATTTAGCTTAGCACTTTAGTTTAAGGTGTGCAAAAGCTTTCTGGATAATCTCACCAAGCTGTGATAACACAACAAATTGTTGAGAGCTTCTCTTCAATAAATAGAAATCTTCTCAAAGACTTTGAACTCACATATCATTTGTTTGGCTATAGAAGTTTGAGAGTTATACTCTAAAGTATTTAGGTGGTCTAAGTGCTTATATTGGAAGCCTAGAAAGTATACTAAGTCTCTCTGAAGTTACAAGGGCAGGTCCTGAGCAAGATTTCACCGAGACAATCTCATCTCTACACACGACATTCATCACCTCTTCATATTCGTATCAGAGAAAAGCTGAAGGTTAAACATTATGGTTTATAGATTCCCCTCATCCATGGACAAGCTAGATTGAAGTGATTACTTGGCATGATCTCTAAGAATGGAGGCCTATCTACCATGAAGGTATTTATATGGATACATCTTAGGAGATGAGATGATGCCAATACATAGAAGCAAGGGCCAACCAACACAAGAGGAGTAGGAAAGGTTGAATGAAGGGTGTTAAAGGATTCTTTGTCAAGGTCATACATTCCAACTCTATCTATGACTTTCTATTCCATCATATTAGGAATTCTAAAACCTCTCAAGAGACATTGAATGTTGTGCAAGAATTCTTCTCGTTAAGAACAAGAGTCAAGAAGAATCAACTATGGATGGAGTTTATAACAATCAAGAAGATACCCAAGCAAAGTATGAACGAATTTGTCACCAAGATGGAGGAAATTGTAGAGAAACTTGGGAGCATTGAAGAGGTCATTGATGAAAAGCAAATTGTGAGGCAATTCATCAATGGGATCAAAGTGGATGGAAAACAGGGAAGCCTTCACCACAACCATGGATGTCTATATGGATATGCAAGTGCCTAAATTCAACACACTCATGGGGCAACATTTCAAACATGAAGAAAAGCTCATGAAGGATGGTGAGAACCATAAAGTGAACCAAAGGACAACGAAGCCAAAGGTAAGAAATCTAGTGATGAAGAGATTACCTCTCAAGTCAATTTTGCAAGTAGAAGTAGAGGTTCAAGAGGAAGAGATAGAGGAGGTAGACAAGGCAGGGGGAGAGCTCAAATATCATCACCATTTACCATATGTTTTCTATCTATCACATAATATACAATTGAGATAGACTATAAAGAGACTTTTTCACCTACGATAAAGATGTCAACTATTAGAGTTCTTATGACCATTGCAGCTTCCAAGGAATGGAAGATTTACCAAATGGTCGTAAAGAATTCATTTGTAAATGTTTGGATATCTAAAGAGGTATATATGGCTCAACCTCATAGTTTTGAGGATTCTTTATTCCCTAAACATGTATCTAGGTCTAAAGCAAGCCCCATGGGCTTGGATTCATAGGCTTGTCACCCATTTGGGTTAGCAAAGCAGATCCTTCACTCTTCATTGAGACGAATCAATATGAAATCATATAGCTTTGTGTATATTTTGAAAATATAATAATCACATGTGGATAAAGCTTCAAATGAAGGAGGAATTCAAGGTGAGTGACCTAAGGTAACTCATATACTTCATAGGGTTAGAAGTAGTATATTTATAAAGAGTATGTATCCTACTCAAAGCAAATACATCGAATATATGCTCGCTAATTCAAGATGGAGAACTCAAAGTTGCATGTTGTTGAGAGGATTCGTGACAAGGAGGACGTTGCACGCAACCCAAGAGCATGACCTAGATTGTTATTTTATACACAAACTAGTTGTCTCCCATTAGCTTTCTATATTTTGGGAATCTAGGGGTGCACACTAAGAGTGAAGATGAAATAACTTTTATGTGCTCGATCAATGTTCGGACATCAAAAGTCAACTCGAGTTACTAATTTGCCGCCAAACTATTTTAAACGCTTTTGAAAAACTTCACACCTTACCGGTTAAAAAAAGCCTTTCATACGATGATCATCAATAATGCATGTCCCTTTGTTAATTTGATTGTATACTAAACAGATTATCCCTAAGCAATCAAGCCTTTCAACTTATCCCTCCCATTGTTGCCCTATATATGAGAAACATAACGTTATTTGCTTATTTTCTGAGTCATCGATTGTGAACATAGTGCACGATAGGTTCCTAAACAAAGTGACAAACATTGAAAGTGTACAATTTCTTAAATTAGTTTCTAAACCAACACTTCATTGTATTTGGTGATTTAGCTAGGTTTATCAAGGAAACCAAATAAATCCTTATTTTCTTCCTCATCTAATGTTTTCAAAGTAAAAAATAGGAATATTACTATGTCAAAGGATAACACAAAAACTCGAAGAGTTTCAGAAAATGTTTCTTCAACATTGATGCCTGCTTGATGAAAACTATGGGGGGGGGGGGGCAATACTAAGCACAAACAACTCCGGTTTTCAATTTGTCATTTTCCCTTTTCTCTCCGTGTACATCTGATTTCCCATGACTTATCTTTGAGTTGCCAATGACAACTCTTCTGTTTAATTTTAGCACAAAACTACCACATAGCTATTCGGTATAAACAAATTGTACGATTGACAGATGTTAGCAGAAGTAATACTAATGAAGATGAACATTTGAAATAATATACATTGTCTGATGTAGTTTCATAACTGAGTCACTCCAAACTTATAACGTTATCAACCCGTATCAGCAAATAATGAAAACAGATTGTTTAATGGCACCGATGTAGATTGAGCAAAGAAATGAACAGCTAACAATGCATGGAGAACCTTTTATTATTTTATATTGCTTTGTTACTTTTAGTTTCTATTTCAAGGTTTTGACACACTCACATTTATAGGTTCCTATGCACACAAAATACAAAATACACTTCTAATACTATATACATACAAAATCATACACATATAAGCAAATGCACAAACACAAATCAATACACATACTTTGGTTACAAAATCCCATGCCCACACTTACACGCACAACCCCCTAGGGTCATACGAGCAAAGCACCACGTGTGTTGTGACATGTACACACACATATTTCACATATACGTACTTGCTTTAACCATTTGTCTTTATTTTTTGCTACATATAATCATTCAAAAACTCAATCTATCGTTATATGCAGTGAATGAAAATGAATCAAGATCCCTGCCCAAATCACTTTCCCTTAGTCCACCTGAATGTACATGCATGCCTTGTACCTATGGACTAGTGAAATGGGTGGACTTCTTTGGTGGTCTTTTTTTTATTGGCACTTTCACAAACCTTGAGATCCATAAAATAATACATTTTAGTACACTTTGTACTTCCCTAGAAATTTATAATTTTATGAGTCCATGATAGAGATTCTATCTCTATCTTGAAAGGGCCAAAAACGAGATTCATCTTCCACTTTCAACAGAAAGGAGAGGAATCTTCAGATGTTCTGAACTTAACTTATATTTTATAGTCCTTTTCAAATACAAATATACTTTATTTGTATTGGATAGGACTGAGCTAAAGATATGAACTTAGCAAAGTGGGTCTAGTGAGTCCCTGCCAAAACATGCTCAATAAAATGAGGAGAAATACTATCTTCTCATTCCTTGGCAACCTAGGTGGACTTATTTCAATCATCTAGGTCTTCTTGAAACATAAAGTTCAAGTATTCTGAATGAAAATATACCCAATTTTGAAAAGTTCATGTCTACAAGTGGATCCCTATCTTGATCATCTTTGATTTTCCCTAGATTATTTCTCAGAATAGAGTTCAATCCTTTTGGAAGATTTGACATTCAAGACTTAGATCCAAAGATGACTTTAGGATTGGAATTATCACGTAGAACATTCTCTTGGGTCTCTACCTTGTTCTTTGTTAGCTGGTTCTTTCCAATGAGAATCAGTACTAACTATCTTGAACTGACTCTAGTTCATACTTGAGATAGTTATGTATACTAACCTCGAAGATCACCAAAGCTTTGCAAAGAGCTTACTAAAACAATTCCTTCAAATCCTCAAAATAATTGAGGAATAATGCTTCAAGTCTTTGGCTAGCTTACCTTAGTTTACTTGCCAAAATGGAATTCTTTAATGAATTCCCTTCTTACATATCTGGTTCTTACTGTGTTTGAGATTTAACTCAAACACACTTGGATACTTGGACATCCAATGTACTCCTTAACTTTCATGAAAGAGTTAAGGAATATCTTTTGCTTAGAAGTATCATATTGATGATACCTTTCTTCCCCCCATTAAGGAGTTTTCGCCCTCGAAAACTGCAGGAAATTGATGTTGATTTAATTTCCTATCCAAATGGGAGGTTCATTTATGATACCAATGGGAGAAAGTCCCCAAGAACTTGTATCTTATGCCTAAGAACTTGTATGTTATGCCTAAGAACTTGTATCTTATGCCTAAGAACTTGTATGTTATGCCTAAGAACTTGTATCTTATGCCTTGAAAAGACCAAATAGGGTATTGCAAGGTAAAAGATATGCAAGCAATAGATAAAGTTGAGGTGCTTCCTCATATTCTAGTACTTCATATATCTTTCATTAATTAAATGAAGTTCTCAAAGATTGGGAATTCTCAAAGAACCCCAATGCAAGAGAAGGCTTGCATACACCATAAGGATTGTATAAATCCTAAGTGGGTTAGGAAAAGAAGTTGGATGAGCTATAAAGCGTAATCTATCTTGATGCTTCATGGGGATAACATAACATACGTTATAGATTCCAATAATATAGAACTAAGGAAAATAACTTCATTTATGAAGCATAATGGCTAGATCCCCAAGTAGAACCCATGGGTAAAGCTTTGAACATGAAGGGATCTATTTGAGAAAGACCTAGTCTTATCTCTTATTTTGATAAAAGAAGAGAAGAAAGCCAAAAGACCCAAGTAGGGTAAAGATCAAGTCAAACTTAAAGTTTGATAAGATAAGTCACACCACATTAAATGGTTAACCAAATATTTAAGTAAGATTAGTAGTGGTGTATCTAAGCACCTTAGTCCTTACTCTTATAATTTGGTACCATAGTATGAAGGGCATTTAAAAGGACAGAGAAGGTGAAAAGATATAGAGACATAGCTATGTGGATTGAATGAAGAGCCCACTGGTATGGGACGGTGGGTACTGATTCCCGTTGAGTACTTTTTCTTGATGGCCAGAAGAAAAAGGGACTCATGATCCAATGGAATGCATCAAGAAGATAATGTCTAGGAATGAGTATCTTCTTCAATTATCCTCTCAAAGGGAATAATAATTCTTCCAAAAAAATATGAAAGGATCTATCTCTCATAAAGATTTAGAAATAAGGAGAGGATCAACTTTTTTGAGTTTGAAGGTAAACTCCAAAGAATGAATGTTGCTCTAGCACGATGGTGAGAACCACGTTAAGAAGCTCCACCTCCTTAATGTCAATCCGCGGAAGAGATAGAAGTGATATGAAGATCGTGAATGTGAGATGAAGTGAGAGTGAAGGTGAGAAGCATAGAGATGCACACACACATACACACACACTACGAAGAGACAAGCAAGACACAATGGAAGGTGAGAAATCAACTCTATTGCTCAAAATCTCAATTACAAGCTCAAAGTAGCTCTAAGCTCACACCAACCAACCTCAAAAATGAGCTCTCTAGCTCTTTTTATAGATTCTAGACTAGTTTTGGCCGGTTTCACATCTAGGGACCAGCATAGTTAAAAAATAGGTCCTATGTGCTATTTGAGAGGGTAAACGGTGTCTAAAAATAACCAAAATTGGTATGCTCGTTCTACCTAAGCTCCTCAAGCTCGAGGACTCCTCGGCTTGCACAAAATGGAGCTATGAATTACAAAAAGGGTTTTTTCTATGTTACATATGTTAGAGTAGTGATGAAAATCACTGTTGGAGGTTTTGAAGAATATTTATAAAACATAAATCTTTGAAAAATTGATTCGACTAGCTCCCTGCTCTGTTTTTACATGCTTTCGTGTCTTCTGTGCCTCTAGCTACTGCCAACACCCTCCTCCCTCTTGCTTCTGTCGTCCTCGACAGAACCTTGTTGTGCGGTCTGTCGGATGTAGTTCTGTAGTAGTTCCTGAGCGAGGGTGTGTTCTGATATCCGAATGCCTCGGGCCAAATCTGCCTCTAGTTTCTCCCAATCAATTGGTTGCGGTTCATCTGATGGCGGGAGTCGATAGTGTGTGGAATATACCATCTGTTCACATGCAAATAGTTGCAAGAGGTGTGTAGGCCTGCTAATGAACACTTCCGAATGGTATTCCCAGAAACCGGTTGTGAACATTTCTTCGAAGGTTTGCTTGTAGCACGCCGGTAAGTATTTGATTCTACAGTGCCAGGCATAACACACCCGTAGCGATGGCATTGTACTCATATCATATGCAAGATTAAGATTGCCATGCTCGAAGCCCGGGGTGTTTACATGAGGTGCCTTGACGCGTCTGAAGACTTCAAAAACCATCTGCATCATGTCAAATATCTTGACAGTCATGTGCGCTGATATATCGTCCATGTGTTTCAAGCGAGGGAGCGAGTGACGAATCGTGGCCATCATGTATCCGATTGTAGGTGGTCCAGTAGGTGGGTCTGAAGTATGGGTAGTTTAACCAGTCCTGGCATTGTTTGTTGTTTTGTATTTTAATAGCGAATGCCTTCCAAGAGCGGCGACGTGGCACTGGTCCCCAACATGGGTTATACTTTAAATGTAAAGGTGCCTTGGCCCATGTACTCATCATTTCAGGATATTTCTGTAAGAGATCCTTGTGCCATTTTGGTTGATAGATTTCTCCTTGCTGCGCGTCTGTTGGCAAATCGTCAGGCTCAAACTGAGTAGCGTGAGAGGGTTTCTTGCCTGTTTCTTTCTCTATGGCCAACTGATATTCTACCAATAACATAAAATAAGGTTTATACTGTAGCTCATGCCCTGATATGTATCTGCGCGGGGCCAAATGAGCAAAGTAGGGCGACTGTAAAATTCTTTCCTCAATCATTGCCATTGCATGCAACTGCGCCTCTACTCTTGATGAGTGGGTTGTTCCAAGCTCTTCAATTGTCTTCATCCATGTGGGAGTTGGAAGCTCAAAAGTCGTCTGGCCTTCAGCCGTGACGCATCCGCCTGGGATGGGTTGGGGTTCATACGCTTCCTCAAAAGTTTCCTCCACCGGAATAGTGACTGTTTCTTCCTCTCCTGGTAGGTTCGGTGGGGAGTCTGGTCTGGGTGGTGCTTCATATACTTCTATCTGTGATTGAAGAGTAGATACCTGGGCCCGTAATGCGTTGAGTTTCTCTAGGATGTCAGGAGATGGGTCCGCAGGAGCTGGTAGGCCTTGTGGTATTGGTGCTCTTAACTGCAAGATTTTGTTTTCATCTTTGAGTTTCTGAAACTCCTCGTTCATGCTGTCGTACTCATCTAACAATCTGATATGATCATCTAACAACATTTTCATTGATTCTGAGGGCACAGCCTTAAAGTGATTGGGGCTTAGCGGTTGGTCTGGCTGATCTAAGGTAGCTTCTAGATTCTCTCTATTTTGTTCTTGTAAGTGCTGGTTTTCTTCTTTCATGACTGCCAAGTGTTGTCTAAGTAATCCCATATTTTGTGTTAACGTTGCGTTGCGAATGGTCTGTGCCCTTAACAAATTATCAAGATCAGTAGTGGCCTCTTTGGTTTTCTCTTCAGTTTCTAATTCTAGCTTGTGGTATGCCTCTCGGAGTTCTTGGTATCTGGTGTTTAGGGAGGCATTCTCGATGGTCAATGAATTTAGCTACGACTGTAAATCATTGGTTGTCCTCTGTAGCTGTTGATAATTATTTCCCAAAGATATGAACTCATCTCTTACTTGAGTCATACACGTGAACATTTGTCGAAATGCAGTATCTACAATGGGTGATAATATTAACGATGTGCTAAGCGAAGATGCAGTAGGTGTAGATGCAAAGGGAATGGGGAATGGGGGTGGGAAAGTGGATGCTGTGGTGATTGTGGAAAATTGTGGTGTGCTTAAATATTGTGGTGCCACAAATGAAGTGAGGGGAGGTGCAGTGGGTGGTGATATATCCATATCGCTGGATGTGGTGTCGAGTGCCGTGACTATGAATAGTGGTGTGATCGTGGGTAAGTGTGTAGGTGTAAATACGGGATTTACAAAGGTTGACGAGTAATTTACAGAGGGGTTGTCTTGGACGGCTTGGTGGAAAGGGGAAAGGGGAGTTACGATGGGTCGGGGAGGTGAGACTGGGGAGAAGGTTAATGGAGGTGGGAATGGAAAAAGGGGACTTGGAGGTGTGGGGAAGGATGGTGGGAAAATTGGATTTGATAGAAAGGTAGGTGTGCTAGGGGTTAGACTAGGTTGAGTTGGTGTGGGAATTGTGGGATGAATGGGAGTAAGGACGACTTGTGCTACTCCGCCGGAGAAGGAGGATGTTGTTTGGGGAGAAGGAGGGTGTATGGGGGAGACTGGATGGATGGGAGGTGAAGAAGGAGTGGTTGGGGTGGTAGGTACTTCGACAACTGTGGTGGTATGTACAGCAGTGGTACGGGGTGGGGAGTCGACGATAATGGTGTCTTCTGCCAATGAGCCTTTAGGGACAAGACGTGCTTCCCTAGCCTGTTCTGAAGATTGTCCGCCGGTGGGTACCCGAATGTATTCACCAGGTTTGGTTAGTAGATGGATTCTACGAGGGGCATACTGCGGTAATGGTTTCCTCTGCAAATATCGTAAGGCTTCTGTGGATCCCACTGATTTGACAAGTTCTTGGAAGCCTCTGATGTATACTTCTTCGAATCCACCTGAGACAAGTTCCTGTTCTATAAGTGCCTGACTCTCTTCCTCAGTCAATTTCTTGCGTGCCCAAACTTTTTCCATGGTTTGATACTATTTTTTGATGGCTAGCGTATAAACTGCTGCTTCGAATGTTTCGTCTTCGTGTGTGCTGGTGTCACCTTGGGTGTCGGTGTGCTGTCCTTGATCATCTGTCTGTCCATGCTCTTGGGATTCGTGAGTGCCCTGACTGGCTTCGTTATCGCCTTCATCTTTGTCGGTTTCCGTTCTTTCTTCCTCGGAACTAGACACTATTTGTCCTTGTAGTTGGTCTCGGGGTGTGGTCGGGTAACTTGGCCGCTCATATTCTTGAGAGAAGATGTGACCTTCTTAAAACTGAAATTCATTCGAGAAGGCATCCTGCATTTCAAAATCAAAGGTTGTATCCAGTGGCTCTGCTTCCATGTTTGGTATCGGAAAAGAGAAAGCTTCTGCACCAATAGTGGTGGGAACTTCTGCTGTAGTGGTGGTCGGTTCCTGAACTGATGTTGGTTGTGAGGTAACTACGCTGGTAGTGCCTTCCGTTACAACTGGTCTTGATAATCGGATGCGAATAGTGTTGGGGCTTCACTCACTAATTAGGCATGGATATATGAAGACATATGGAGACATATGATGGAGGAAAGAAGAAGTGAAGGAAAGACCTACAGAAAAATCAAGCCTAAGTGAAGGGACAATTTCACTATTGTAAATTAGTTCAAAATTAGAATCTAGATTTGTATTTGATCTTTAGAACTTACGAGTTCAAGTCTAGATGAATGTAAACCATAGGTATATAAGTTAATTTGAGTCAGAAACATGTAGGAGAGAACTCAATTTTGTAATCTGAGTGAGTAGAGAAAAGTCGTGTAAATTCTGAGAGAGATGGTGAGAGAAAACTTCTGAGTCTGAGAGAGTTTTCCATGGCTGTGAGCAAAATTAAGCCAAGCCATTTTGTACACATCTTCTCTCATAATCAACACATGTTTGTGTAGAAGGATTGAGTCTAATTCCTCTTGTACATTGAGTTCCAAGTCATTTCATATGACTGTGTAAGGTAGTTGATAGTTACGACTTTTCTGGCGCACATTTGACTGATCTTTTGAAGGTCAGATCTCGAAGCATGGTGTAAAGTTTTTGGTAAGTGATAGCTCGTTGGAAAGCTATTATCCTCAACTACATTTGGTCAAAAGATCTTTGAGAAACGGGACGTGTACTCAGAGAAATCAGCTTAAGAGTGAAGGTATGTCAAATCGATGAAGTCATTTTTCAGTTTTCAGACATAGTGAAAAGTTTGATACAAAATCAGAAGATTCTGAAGTTATTACTTGAAAGTTTTGGTTATTATGTGTTGCTTAACATTAGCAAGAACATTCTTTAGCAAGTGATCAAAAGATTTGGCAAAGATTGAGCTAATACAGGTCAGATTGAAGGATTGAAGAAAAGGCGCAGATTTCTGTGAAGTGAAATTTTGATTTTCACTAAATTCAGAGATGAAGATTCACAATGTGAGTTTTGCTAAGCTAATGATGGTTATGGAGGTCTTCTAATACCACATTAGTTTGGTTCTTGTGGTGTTTCACACACCAACAAGTGGTATCAGAGCAGATAAGGTCCTCGAGAGTAAAGGGAGAATAGATACAAGAAGAATTGAAGAGTTCTTTATCAAAGAAGGAGGAAGCTGAGGTGTTCAACAACAAAAGTCATCAAAAGGCTACTTCGAAGTCACTTCTAAGGGTAAAGGTCTACAAAAGGTATCATTCTTTAACCTTACACTTACAGGTTGAAGCAGAAGCAAGGATACCATGGCAGATCATGTGTCCATTGACAAATTGGACAGAGATAACTATCCTGCTTGGGTAATGAGGATGGAGGCCTTACTTATGAGTAAGGACTTAATGGTATATGTGACAGGTGAAGAGGAGAAACCTAAATTTGAAGATGAAAGTCATCCAAGGAAGGAAGAGCTAGAAGCTTTGAAGCTATGGCAGAAGAGAGATGCAAGTGCAAGAGCTTATATATACAACACTATTACAGATCATTTGTTGCCACACATCAGAGGTTTAGAAACAGCTGAAGATATTTGGAATGCTTTGGAAGACCACTTCCAAAACACTACTAAAGCTAGGAAAGCTAGCTTATGGTCAGAGTTTACCACATTCAAGAAAAAGCAAAATCAGAGCATTAGTGATTATGTCACTAAGATGAAGGACTTGGCAGATAGCCTTGGATCCATTGATGAGGATATTGAAGATCATAGGCTGATAGCACAATTACTTGCAGGGTTAAGAGGTGATGAGAGATGGAAGCCCTTTGTACTTTCAACAGAACTCTCATTAAATCATTATGTGCCAGAATTAAATCAATTACTTGGATTGATGCTCACATTTGAGCAAGACTTGAAGTCAGATGGAGACAAAGGTCAAAGTTCTGCAATGTATGTGAAGAATAAAAAGAAAGGAGATAAAGGCAAAGCAAAGGATGAAGAAGAGTCAACAACTCAAGCAAATTATGCAAGAGGAAGAGGTTTTGGCAGAGGTAAAGGTCGAGGAAATGGAAGAGGTAGAGGTAATCAGAACAATAACAAGAAGACATGTTGGATTTGTGGATTGAGTAATCATCTAGCATATGATTGTTGGCACAATCAACAAGGAGCAAGCCAAAATCAGAATAACAATGGCAGAGGAAGAGGTGGAAGGTTTCAAAATCAATTTCAAAGAGGAAGACAGAATTCAAGAGGAAGTTATGGAAGAGGTGGTGGTAGAAGTTGGAATCAGAACCAATCATACAACACCACATATTACAATTATGCAAATGATACACAGAATGACAACCATACAACATTGATGATGAATTCAATTAGTTCATCAGAGAAGGAGGATCTCAAGGTATTTTATATTGATTCTGGTTGTTCAAATCATTTATCAGGTAATATAGAATTGTTGTCAGAATTGGAAGAAGGCAATTCAAGTCATACAGTACAAACAGGTGATAATACAAAACATAATGTGCATTCAATTGGAAAAGTGAAGTGCAGGAGTGGAGCTGATTTATTAACAAATGTTTTGTATGTTCCAACAATACCAAAGAATCTAATTAGTGTTGGACAAATAGTGGAAAAAGGTTTTCAAGTCAGATTTACAAATGAAGGGGTATTTGTTGAAGATCCAGATGATGCATACAAACCCATTGTTTATGGTAAGAAGGAAGGTAGACTTTTTACTCTTAAAGTGCAAGGAAATGTTGGTCAAGCCCTAATCACACATGGTGATGAAGTAATTACAGAGTTAGATCTTTGGCATAAAAGATTGGGACATTTCAATGAAAGAGGAATCAAAACTATGGTGGAGAACCAATCTGTATTGGGATTACCAAATGTGAAGAATCAACATATGGTATACAAGTGTGAAGCTTGTCAGATGGAAAAAGCACATAGACAACCATTTCAGAAGAAAGGATTCAAGCATGATGGTTTGCTTGAACTCATACATACAGATGTATGGGGGCCAACAAAAGAAGGTTCAATAAATGGATCTAGGTATTATGTTTTGTTTATTGATGATGCTACAAGGTGGATAACCCTTTATGTTCTAAAGGAAAGATCAGAAGTCTTTGGAGCTTTCAAACATTTTCATGCTTATGCAGAAAGAGTTACAGGTCACAAACTCAAGAGGCTAAGGTCTGATGGAGGGGGAGAATACTTCTCCCAAGAGTTTAATGACTATCTTTGGAATGCAGGTATCAAGAGAGAGATAACTTGCAGGTATACACCTCAACATAATGGGGTGGCAGAAAGGAGAAATAGAACATTGGTTGAATTTGCAAGAGCAATGTTAAAGGAAAAGAATTGCCCTAATTATCTTTGGGCTGAGGCTGTAAATACAGCCACATACCTTGTGAATAGGTTACCATGTGGAGCTTTGAATGGTATGACCCCTTATGAAGCTTGGTGGGGTAAGAAACCAACACTTGACCATTGTAAAGTGTTTGGGTCAATTGCCTATGCTTATGTGCCATCACAACTTAGACATAAGCTTGAACCAAAGGCAGAAAAATATGTGTTTATTGGGTATGATGAAAAGCAAATGGGTTATAGGCTATGGAGTCCTTTAACTAAACATTTTATTGTTTCCAGAGATGTGACCTTTGATGAACAGAAGAGTTGGTATGCAGATAAAGAATGTGATCTTGAAACATTTGAAGAAGAGATAAGAAGGAGTGCAAGAGGTAAGTCACATATGCAGATAGATGGAGATGAAGAACATATGCAAGCAAGCACATCAAGAGTTGGATCATATAGAAGGAATGAAGATGGACCAATATTTGATGAAGAAGTACATCCAGATATACATGAAGAGTGTGAACCAAGAAGGTCAACCAGAATGAGGAAGCAACCTACAAGGTATTCATATGACACTTCTTACTTGACTCAGAAAAATTATGCTTACATGGTTAAGGAAGATGAAGAACCTCAAGGCTATGATGAAGCAAAGGGTAAGAGACAATGGGAAGTAGCAATGAAGGAAGAGTTTGATGCTCTTGAAGAGAACAAAACTTGGGAACTTGTCCCAAAGCCTAATGGTAAGAAAGTGATTGGAAATAAATGGGTTTACAAAGTTAAGAAGCATGCAGATGGAACTATAGCCAGATACAAAGCTAGATTGGTGGTTAAAGGCTATGCTCAAACATTTGGCATAGATTATGATGAAACATTCAGTCGTGTAGCAAAGATGTCAACCATAAGGACAATTATTGCTATTGCAGCATCAAAAGGATGGACATTGAGTCAATTGGACATTAAGAATGCATTTTTGAATGGATATATATCAGATGAGGTTTACATGGAGCAACCTCAAGGGTTTGCAGATCATAAGTTTCCAAATTATGTTTGCAGGTTGAGAAGAGCCCTTTATGGTTTGAAGCAAGCTCCAAGAGCTTGGAATTATAGACTTGTAAAGTATCTTAATGATCTTGGCTATCAAAGTTCAAAGGCAGATGCAAGTTTACTTATCAAAAGAACAGATGAAGGTATGATCTACATTTGTATATATGTAGATGATATTATAATTACAGGTACCTCAAATGAAGGAATCAAGGAGGTGAAGAAGCTACTTGAGAAGGAATTCAAGATAAGTGATCTAGGAAAGTTGTCATATTTTCTTGGAATGGAAATCACTTATGCAGAACATGGCATTTATGTATCACAAGAAAGGTATCTCTTGAATCTTCTAAAGAAGTTTAACATGGAGAATTGCAGAGAGGCATCTACACCATTAGAAGTCAATCATAAACTCAGTAGATATGATGGTGCAGAGTTCAAAGACATGAGGAAGTATCAATCTTTAGTGGGAAGTTTGATTTATGCAACTCTAACAAGGCCTGATCTTAGTTATGCAGTTGGTGTTCTTTCTCAATTCATGCATTGCCCAAAGGATCCACATTGGATTGCAGGTCAAAGAGTCCTTAGATATATCAAAGGGACTTTGAAAGAAGGATTGTATTATCCTTTTACATCAGATATAAAGTTAAGAGCCTATAGTGATTCAGATTGGGCAAGAAATCAAGATGACAGAAGGTCTACTCATGGCTACATGATATACATTGGAGATAAGCTTGTGAGTTGGTGTTCAAAGAAACAACACACAGTGGCCTTATCATCAACAGAAGCTGAATACAAAGGACTTGTGGAAGCAGCAAAGGAAGTCATATGGATGCAGACATTATTCAAAAGCTTGGGAATTGATCAAGGTATACCCATTATTCATGGAGATAACATGAGTTCATTATATCTTGCAGCAAATCCTGTATTTCATGCAAGGACAAAGCACATAGAGATACAGTATCATTTTCTTAGAGAAAAGGTAATGGAGAAAGAGATTGAAGTGGTGTACACTTCTACAAAAGATCAAATTGCAGATATTATGACAAAAAGCTTGGATGGAGTGAAGACAAGTAAGTTCAAGGAGATGGCAGGAATAAAAGAGAAGAAGATTATGTGAAAAAGTCAAATCATGCTAATTAGTGATTGAGGGGGAGCTGTTGGGGCTTCACTCACTAATTAGGCATGGATATATGAAGACATATGGAGACATATGATGGAGGAAAGAAGAAGTGAAGGAAAGACCTACAGAAAAATCAAGCCTAAGTGAAGGGACAATTTCACTATTGTAAATTAGTTCAAAATTAGAATCTAGATTTGTATTTGATCTTTAGAACTTACGAGTTCAAGTCTAGATGAATGTAAACCATAGGTATATAAGTTAATTTGAGTCAGAAACATGTAGGAGAGAACTCAATTTTGTAATCTGAGTGAGTAGAGAAAAGTCGTGTAAATTCTGAGAGAGATGGTGAGAGAAAACTTCTGAGTCTGAGAGAGTTTTCCATGGCTGTGAGCAAAATTAAGCCAAGCCATTTTGTACACATCTTCTCTCATAATCAACACATGTTTGTGTAGAAGGATTGAGTCTAATTCCTCTTGTACATTGAGTTCCAAGTCATTTCATATGACTGTGTAAGGTAGTTGATAGTTACGACTTTTCTGGCGCACATTTGACTGATCTTTTGAAGGTCAGATCTCGAAGCATGGTGTAAAGTTTTTGGTAAGTGATAGCTCGTTGGAAAGCTATTATCCTCAACTACATTTGGTCAAAAGATCTTTGAGAAACGGGACGTGTACTCAGAGAAATCAGCTTAAGAGTGAAGGTATGTCAAATCGATGAAGTCATTTTTCAGTTTTCAGACATAGTGAAAAGTTTGATACAAAATCAGAAGATTCTGAAGTTATTACTTGAAAGTTTTGGTTATTATGTGTTGCTTAACATTAGCAAGAACATTCTTTAGCAAGTGATCAAAAGATTTGGCAAAGATTGAGCTAATACAGGTCAGATTGAAGGATTGAAGAAAAGGTGCAGATTTCTGTGAAGTGAAATTTTGATTTTCACTAAATTCAGAGATGAAGATTCACAATGTGCGTTTTGCTAAGCTAATGATGGTTATGGAGGTCTTCTAATACCACATTAGTTTGGTTCTTGTGGTGTTTCACACACCAACAAATAGGTTGTACCGTTGGAGTGGCTTCTATCGGAGACTGCTCTGGAGATGGTTGTGGCGAGGGTGATTCTGACACCTAGAGCAGGGGATAGTTCCTCTCATTTGCTTTCTTGCTCTTCCTTTGCTAGCCTTCCTAGCTTTCTTTGTGGTTCCTTTAAATGCTTTCAGCTCCTCACTTGTCAATGCATGTTCGATCGGCAAGTCATATGCTAAGCACATATACACAATTCTAGTCAGCGTGCAGCATCCATTGATGACCTTCTTTCTTTCCCATCTATGTTGGGCTAAGTAGAGCTGATCAATGATCCAACTTGCGAGATCAACTGTTTGGGGTCCAGTACATGCTAAATACAAACCAAACCATATGTGTTTGTGAGGCATTGTGAATCTGTCCTGAGCGGGGAAAGCAAAATGCTGCATACATATCCGTAGTGGTTTTGAAAGCTCAGGTGTGATCACCGAAATCTCTTCCCACTTAGTAATGTCTCCACGTTTCATTGAATCTGGAACCAGCCTTTCTCGTTCCGTTGGAGTGTGGGTTCCATGAATCTTGATGGCAGCTCGAATCAAATCTTTAGAAAGATAAAACCGCTTATATGGCGGATCATTCACTAAGGATGGCAAAATAAAAGTGCCGGGCAGATCCTTGTTCTCTGAAGCTATCAAAGTGGTGATTAAGTAATAGCATCTGTAGAAGTCGGGTTTAGGCAAAGGGTCGCTGAAATACTCTGTAAATCCTGCTCTTGCCCAAACATGCATTAGATCTTCCGTGTTCTGTAATCCTTCGAACTCTCGTGAGAAAAACTGATATTTGCCCCAGGTACGGTCATCAAAAGTCAAATTAGCCTCAAATATAAACTCAACATCTGCCAATGGTCCTGCTAGCCCTTGAATCCAGTGAGAATTACAATGAATCTTCTCAGTATACCCTCTAGGAGGATCGTCAAGAGGCATGGGTCCTGAAAATCCCTAGAATTCTGGGGGCTGAGCCGTAGGATGGGGCTCTGCTAGTAGTTCACCAATATTAGCCCTGGGTACACTAGGTCCAGCTTCCGATGGCCCTTCTTCGGTTTGCATGATGATTGGCATGCTAATGGAAAGATCTGCTACAAAAGATTAGCACATTAGTATGGAAATTAATTATGATCCCATTAAAGTGAGACCGCAATCCCTTTCCATATCCGATGTGTAACCCATGTAGCCAAGTGTTGTGATGTGATTGATGCAATGCTTCTTGCAGAACTAGTGCAGGTCTCTAGACACCTATATGTTTTCAGATATTGCATGCAGTGCTTTGATGAGATGTTATTAGAGGTGATGTTGGGTTATAGTGTGTGGATTTGTACAAGGTTCAATCATGAATGAGTTATTACAAGGTTGTAGATTAATCGGGGTGGGAGTTATGTTAGATAAGGGAGTCGTAGAAGGCATCTGGATACGTTTCGGTATCCATTTCCTAAGAGTTTCTGAGCGGGTGGAATGTTTCTTTTGAGGGACAAAAGTTGAGATCGGATGTGGTGGGGTTAAAGGGTGAAGAGATTTCTGAGGGTTATATATTACACGGCTTGAGGGTTGAGCTATTATACACTGTTTGGGTACCCAAATCTATGTGGGTGTGGGTCAGTTTGTAAGGTACTTTTTGGCGATCCAAATTTGTCGAATGTTTGTATTCGTAGAAGAATGTTCAGAAGACTTTGGATACTATCTTTGCTTCTGTTGAAACTTCTTCTTGTCATTGTCTGCATTGTTGAAACTTGTCGGTGTTTTCTATCCTTTTGGCACCCATATCTGTCTTGTGCCGCTTGCTTTGTGATACTGATACTGATGCTTTCTTTGTGTCGTCTGATATTGTCGTCGGCCTGGGTTCCTTTGTCGTGGTTGACTCCTTTGTGGTTGAGGTTGAGAGGTCGGATGGACACTCTGCTTTGGAAAAGAAGGGAGGTCCAACACTTGCGAAACCTGCCCATTAGGAAGTGCTCCATTTTGTACTTTTAATCTAGGCCAATCCCGCAGTAAGTGTGGAAGGATGGGCACCGCAGGCTGTTTTGCCCATGTGGACGCTGATGAAGTCCAGCTGACCGCTGATCATCCCCATTTGTCCGCTGATTGTGCCCATTTGACCAAGTGGTGGGGTGGGTGTCCCTTCTTATTTGCAGGAAGCCCAAGGGAAAATCTCTTGACGTCCTTCTGATTGACAATTGTCCATCGCCAAGCCCGCATGGGTTGGTGTAGACGTAACGTGACTCATCTGACCAAAGATCTTCTGGTCTTCCGTCGCATGCATTTCATAGGGTCTAGGGTTACAAATCTCACCCGGAATGTCGTTAGGGAAGTCAAGCTGTATCACTCGCTTCTGATCTAAGGTTCCAATCTGCAAGGAGCCTTGTCTAAGATTTAGATCCACTGAGTGATCGTATAGCCAATCTTGGCCAAGGATTAGGGGTTCTATCAGGTCCTCATCATGGCACACTAGTAGTTTCACTATCAAGGTCACTTCGTTTATGAGGATAGGAAGGTCCACCTCACCCATGCAAGGGGTTTCCATGCCTCCTAGCCCTATGAGGTATGCCTCAATTGGCTGCATTTCTATCCCTGAATCCTTATAGTGTGACCATCTAATCGCACTAGTCGCAGCACCTGAATCAATTAAAGCCCTGAGCTCTTGGCAAGGGTTGTCGTGCTCTAGCCTGATTGTAATGAATGGTTTCTTGTCCACTATGCTAGGGTGTGTACTTGACTTTGCTTGACACATGGCCATGGGGTATCTGGGTGATGTTTCTAAATGGTTATAATGTTCTCTCGCTAGTCCTTGTCTTCTTAGCTTCATGCGCTTAATGCGTTCTATGGCTTCTGCCTGAGCTTCTGCGCGTATTCTATTTTCTTCCTCCTTACGCTTCTTTGCCAACGTGAGTCATCTAAGCATATCCTCAGTAAGAGGTTCCTGATATAACTTGACTCTACAACCACTAATGTAATTAGGCATTATGTCTCCTTCTAAGGTGGCTAATTGTACTGCTCCACTTGTCGAGAGTCTGTTAATGATCATAGGTCCATAACCTTGCTTTTCTAACTTCCGTGCATGTTGTTTCAGCGTATATACTAGGACTAAATCTCCTTCTTTCAAGCCTTTATCTTTCACATGTGCATCAAAATATGTTTTCTGTCGCTTCTTTGCTGCGTATATTCCTGTTGCTGCTTTCAGCCTGGTTTCTCGTAATTGTTCTAAGTCCATTATTCTTGCTGATAATTCATGGCCGGTCCACTGATGTTCTTGTGCAACCTTAAGGGTCGGTATCAAGAAGTCCAAAGGAAGCACAACATTCTGACCAAAAACCATCTGAAAGGGAGTTGCATTGATTACGGTCTTGTAGGCCACTCGATATGCCCAAACAGCATGGTGTAACTATTTGTCCCAATCTGAATGTTTGTTGTTCACGAGTTTTGTCAGTACATTACAAAGGATCTTGTTAGTGCTTTCAGCCTGACCGTTGGCCTAAGGATGATATGGTGCGGATTTCTTGTGAATCACCATAAAATCTTGTAACAAATATTCAATGACTTGGTTTAGAAAGTGAGTTCCTCGATCGCTCACTAACTCTATAGGCAATCCATATCTTGTAAAGACATTTTCAAACAAGAATTTTGCAGTCGTGTGTGCATCATTCTTTTTTGTGGCTTTTGCCTCTACCCATTTGGTAAGATAATGTGTCGCAACAATAATGTATTCCGCATGTGTACCTTTTGCAGGGGGGTTAATGGGTCCTACAAAGTCTATTCCCCATTTAGAAAATGCACGTCCGCCCACCATGGGTTTCAATGGCATTTCATCTCTGCGAGTAAGAAACTGAGTTCTTTGGCACACATCACATCTCTTTACATAGGTATGAGCATCCATGTGAAGAGTAGGCCACCATAATCCTGCAAAGAGGATGGCTTTGATTATCCTATCGGGTCCAAAGTGACCTCCTGCAACACCTTGGTGTGCAGTCTCTAGTATGCTCAAATAATCGCTTTCATGAACACATTGTCTTAAATATCCATCTCGTCCTCGTTTGTACAAATTGTCACCAATAAGTGAATAGTCTTGAGCTTCTTGCTCTAGACTACGTTGCCGTGCTAAAGTCATTCCTTGAGGGAATGTGTTCGTCCTCAAGGATGTCACTAAAGGTTCACTCCAGTCTGGTGTGAGAGACATGTGATATAATGTAGCATGTTCTACCGGTGGTCTTTCACAACAAACAGGGCATTCTTTACACAACTTGTAGACATCTGCTTCCATAGAAGGCCATATATACTCCTCGTCTATGCAGAGTCTGCATGGTACGATGTTTTGAGTGATGTTGCATCAGTGCACCTACATGTGCTAATTGCAACCAATTTGCATGTTTTGATTCATCTACACAACAAGCAAGAATCTTTTGATTGTCTTGTTTATATATACTTCCTACTATGATTTGGAATCTCTGAGACTTGGTAATCTCTCCTTCTTTGATCTTTATCTTAGGATTCTTGGGTCCATATGTGAGAATAGGGACTATAGACTTAGCCCATTCTGGTGCTATCTCAAGGTTAAACAAGTATGCATCGGGTAACTCATCCACTATTCCTTGAGGAGCTTCTCTTGTGGTTAATCTCGAGAGGTGATCAGCTCTAAGATGTGTTTTTCCTTTCCTAACTACTACTTCAAAATCGTACTCCATGAGTAATAGAAACCAACCTATTAATCGTCCTGTGTTACATGGCTTGTTGACTAAGTTCAATAGGGCTTGATGATCTGTAAAGAACTTGAACTTGTTTGCCAACAAATAATGTATGAATTTCTTTACTGCGTAGATCATCCCTAATCCTTCTCGTTCCGTAATGGTGTAATTTCTTTATGATGCGTTCAACTGTCTGCTTGCATACGCTATGGGAAGATCTATATTTCCTTCATTCGTGGGTTGTGCTAACACACATCCTATGGCATAATTGGATGCATCCACATGTACATGGAATGGCTTACTCCAATCCGGGGTTGTCAATATAGGTGCTGAGCACAAACGTCATTTGAGTTCGTTGAATGAATTCTCACACTCGTCTGTCCATTCAAAATGGGTCAAAAGAGAGTACAATGGCTTGGCTATGATTGCATACATGTGTATGAATCGTCTATAATAACCGCAATGGCCCATAAATGCATGTACTTCTTTCACGTTAGTTGGTCTAGGTAGATATGCAATTACTTTCACTTTTTCTTCATCTGTAGAGATTCCATTCTTTGACACAATGTGTCCTAGAATTTTGCCTTGCCTGACCATGAAAACACATTTTTCTGGATTCAAACAAACCTGATATTCTCGAGATTTGTCAAACACTTGTCTTAACTCTGGGATATGTGTCTGTCTTACATTTGAATGTGCACATAATTCATCGACATAAACTTCCAAATTTTTGCGTAAGAACTCCTTAAACACATGACACATGAGTCGCTGGAAAGTAGCGGGTGCATTTGTTAAGCCAAATGGCATCACACAAAATGTAAATATGCCCCATTCAGTGGCAAAAGCCGTCTTGTGTTGGTCTTCTGGAGCAATGGCTACTTGATTATAGCCTGAGAAACGATCAAGAAAGCTATAAACTTCCTTGCCCGCAACTCTTTCCAATAAATGTTCCGTGATAGGAAGAGGATAACTATCTCTAATCGTGGCGGCATTAACTTTTTTAAGGTTAATACACATGCAATTTTCCATTCTTCTTGGGCACAACCACAATGGGGCATACCCATTCGGTATGCTCAATTTCGTAAATAAATCCTGCTTCTATCAAGCGATCTATCTCCTCTTTAATCTTCGCAGCATAGTTATCATTGTATGTCTATGGTTTCTGTTTCGTGGGTTTTGCATCTAGAGTCATAGGGATTCTATGAGAACATATATCCGGGTCTACTCCTTTAAAATCTTTGTAACTCCAAGAAAACACATCTCTATATTCGCGCAATAGGGCAACTAACTATTCTTCTTCTTCCTTCGTCAAATCATGCCCTATGTAGGTACATTTTTCTTCTTCTCCTTCTATGGCTACTATGATTTTCTTGGTTTTCTCTCGATTATCATATACTTCTCCAACTTCAGCTTTTCTGTTAGGCATTCGTACCATGATTCTTCTATCTTCTATTTCATACTTTTTGAAGTTCTCGGGAACTTCAAATAGAGACTCTTCTTCCTCTGACATGGTTTCTTTCTTCTTTCTTTTCTTACCTTCACTCTTGCTAGTCACTTGTGTGGCTATTCTCACATCATTCATAATTTCTTCGTGTGTCTGAGGGTAAGTTTCTACTTCGTAAAAATATTCTTCTTCTGATGCAAAGGGTGGGTCCATAAATTGACTCTAAATCAAAGTCACTTGCATCCTCAAATGCATCAGTGCTTGGTTCACATTCTTCCAAAATTGAATCACACATGATTGGCTCTATCGTAAAAACTGAAATGCCATAGCCATCCTCGTCACAGTGGGGTGTCCATTGTTCTTCATTGATGGCTACATCCATGGTTGCTAGGATCTCTGCCCAACCATGAGGTTCAAATTCTTCATCTGGAAACACTACAGGTGCATAAGCTGGGTCTTGAAGGGTTCTTGGGTGTTGTTTTGCACCTAAATTCCTGGCTTCTAACCATTCTTTCTCTTGTTTGGCTACTTTACACATCCATAAATGAGTGTCCTCATGCAACCATGAGGGGTCTGATTCTAATGAGTGTACCGATTCCGTTTCTACTGGTGTCTTATGGATGGTACTCCATTGTATTGGGGGTACATATCGATGTGAATAGTCTTTAAGATTAACTTTGGTAGTCACTCCTAAATGTTGCAAGTACAAAGAATTAGTTCCCCAATCTTGTACAATTTGCAACTGACACATGAACGGTCGTCCTAGAATCATCTCATAAGCATGATTTTTACTAAAATCACAAATGACGAAGGTATGCTCAAACTCCACACCACAAGTGGTGAGAGATATGCCTTCTAGTAAGCCTAATGGTTTTTCTATGTGTCCATCAGCCATTTGTAGCTTCATCCTGGTAGGTTTTAATGCTGGCTTACCCCAACGTTTCCATAAAGCGGTGGTAGCAATGGCTACTCCGGCTCCTGAATCTAAGATGGCTTTCGTGGTGTAGCCCTGATGGGTTATTGGAAGATAAGTGTTACCTTCCTCTCCTTCGCTTACATCTTCGATCTTTTCTACTAGTATCTCTGGTACCTTCTTGTGTGTTCCTATCTGTGAGGGTGTAGTAGCAAGCTCAGGGAATTGATTTGCTACGTGCTTCCACAGTTCTGGTTTAACCTTCAATAATTCCTCAAGCATGAGGTGACATTGAACTTTAGCGTTCTTGACCACTTCCGTGTTTCTAGGGATTACTGATTCTTCATTCCTCACTATTATCGTGGGTGCTCTCATGTTAATAGACTTGTCTTCCCAAGGTCCTGTGAACTAAGGTAACTCTTGTAAAGAATTAGATTCAAATCCTGTGTGTTCACTCAGCTGTTCTTCTCTACATCATCGTAAATAGAGGCGATATCTTGGGGAAATTGCTCCTGCAAGTCATCTATTTCTTGAATGGGAGGATGGGTTCCTTGTTCTTTTCTCCACTTCTCTTCTTGGATTTCTCTCAGAAATTCATGTGAGTACCTATGTATGGAAGATAGGTTGTCTTGACTTTCTGCATTGGGTACTTGAGACAGGGATAGTGCATTCCTTTCATGTGTCTTTGAGGCAGTAGGGTTCCTATGCTGATCCTTTTTCTCTTTGCTATCTATCAAGTATTCTAGCCTCTCCATTAGTCCTTGAAAGTGTAGTTCTGGTTTTGCCATGTTATTCCAATTTAGATATCTCGAGGCTTCAAACATTGCTTGTGCTAATTCTACCATCTTCATGCAAAGTTTAGTCCTCTCAATTTCTAGATCTCCTCAAGGGTAGTTCTTGCTCATTTTAGCTACTTGAGGTCCTTCCTTTATTCTAACCTGATATGCATGAAACATCATGTCTAGGTTTTCTGGTATGGGTTTCGCTAAAACTGATCCTAATTTCTGAGCTAGGTTCTCTTGATTCAATTCTTGTGAAGTCAATTCTAGGATTTTGGCTCTAGATTCCTTGAGACTTCCTTCCAATTCTGTTATCTTTTTACTCCATTTTCTCTTAATTCTTTCTCTAGAATCTTTCCAAGATTTCTTCTTTTACTGCTAGATTCTCCAACTTCACTAGTTATAGCTAATTTCTCCTGATTAAGTTGTTCGTTCTGTAAGAGCACCTGGGCTCTTGTTATAGCTTGGATAGGCACGTATGTAGGGTTGGATCCATCTGTGTTGTTTACAATACCTATCACGTTGATTGGTGTCACATTTGAAGCGTTAACTGGGTTCTTAGGACAATCTTTGATTATGTGCTCTTTACCACAATTGGCGCAAAAGCCTTGTATGTTATAGTATTGTGATTGTCCTGCTATCGGAGGATGTGGACAATCTTTTATGAAATGATCTCCTTGGCACCTAAAGCATGGTCCTCTAGGGCCCTGTGGTCTTTGCTGTCTCAATTGGGGCCGCGGATTCGGGTTTGTGTACATCACATTAGCATAGTCGGGCTCCCAACTAGGTTCCATTGGTGGACTATCATATTGATATGTCTCTACGTGTTCTGGTGACTCCATGTAATAAGCGGGTGGACTATCTACATGTGCAGAGTCAAAACTGTTTGAGTTTGGATCGCTGTCAGTAATTAAGGGTGAAACGGGAACTAAAGCCCTATTAAGGTTCTCTTTTGCAGCAGCGTATTTGACTGAAATGACATTCACTGGTGGGGGTGGCTGCTGAGCTAAAATAGGTTGAGGTCTCTGTTGAGCCTGATATGGATAGTTTTGAGGAGGCCTATAGTAATGAGGCTGAGTATTGTACTGGCCTTGATAACTACCTGGCTGCGGGTATGCTTGCGGGTAGTTCTGTCTCACTGCCTGTTTATTGTATGGGCAGTCCTGAGCCGTATGATTTGTGTATCTTCTCTCAATAGTGCAATATTGGCCACTAGGGTTGGCTTGCGGTTGTGTTGCATTAGGACACACATTTGCCAAATGATTTCCACCACAGGTGTAACAACGTACGTTAGTTGTTAACTTGGGCATCTGTTTACTAGAAACTCCTAGTTTCTGGGCCACTTTTTTTGCTAGGTCTTCTATCGAGTTAGAAAATTTTGTGGATGCTAGAGATGAACAGTCTGAGTCCTTATAAACCTTTGAGAGCTCCAACTCATCTCCTAAGTTGTCCTCAATGTCTATGCAAATTCTTACACACTGCTCTAGCGTTCTGGGTTCCTTCAAGTATACATAGGAGCGTAGTTTAGAGCTCAACAAGCCGTCTAGAAACAATGACACTTGTTTGGCCTGTGAGGGTAGCTCTTGCATAGGACATCTCTCAACATATTGTCTAAACCTACGTCCTGCAAGTCTAACTGTTTCCTGAGGGGTCTATTTGAAACTATGAATCAATGAAGACGTGTCATGCCTGATCCCGCTTTTAGAGAATTCAGTGATGAATGACTCTAAAAAGTGATGGATGTCTCTAAATTGCCTTTGTTGCAATGGATGGAACCAAGTCGAAGCTGTATTCTTTAACGTTAGTCCGAATGCATTATATTGCGTGAACATGTCTTCGACTTGTTCTGCCCGTAGCACTTGCTTGAATTCCGCAACATGGTCGTAGGGATCTCCTGTCCCATCAAAATAATTTTTCATGGACTTTACTAACTGAGTGGGTCTTAGTATTCTTGCGTGTTCACGTGGTCTAGGTAGAGGAAAATCATCTCTACCACCTGGCATTCTTTGTCTCTCCACTCGGTCTATGTCTATGGTGGTTCTATCGCTCCCTATGGCATGATTGAAGCTTACTTCCGGTCTTTGTTTATTCTTTTCTCTCTGATTAACGTGGGCTGAGGATGTTCCTGCCCCTTGTTGGCTCGTGTTTACGTTTGCTCGTGATGGAGGGAATACCAACTCACCTCTCCATGTGTAGGTATTTCTAGCATGGTCAGGTACCACAAAGACTCTTTCTGAAGTTTCATCCACGTATACAACCTTCCCAAGTGTATCTGGGTCCTTGAACTCGTAGATTATGATGGAGCCTACCTCACTTGGTTGTTCCGTTCTGTACCTCCAAAATGCTTCGTCAGTTTCTTTATTCACGAACAATTCTATGCTTCTATTATCCTGAGGGGTCCAATTTGGAACTAGTACTCGTGTTAGTACAGATTTCCCTCTAGGTGTCCTAGGTTCCTCTAATGGTTCTTTTCCTTGGGATTTAGCTTCTGTCTCTAACTGAATTATGCCAAACTCATTCGTATTGTTTGGCTGCATACTTAAAATGTACATCGTTCCTTCTTTGTCTATGTATGTGTCTCTCTCGAATTTCACCACTGGACGTTCCAATCCAATGGGTTGATCAGGATTGTGCATCTGCACCACTTGTCTTCGCAAACCATCCTCATAGATGCGAGCACCTAAGCGGTTGGTTCGGAGGAATTCTAACTGCGTTCTATAGGGTCCTTCAAGTCTTCCTGTGCTAAATGCCATTTTTGACTTACTCGTGTCTGAGCTCTCGTAGGGGTAACTTGTGTTCAATGTTGGTGCAATTCAAGCCATCACACTTGGCTTGGAACTTTGGAAACTTGTTTTGAAACCTTGGAAGCTTAATTCATTTGAAGAAAGGACCATGTGAACTTATGCTTATAAGTTCCTACTTCTTTACCCTTTGTAAAAGTCTAAAATGACTTGGCATATGTATGAGTACACCTACTTGATTAGTCGTGGAAATTTAGAGGACTTAATGGAGAGAATATCTCCCTACTTTTAGAGGAGATATTCTAGGGAGCCTTGGATTTGAATTTCAAAATTCAAATGATCACTCAACCTCTATAAAAGATGAAGAAAAAAAAGTCGCGTATGTGATCCTCACTTCAGCTCATTTCCCGAGGCATTTTACCATTGTATCTCTGTGTGTGTGAGTGCTACATCTTAGCCTACACCACAATACCTCATTTAGCTATGCTTATCATGCTAATGAGATTGTACAATTACATCAATCAATAGATACATTCATACTTTTCAACTCTGTGTTTTTTCTGAGTTATCTTCTCCAAGTCTGTCAACTTCCAAGAGGCATATCTCAGTGCCTACTGAACCAAATCAAGTGATTCAAAGCTTGTCGAAACCAGCTCCAAGCATACTACATGCCTACAAAATTTCAAGGTCATTGGATCAGCTATCTCGGAGAAATCTTGCTCGAAGTGGTCTCTGGTATTTCTCTGCACATCTCCTAAAAAGTCGGGGGTGACTCTAATTTTGCTAAACTTATTTCTCAGTGCATAGATTATCAATTTGAGTGATTCCACTTGCAAATGGTAGCTTGATAAGCTAGTTGAATAACTCTAGGAGGAATTGTTCCAATTGTAAGTGTGCTCGTTACACGGAGCAAAACTCTGAGCAGGTGTCAGTACTAAAATAGCAAGTTTTCTTGGATTTGTGAAGTATCAAGTAGTCTGTTTTGATTTGATCATTACACACATCATTTGCAAAGTACATATATGATCTCTTGGTGTCATTTGGAAGCTAAGCAAGTGTACTAATCAACTATGAAGCAAGGAGGGCTGGTACAAAGCAGGTCTAGCAGTACCAACTCAATCTTCTAAGTGTATCCAACCATTTCTCCCAACAGTGGTATCAGAGCAAATAAGGTAACATGGGAGATGGTTTTCCTTCATTCATTGACAAATTGGACAGGAACAATTACCAAGCTTGGTCTCTAAGGATGAAGACCTATCTACAAGGAAGAAGCTTATTTGGATTCATCTCAGGAGATGAGGAATTGCCCTCATTCAAAGCAAGAGGACTACCCACCAAGGATGAACAAGAGAGGCTCAACACATGGTGTGCAAAAGATGCATTGGCAAGGTCTTATCTTCTTAACTCTATATCTGATTTCCTTTTACCTCATATTAGGAACTGTAAGACTTCCCAAGAGACTTGGGAAACCCTGTCATCATACTTGTCTTCCAACACAAGGGCCAGGAAGAATCAACTGTGGATTGAATTCACAACCCTTAGGAAGCAGCCCAAGCAATCAGTCTCAGAGTATGTGACCAAGATTAAAGATGTGGCAGACCAATTAGCAAGCATTGGAGAGGAGATTAAAGAGGAACAAATAGTAAGGCAAATAACAAATGGACTCAAGGCAGATGATAAGTGGGAAAGCTTCACCACTGCAATGGATCTCTACATGGACATGCATACCCTAGATCTCACAACTCTCATGGGCCAACTATTCACACATGAAGCAAAGTTTACAAAGGCTGGAGATCAATCAAAAGGTAACAACCCCTCTGCTCTATATATTGATAAGAATATTAAGGATAAAGGTAAAGGGAAGAAGCAAGAAGAAGAAGGCTCTACCTCCCAAGCTAACTATGCAGGGAGAGGTAGATCTTCAAGAGGGAGAGGCAGAGGAGGTAAGTCAGGTAGGGGGAGACCCTACAACTCATCACCATGCAACATTTGTGGATTATCTAACCATACCACAGATGAGTGCTACAGAAACTATAAGAATCAGAGACGAAGAGGCTATCAAAGAGGTGGATACTCTCAAGGTAGAGGCAGGTTCAACCAACATCAAGGCTACAATGGATACAACAATCAGTACAACAACAATTACAACCACAACCACAATAATAACTACCAAGGTGGATTCAGAAATAGAAGGGATTACAACAACTACATAGAGGAGCAAGATGACTCCCTATTGATCATGAATATGACCTCCAAGGCAGGAACAAATGATGATCATTTATTTTATATTGATTCAGGGTGCTCTAACCATGTAGCTGGTAATGTGGCACTACTCTCTGATTTGGAAGAACCCAAGGGCAAACATCAGGTACAGACAGGTGATGATTAAAAACTTGTGATGGTAACCAAAACCTATTGAGCAGGGTACTTTATGTACCAACCATTACCAAAAACCTAATGAGTGTTGGTCAGATTGTGGAGAAAGGTTTGCAGGTCGGGTTCAATCAACATGGAGCATATGTGGAGGACCCAAAACATGGATTCAAAAGGATAGCCAAGGGAGAGAAATCAGGTAGATTATTTACTTTTGAGCTAGAAGACACCAAAAACATTGCTTTATACAATTACAAGGATCAAACACTTTCAGAGTTAGAAATATGGCACAAGAGGCTAGGCCACATAGGTGAAAGGACTTTGAAGCAAATGTGTAGGGATCAATGTGTGCTTGGGATACCTAATGTGTCCAAGCAACACATGATTTACAAGTGTGGTGCTTGTCAGTTTGGTAAGTCTCACAGGTTGCCCTATTCAAGGAAAGGCTTTATGCATGAAGACTACCTAGACTTGGTACACACAGATGTTTGGGGACCTAGCAAGGATCCCTCCATTTCAGGTTCAAGGTACTATGTGTCTTTCATTGATGATTATAGCAGATGGACTGTCTTATACTTTATGAAGCATAAGGATGAAGTGTTTAACTGTTTCAAGAGATATCTTGCACTTGTTGAAAACCAAATAGGAAGAAACTTGAAGAGGCTAAGGTCAGATGGAGGAGGTGAATACTTCTCAAATGAGTTTGAAGATTTCTTGCAGGAAAGAGGCATCAAAAGGGAGATAACCACAAGGTACTCACCTGAACAAAATGGAGTAGCTGAAAGAAGGAATAGGCTTATTGTTGAAACAGCTAGGTCTATGCTTAACGAAAAGAAGTTACCAAATTATCTTTGGGCAGAGAGTGTATCTACTGCCACCTATCTCATAAACAGGTTGCCATCAAAGTCTCTTGATTGCATGACACCATATGAAGCTTGGCATGGTAAGAGACCATCTTTGGATCATTGCAAAATCTTTGGTTGTGTAGCATATGTGCATATTCCCTCATAGGTAAGGGGAAAGCTAGAACCTAAAGCTGAAAAATGTATCTTCATTGGTTATGATTTGAATAAAAAAGGGTACAGATTCTACAACCCAACAAACAAAGGCTTCAAGGTAAGCAGAGATGTCATCTTTGATGAGAATGACTCATGGTATGAGAATGAATGCAGGAAGGTTAGTCTACCTTATGATTTGGAAGAGGAGTTTCCAATGCTAATCAAAGTGGAACCAAACAAAGAAGAAGACTCAAGTTCAGAGGATGATGACACAATCAACCTTGAAGAATTCAAAGCATGGAAGTCCAAAGGAAAGATGAAGATGAAGCAACTAGAGGATATTCTAGAATCCTCAAATCAGTCAATCAGGAGATCTAAGAGAGAAAGCAAAAAACCAATCAGATTTGGGTATGATACATCTCTTATAACTAAGCATTCTGTATACCTTGCAAAGGATGTGTTGAATGAAGAACCAGGTACATATGAAGAGGCAATCACCAAACCAGAATGGAAAGAAGCTATGGATGAAGAAATGGAAGCTCTCAAGGAGAGTGACACATGGGACTTAGTACCCAAGAAGGACTCTATGAAGGTGATAGGATCCAGATGGATCTAGGAACTCTAATGGAACAATTAACACGTACAAAGCTAGGTTGGTAGCCAAGGGTTTTGCACAAACCCAAGGCATTGATTATGAGGAGACATTTTCACCTGTGGCTAAGATGCCAACAATCAGAGTACTAGTGAGTGTAGCTACATCCAAGAATTGGAACATGTACCAACTAGATGTCAAGAATGCTTTCTTAAATGGATGGATATGTGAAGAAGTCTACATGTCACAACCACCTGGCTATGAAGATCACAAGAAGGTAAATTATGTTTGTAAATTGAAGAAGGCTCTATATGGATTAAAGCAGGCACCTAGAGCATGGAATTACAGGTTGACAACATACCTCCAAGACCAAGGATTTGTGATGAGTAAAGCAGACACTTCTCTCTTCATAAAAAAGAGTAGTACAAAGGTAATATACTTGTGTGTTTATGTTGATGACATCATCATTACAGGAAATGATGTCAATGGAATCAGAAGCATAAAGAATCAGATGATGAAGGATGTCAAGATCAATGATCTTGGATTATTGAAGTACTTCTTAGGTCTTGAATTAGTGTATACTAATTCAGGTATATATATTACTCAAAAGAAGTATGTACAGGATATGGTCAAGAAGTTTAATTTGCAGGAAGCTAAAGTCTCAAGCACTCCAATGGAGGTCAACCTAAAGCTAAGTGCTCATGAAGGGGATGAAGTCCAAGACATTACAGGATATCAAAGTATGGTAGGTAGTTTGAATTATGCTACCTTGACAAGAATTGACATAGCATATGGAGTTAGTGTGCTAAGTCAATTCATGCACAAACCAAGAGTACCTCACCTAGAGGCAGCAAAGAAGATCTTGAAGTATCTAAAGGGAACTCTAAACCATGGTTTGTACTTTCCTTATACATTAGATATTGACCTTAAAGTATATTCAGATGCAGATTGGGCAGGATGCAAGGATGATAGGAGGAGCACATCAGGATACATATGTTTTGCAGGTGACAAACCTATTTCTTGGTCAGCCAAGAAGCAACCAATAGTGGCATTATCATCCACTGAAGCAGAGTATAGAGGGCTAGCCAATGCCACTCAAGAAGCTATTTGGTTAAAGCTTTTGTATACAGATTTAGGCCTATATACTAGACCTCCAATCATCTTTGGAGATAACACAAGCTCTCTTCACCTTGCAGCTAATCCAATATATCATGCTAGGACAAAACACATAGAGGTTCATTACCACTATGTGAGAGAAAAGTTACTAAGCAAAGACATTCAATTGACTTATGTGTCCATTAATATGCAATGTGCAGATTTACTTACTAAAGCCTTGGATGGAAGTAAGTTATGCAGATTCAAATCCATGATTGGATTACAGGATGTGATTGAAGATTGAAGATGAAGACTTAAGCCAAAGTGTTTGGCTTGAGGGGAAGCTGTTGGTGCAATTCAAGCCATCACACTTGGCTTGGAACTTTGGAAACTTGTTTTGAAACCTTGGAAGCTTAATTCCTTTGAAGAAAGGACCATGTGAACTTATGCTTATAAGTTCCTACTTCTTTACCCTTTGTAAAAGTCTAAAATGACTTGGCATATGTATGAGTACACCTACTTGATTAGTCGTGGAAATTTAGAGGAATTAATGGAGAGAATATCTCCCTACTTTTAGAGGAGATATTCTAGGGAGCCTTGGATTTGAATTTCAAAATTCAAATGATCACTCAACCTCTATAAAAGATGAAGAAAAAAAAGTCGCGTATGTGATCCTCACTTCAGCTCATTTCCCGAGGCATTTTACCATTGTATCTCTGTGTGTGTGAGTGCTACATCATAGCCTACACCACAATACCTCATTTAGCTATGCTTATCATGCTAATGAGATTGTACAATTACATCAATCAATAGATACATTCATACTTTTCAACTCTGTGTTTTTTCTGAGTTATCTTCTCCAAGTCTGTCAACTTCCAAGAGGCATATCTCAATGCCTACTGAACCAAATCAAGTGATTCAAAGCTTATTGAAACCAGCTCCAAGCATACCACATGCCTACAAAATTTTAAGGTCATTGGATCAGCCATCTCGGAGAAATCTCGCTCGAAGTGGTCTCTGGTATTTCTCTACACATCTCCTAAAAAGTCGGGGGTGACTCTAATTTTGCTAAACTTATTTCTCAGTGCATAGATTATCAATTTGAGTGATTCCACTTGCAAATGGTAGCTTGATAAGCTAATTGAATAACTCTAGGAGGAATTGTTCCAGTTGTAAGTGTGCTGGTTACACTAAGCAAAACTCTGAGCAGGTGTCAGTACTAAAATAGCAAGTTTTCTTGGATTTGTGAAGTATCAAGTAGTCTGTTTTGATTTGATCATTACACACATCATTTGCAAAGTACATATATGATCTCTTGGTGTCATTTGGAAGCTAAGCAAGTGTACTAATCAACTCTGAAGCAAGGAGGGCTGGTACAAAGCAGCTCTAGCAGTACCAACTCAATCTTCTAAGTGTATCCAACCATTTCTCCCAACATTCAATTGTTGAGCCCACGATCGAGCAGTAGTGCCTACACTTGCTTCTGATGATCTAAGGCTTTGTCGGTCTGACTTACCTATATGTTTGCCGGATCTAAGGTTCATGAATTTACTTCCTTGCACACTCAGTACACGCTTAGATCGTCAATGATTCTTTGTTCTTACTTTCTTGATTCTTTTTAAACCCCTTTAGATTCTTGTCTAGATGTATGTGTCAGGAATTCGACTTTCTGTGGTACTTTGAGTTCTCGTTCCATCAGACTTATGTTCTTTTCCTTAAGTTTTCGTATCACACACCTTTATCTTTAGTCTTAGACTTGATAAATTTAAGTCTCTTATACTTGATGTGTTCCTATCGTCGCTAATCCACAAAGCTACCATTTAGCCTAAGCTAAGAAGTGGCTAAGGGGGTTGAGTAATCTTCCAACCTCGAGTCAGCTTTGTTGGTTGCGTCCTTCACTGCCTTGCCTTGATTGCCCTTGCTTGACCTTGCTAGACCTGGAAAAATCCAATATTAGACCAATACCACAATGGATGATCAAGCACTTGGATATAAACACTTTTAAAGTCCCTTGTCCTTTGCCCAATTGTTTTCAATGCCCCTTGGCTTTCTAGTCCCAACTATGTCAAACTCAAATTAGCTTATCTAAAAATTAATGTATTCTTTATGAAAAAAATAGTTGAGGTCACGTAGTACTCATAAAGAGCTTTCTAACGAGCTATAAAGCTCGAAAAATGGACTTCGGATGAAAAAGATATGACCGTTCTGGCCTTGGGGGGTAAAAACTGACAAACCGGTGTTTCTCCAAATATGAGCTAAGGGGTCTCCTATGGTCTAATCATCCAAAAATTTGCCAAAAATAGCCCCAAAATTGACCAAAAAATCAATTCCAAAAATTCCGTTTGGGGTGGACAATCGCGATGGTGTGAGATAATCGTGATGGTCTGGGACCGTCGCGATGGTCCAAGTGAACCGTCGCGATGGCGTGGCACAATCGTGATGGTTCGAAGGTGGGAACTGTCGCGATGGCGTGAAATGGATGATCGTGATGGTCTGAAAATGAATCGTCGCGATGGCATGCTCGGTGGACAATCACGATGGCGTCAGTCAACGATCAATGTGAACGGTCGCGATGGTCCGAAGTGAACCGTCACGATGGTCATAGATGCAATGGCGTGAGCCAATCATGATGGTCCAGGCGCGATGGCGTGAGCAAATCGTGATGGTTCAATTTTGGAGGTGTCGCGATGGTCTGAGGGTGTCGTCGTGATGGTCTGAGGGAGCGAACTGTCGCGATGGTCTAGCTTACCACGTGGCAGCGTCAGCGCGATGGCATGAGCCAATCGCGATGGCGTGGGGTCGAGGGAATTGTCGCGATGGTCAAGGACCGTCGAGATGGTTCAAGTGAACCATCGCGATGGTGCAAGACCGTCGCGATTGTCTAGCCGAGCCGTCACGATGGCGTGAGCCAATCGTGATGGTGTGACACAATCGCGATGGTCTGAGCCAATCGTGATGGTCCACCAAAGTATGAATTTTGCAAATGCAACAATGGATTCCTAGATGCGCAAGGGTCGCCTACACGCTAGTGTGGTCGCCTACCTCGAATTCCGAACTTTGTAGACCATCGCGATGGTCTGACACAGTCCGCAATTTCTGACAGAGAGTACATTTCTTACCTTTTTGTAGCCTTCCTGATGCACTCGAGCTCTGTACCTGCAAGAAAACTCAAAAACACACAAGTACACACAAGCACAAAAGCTCTCTCTCTCTCTCGCGCATGCACAAATGAGGGGAAATGAGGAGAATGGGTAGATATGGTGAATTTTCTGATTTTTTTGGAGATGAAGATGATGATGTGGTAATGAAGATGGAGTGTGGGGGAGGTAAAAAACACTAAAAACTAAGTAAAAACAACAACAAAAACTGAAATTTTTACCTTCCAATGCCACTTCTTGCTATACTCTTACCATCACACATTCATCCTAGACTCGATCCCCGGCAACGACACCAAATTTGGTGTTGCTCTAGTACGATGGTGAGAACCACGTTAAGAAGCTCCACCTCCTTGATGTCAATCCGCGGAAGAGATAGGAGTGATATGAAGATCGTGAATGTGAGATGAAGTGAGAGTGAAGGTGAGAAGCATAGAGATGCACACACACATACACACACACTACGAAGAGACAAGCAAGACACAATGGAAGGTGAGAAATCAACTCTATTGCTCAAAATCTCAATTACAAGCTCAAAGTAGCTCTAAGTTCACACCAACCAACCTCAAAAATGAGCTCTCTAACTCTTTTTATAGATTCTAGACTAGTTTTGACCGGTTTCACATCTAGTGACTGGCATAGTTAAAAAATAGGTCCTATGCGCTATTTGAGAGGGTAAACGGTGTCTAAAAATAACCAAAATTGGTATGCTCGTTCTACCTAAGCTCCTCAAGCTCGAGGACTCCTCGGCTTGCACAAAATGGAGCTATGAATTACAAAAAGGGTTTTTTCTATGTTACATATGTTACAATAGTGATGAAAACCACTATTGGAGGTCTTGAAGAATATTTATAAAACATAAATCTTTGAAAAATTGATTCGATTGGCTCCCTGCTCTGTTTTTACATGCTTCCGCGTCTTCTGTGCCTCTGGCTACTGCCAACAATGAAGCTCGAAAAGCTTCATCCCAAAGAATGACTTGAAATTCAAGGATCATAAAAATGATCTTAGATCAAGCTTGAAAGAAAGCTCAGAAAGATCATCTTTTTGATACTTGATAATTCGAGTTAACTGAAGAATAGGAAAGATCTAATTATGATGTCAACATAGGACATCTTTTAAAGATCTAGAATATAAGGGAGAGAACTCTCGAAGGATCAAGAGACCTTTAAGGTTTGAGATCCAACTAAAGATCCGTAAGGATTAAGTAGTAAAGAAATGATTGGGACGTTTCAATCAATTGGAATCTACAATAGTTAGATTAATCCCTATGGATTCGAGTCCCTTAAAGTGGATTCTCAAAACTATGTAAAGTTTTGAAAGAACATTGAATCCACTTTTGGTAAGCTATTCAAATTCTCTCTGAAGATAAAGAGGATGTTATATCCTTGTAAAAACTAGATAATCCACCTTTACCATTCTATTGGTTAGGTAGGGATTATATAATGAAATTCCCCTCTATTTAGATTTATTGGAGGCAAATTGCAAACAAGAAAATCCACCCATTTCACTACAAGAGAGTGATTTGGGCAGGGATTATGTAAGATTCATATTCCTTTTAGAACAAGTTGGATTCTGTTGGAGATAGACATTTACGGAAGCACGCGAACAGCACAAGGAAGAAGGAGAAGCTTGGAGCACAAACACACAATACTGAATGTATTACTAGAGAATGTACAAATATAAGTAGCCCATTAGGGCAATAGGCGTATATACAAGCCGAGGGAAAAAACCTCCTAAAGAGGGAAAAAAGTGCCCCGGCGGTCCTAGTGTGTTCACACACATCACTACCTAAATATATCAACAAATCCCCCCTGGGAGTGATGCGGTGAATAAGGAGCTGGCACTCATGTATAAGGAAGTGCCAAGCTATGTGGAAATCACTCCACAAAAGGAAGTAAGCCCAAAGCTTTGCGAAAAGCTTCAAACTTCTCCCTAGGCAGAGCCTTCATGAAAAGGTCTGCAATGTTCTCTTGCGTGGGCACATATGCCAAGCTGATCTCCCCAGCAGAGAACCTCTCCCTGACATAGTGATAATGCACCTCAATGTGCTTAGTGCAAGGATGGAACACAGGGTTCCTCGCAACTGCCAATGCACTCTGACTGTCAGTGAAGATGGTGGTGGTAGAAGACTGGCCAACACCCAAATCAGCCATAAGGCGTCTGAGCCACACACACTCAAGAGTCGCTGTGAAAGCTGCCCTATACTCAGCCTCACAACTAGAAGTGGCCATAGTAGGCTGCTTCTTGCTAAACCAAGATATAGATGAGCTACTAAGCATAAAGAAAAAACCACTGGTGGACACACAAGTGTCATAGCAACCAGCCCAATCTGAGTCAAAAAAAGCATGCAAATCTAGCGGTAGTGATCCCCCCTTGGGATAAAACAACCCAAGTAGCCGAGTACCACTCAAGTAGCGAAAGATGCGCTTAACCGCCTTCCAATGCGTGACTCATGGGCAATGCGTAAACCTGCTCATCTGTGAGACAGCAAACTGAATAGCTGGCCGAGTAATGCATAAGCAGATCAAGCATCCAACATCCTGTTGATAGATAACAGCATCAAATGCATCTCCAGCATCATGAAGACTCAATCGTAAACCGGTCTCCATAGAGTGGCAATAGGCTTACAGTTTCAAGGCCAAAATGTTGCAATAATGTGTCAATATATTTCGTTTGACACAAAGCCATTCCACCATCAACTTGCATAAACTGAATGCCCAAATAGTGATGCAAATGCCCCAAATCAGACATCTCAAATGAGGCATGCAAATCAGCCTTGAAATCAGCAATATGCTTCTCAATAGGACCAATGAGCAGCATGTCGTCAACATAGACAATGTTAGACGGCCGTCGAACAAAGGACAGTTGTACTTAGACAGAAGTTTTTAATGTAGAAAGAACCCTTCTGAAAGTACGCGGTAAAGAAAGATTCGCGTAAAAGCCTTGTAACAAAACTCTATTTAAAGCGATCAGAGAGGGCATCAGAAAGAGCCCCGAGAGCCCCCGCCAGTCCCGCCCCTTCCCCCGTTTTTTGGGAAGTTGCGAATATATTGTGAGAGTTCCCGTTTTTGGGGTTACTTTACTTCTTCTACTGTGTGCAAACGAGCAGAGTGTCTTGGTTCTGTCCTGTCTGTGCACTTTCTCTGTGTAAGCATTCGACTGTGTATGTGTGATACACTGTGTGTTACGAGTCGGTACTGCGATTGTGAGAGTCTGTTCGGTAACGAGTTGAGGTGACTTGATTATGCGTAAGGTGTTAGAGTGTTGTCTATTTGCTATTCCTGTGGGGAATTAAGTAAGTGTGAGGGATGGACATGAGCTGGTATGATTCTCTGTAAGGGATTGAGTTGGTATCGTAGTCTGTGTTCAAGGTAACGCAAGTAATACCTAAGTACGCGTAGTATGGCAACATGGTTGTGATACGTCTTACGATCCGTAGATATTACGATTTGAAAGGTAGACACGCGGTAAGTTTGTGAACTGATAAGGAGGATTGTGTGTTAAGTTACTAAAAGTGTTGGACTGCAATCTCAGACTACTGCTCAACCACTATGGCAGAACAGCCTGAGAACTCTGAGTCCAGTATGTTGGTCTAATTGAAGTTGTTCAGGAGCGAAACCTGAGCGAAGACGGAATAGCCACAACTACGGTTGAGTAAGGAATTGGGAAAATAGTACAGGGCCTCTGTCTAACAGACCCCTACCACTCCCAAGGACCCACATGGTTCGAGGCAGTGTAGTTTCTGCGGTCATATTGAATTCAGAGCAAAAGGGAGAGACTCGGAAATATCTGATACACAGGTATGGAACCAGATTCTGGAGTCTCCGAAGGATTGTTGCGTTGAAATAGTAATTAACGACCGCGGTAGGCAATTAACAGTTACGATAATCGTAAAGGACGAATTAACCTTTAACATTTGGCGCCGTCTGTGGGAAAGTGGCATCCGCTTGCCAACTCTCTGGCCCAGGTGCCTGCGAGAAAATGGCAACTGATTACCAGTCTCTACGGTAAAGTAGCATTTAATTACGAGTCACTTGTGAGACAGTGGCACTAGAGTGCTAACGGTTTGTAAGAAGCAAACATCCAGCAACATTTTCTTCACTAACAGTAGCAACAGACCCAGATTGTTGCGAACTGCTCGAATAGTATCACTGGGCAATGATACATGCCGGTCACTCGATCGGGCGAAACATATCCTAAGAATCGTCAGACTGGAGCACGAAAATCCCAAAAGATAGCCTCGGAAGAAGTAGGCATAATTAGATCTGACCAAGTGGTCAAGGAAAGTAGAAACGTTATAAGTAATTCCGGTCATATTCCGGTAGAACAGTCAACGCCTTTGATACATTCTGATGCTACTTCGACCCAGCATATCGAAGAGATAGCAAGACCAGACTCTATCAAAACGCCGTTGGAACCTAGTCTAACAATATCAGATAAAGATTTAGAGTTATCCACGGTCAGAAATACGTTAGAAAAATTCGGTAAAAGTAGTAAAACAGGGCATTCTGGCCCAATTTCGGTTCATTCCGGTGAGATTCCGGTAATAGAATCACCGATCGCTGGCAAGGGTTTAGCCTTTTTTGCGGAATCATCAACTCGACCTTCGTGTTTGGAAGAAAGATTTCGAATATTAGACATCCAGAAGGAAGGAAAGCTGTTCGAAACAGAGATCCGAAGCATCTTAAGCCGACACAGTACACCGGAAAACGCACCATCCGGCGATACAAGTCCCGATAGTTCACCCGATCAATCCCGAGATATAGAAGGAAACCCTGAACCCTTCACAATGAGCGGGCAACACCAACAACAACACCATCAACAACAACAACTAGGACCGCCAAGGCCACCTCCAACAGGAGTAACCTACGCGAAATTCGGTGGATTCCCAGGAGACGACCCAGACGCCCACGTACGGACGTTCGAGATAAGTTATGCAGTTCTTAACCACCCACCAGATCAGGCGTATAAGGCCATTGTTTTTCAATCGACACTGATCAATGAAGCGGCGAGATGGCTCACGGAATATGATATCAATCATTTCGGTACTTACGATGCAGTACGAGACGCCTTTTTACAGCGATTCAGACTGAAGAAGAATCCCGCTGAAATCTTTGAGTATCTACAGAACAACAGACAGAAGGTAAATCAGACCGTCCAAGAGTACGCTACCCTCTTTAGAACACATTTACGGCAGATACCACAGGCTCACGCTAATCTACCTGATGATGTCATCTCTCAATGGTTTATCAATGGATTAACCCCACAACTGAAGCAGATCATGATCATAAGATGTGTCGGAGCTATGACCTTGGATGCCGTTATTGCAATGGCTCTACAGCTAGAATCCAAGGTTGGTGGATTTTCGGAAGACTTGGAATGGCTAAAAACAAACAAAAATACGGCTGAAGATATCACCAGGCAAGTATATTGCACCACATGCAAAAATTCGGGGCACACAAGTACCAACTGTGCACTGAACCAAGTGTTTTGCGCTATCTGCAACACTACCGGACACACCACCGGAAACTGTATTTACAACGCTAGGATACAAGGGACAGCAACCGTCAATGCAGTCATCCAAGAACATGGCCAACCAGTAAATCGCTATGTGCCTCCGCAACAGAGAAACAATCAACAACAAGGATATCGGAACTATCGAGGACAGAGAAACAACACTTATAATGCCAACCGATGGCAGAATGGACCACCACCGGAAAAACCTGAGTTACCACCTCCACGATGCCATTTTTGTGGCGAATTCGGCCACATTAGAAGGTTTTGTAAGGACGCAATAGAGTATGATCAAAGAAGGAAGGAACGCCAGAATCCAATGGCCAACATGGTGACAATTACACCGCTTGAGACACAGACTGCTACAATCCAGACCCGTTCTGGTAAACAACTTCAGTCGGCAGCAGAAATCTTTGAACCAGGGATACAAGAACAACGAAGGATGTATAACAAAGCCAGTCACTGGACCACAACAGAACCACCAGTGTTCCCTGAACCTATTCCGGTGACTCAGGCTTCTTCATCAAAGGACGACACAACACAAAAGGATGCATCAGTAGGGCCATCATCATCAGTAGAAACAACAGCAGACATTTCTGCGTCAGTAGAGACTGCAAGTCCAAAAGAACAAGACAATCAAGCTCAACAGGCCTGGGAAATTTTGTCCAAGGCATCCATCACGCTACCTCTAGGCCAACTTCTGACCTTAGTGCCTGGGATCCGACAACAGTTTCAGCAACAATTCAGTCCAGTACCTTCTTGCATTCCTACGACAGCCGCCGTTCAACCGGAACCTGATGCTGCGATTGACCACGCAGTACCCTTGATCACAGTATGGTATAAGAACCAAAAGATCACGCAAGTATTGATTGATGGAGGCTCAGGCGTAAACATTGCAACCGCAGCATTATGCAAAAAGCTAGGCTGGACCGAAATTGAACCAGTGCAATTCTTTGTTCGAATGGCGGATCAATCGAGAGTCCATCCTGTAGGACTTGTGCGGAATGTACCAATCACTCTACAAGGTACAACCTTCAAAATGACTTTTGTCATACTAGATCTACCCGAATCCACTTTGGATTACAATCTTCTTTTCGGCCGACCTTGGCTGAAGCATGCGAAGGTAATACAGGACTGGTCTGCACAAGAGCTTACGTTTAAGGATGCCCATCGTAAATATGTGGTGAAACTAGATGCTATGCAATCTTGCGAACCTCACGCCCGACCATACTTTGCTGAACCAGTTCACATGTTAGATGGACTGTCAGATGATGAAGAAGAGCAATTTCTGAAGAGTAACGCCGATTTAATGACTCTAGGAACTGTTGACCTACAATCCGTCATAGATAACTGGAACACGTCAATATGTACAGTAGTAGCTAGCACCGGAAATTCGGTCCAGGAAAATACTTCCGCAACCCATGACGACGAATTACAGCCACTGTTCAAGCCAACAGATGATAAAGAGAAACCTCAACAATTTTATATTCCAGAAGACCAGCTGATCACGTACAATCTAGGAGATAGAGACCACCCACGACCTGTGAAGATAAGGCAGAACTTACCGGAAACATTTAAGGCCGATTTGATTAAACTTCTTCAAGAATTTGCAGACGTCTTTGCATGGGATTACAAAGACATGAAAGGATTAGATCCGCGCATCTATCAACACAGGGTCATGTTGAAACCAGAAGTGAAACCGCAAAGACAACCCAGCTATAGAATGAACCCCCATTATGCATCACAAGTAAAAGCTGAACTTGATAGACTATTAAAAGTCGGATTCATTGTACCAGTAGAACACGCTGAATGGATCTCACCCATCGTGATCGTGCCAAAGAAAAACAAGCAGTTACGAATCTGTGTGGATTACCGAAAACTAAATGCAGCAACAGTACCAGATCCTTTCCCGATCCCCTTTTTGGATACCATGCTCGATAGAGTCGCAGGTCATGAAATGTATTCATTTTTAGATGGATACAGCGGGTACAACCAGGTTAGAATGGCTGAAGAAGATATACCAAAAACTGCCTTCATTACCAATTGGGGTGTTTTTGCCTGTACAGTAATGTGGTTCGGATTAAGAAATGCGCCAAGCACATTTCAAAGATGTATGCAGGAGATATTTTCTCCTTATCTCACTTCATTCATGCAAGTCTACCTCGACGACTTCTCAATCTTTGGGAAGATGATAGCCCATTTGTTTCACTTACGATTGAGGTGACTTGATTATGCGTAAGGTGTTAGAGTGTTGTCTATTTGCTATTCCTGTGGGGAATTAAGTAAGTGTGAGGGATGGACATGAGCTGGTATGATTCTCTGTAAGGGATTGAGTTGGTATCGTAGTCTGTGTTCAAGGTAACGCAAGTAATACCTAAGTACGCGTAGTATGGCAACATGGTTGTGATACGTCTTACGATCCGTAGATATTACGATTTGAAAGGTAGACACGCGGTAAGTTTGTGAACTGATAAGGAGGATTGTGTGTTAAGTTACTAAAAGTGTTGGACTGCAATCTCAGACTACTGCTCAACCACTATGGCAGAACAGCCTGAGAACTCTGAGTCCAGTATGTTGGTCTAATTGAAGTTGTTCAGGAGCGAAACCTGAGCGAAGACGGAATAGCCACAACTACGGTTGAGTAAGGAATTGGGAAAATAGTACAGGGCCTCTGTCTAACAGACCCCTACCACTCCCAAGGACCCACATGGTTCGAGGCAGTGTAGTTTCTGCGGTCATATTGAATTCAGAGCAAAAGGGAGAGACTCGGAAATATCTGATACACAGGTATGGAACCAGATTCTGGAGTCTCCGAAGGATTGTTGCGTTGAAATAGTAATTAACGACTGCGGTAGGCAATTAACAGTTACGATAATCGTAAAGGACGAATTAACCTTTAACAACAACAATGATCAGAAGCACATCATTAGCTTGCTTAACATATAAGGTGCTTTCAGTTGGACTGTTCTCAAAACCATGTGCAACCAGATAGGCATGTATCTTCTCATACCAAGCACGTGGTGCTTGCCTTAAACCATATAATGCCTTCTTTAACCTGCACACCTGGTTTTCATGCCCTTTCTGCACAAAGCCACGGGGCTGAAAAACATACACTTCTTCATGCAAGTCACCATTCAAAAATGTTGTTTTAATGTCCAACTGATGTACATTCCAACCATGATGGGTTGCAAGTGCACAAATGCTCCGAACTGTAGTCATATGGCATGTACCAAAGGCCTCATCAAAATCAATGCCTCTTTCCTACGCATAACCCTTTGCAACAAGCCTAGCCTTATACCTGTCAACTGTACCATCAGGTTTACACTTTAGCTTGTATACCCACTTAGTGCCAATGGCCTTCTTGCCACGAGGCAAGTCACATAAAGACCATGTACCATTCTTCATTATAGCATCATATTCAGATTGCATCGCAGCCATCCAATTTTTTGAATTTTGTGCTTCATCAAAAGAAACAGGCTCATTCTCATCACAGAGACTAGACGCAACCATAGCATAGCAATCTGATGCAAAGGAGGCACTATGAGAACCTGAACGAGTACGATATGACAAAGGTGCATCTAATTTGCCGTCACGCAAAGTCTGCACCAGCCATTTTGGCATAGTTTTTGCCTCCTCAATATCAGCTCTCTCATCAACAAGTGCATCATGTAAATCTGCATCAGAAATGGAATGATCTGCATCATCATATGAAACCTACAAAGGCTGAGAAGTTGCCTCATTAGGACCAGCACTAGACTGTCCACTCGTAAAAAGAGGCATCAAAGTATCATACATGTCTTTGGAGCTAACAGATGTCTCCTTAGTACATGAAAGCAATGGCTAAATAGCATCTTCCACAAAGACAACATCACGGCTAACTAGAATGCATTTAGTCTGTGGATGATAGAGATGATAGCCTTTACTTTCAGAACTGTACCCAACAAAAATACATTTTACTGCCTTATCATCCAATTTTCTGCGATGTTGTTCAAGCACTAGTGCATATGCCAAACAACCAAAAACACGCAGATGAGAAACAGATGGCTTGCGATCATGCCAAGACTCATATGGAGTGATAGACTGCAGCGCTTTAGTGGGACACCTGTTCAGTACATATGCTACACACATGATAGCCTGAAGCCAGAAACTATGTGGTAAAGCCTGACTCTTGACCATGCACATCACCATCTCCATGAATGACATGTTCTTTCATTCAACAACTCCATTCTGTTGAGGTGTATACGGCACTGTACACTAGTGTTTTATCCCATGTTCAGCCAGAAATGCATTAAAATCAGAAGACATATATTCCCCCCCTCGATCTGAACGGAGGGTGCCCATTTTACATGCTGACAGATTTTCAACCAAAACCAAAAACTGTTTAAAGCACATGAACACTTCAGACTTTGCTTTGAGTGGATATACCCATGCATGCCTGGAAAAATCATCAATGAAAGTCACGAAGTAAAGGTAATTTCCAAAAGAGGGTGTCTGCATAGGACCACAGACATCACTATGTACAAGCTACAATTTCTGTGTAGCCCGAACTGAACCATCTTTTGGAAAGGAGGAACGCTGAATTTGGCCCAAAATACAGCCTTCACAAACATGTTTTCCATGTGCCTCAATTTTGGGCAAAGAGGACACCATTTCAGATTTCTGCAGGCGTAGCAAACTAGCAAAATTCAGATAACCAAAGGGTGCATGCCAAAGCTTTGCATCTGACATAGCCTGAGAATCATTTACTGCACATGCCAAATCATTTTCAGATCTTTCATAGTCTATGAGCTTATAAAGCCCATGACATAAAATGCCAGAAGCAATAATAACATCGCCATTTGACAGATCATTAACTATACATCTGTCATCAACAAATTTCACAACCAAGCCAATTATGGCTAATGCAGAAACTGATAACAGATTCTTCTTGATCCCTGTCACAAATAAAGCATCTGACAAAGTGAAAGAACTACCATCAGCAGTAGTCAAAATGATCTTACCAACTCCCATAACAGGATAAGAGGAGATGTTGGCACATGTAGCAGTATTCCCTCTAGGGGCAGGCTCGAGTGAAGAGAAGAAAGTGCACTGCGAGGTAATATGTTTGGTCGCCCCACTGTCAAAGTACTGGCAAACATCTGAGTCTACTACAGACATGCACTGCTCATGAGAAGATGGGTCAAAACTGCAAACAGTAGTGAACACCCATTCTTCTTCCTGCACAAGATTAGCAGACTCCGTTTTCGGTGTAGAGGCTTCTGCAATAACCATTCCAGCCTCTTTCTTCTTTGCCTCTTTTGCAGCCAGTTTTGAATAGTTCTTTATGGTATGATCATTCCCTTTACAGTACTTGCAAAACAATTTTTGCTCTTCTGATTTCTTCTCATCTTTATCTTCCTTCTTCGAATATGCAGAATTAGCAGATTTCTGCTTACTAGTTGAGCTCCATTTTCCTTTGCCCTTCTGACTAGCCAGGAAAGCTTGATGTGCAACTCGCATAATGGACCTGTTTTGCCTCCACTGATCTTCCTGCAACAGAATAGAGACTAACTCCTCAAATGATAAGGCATTTGGATCACCTTTCATCATCAACCGAAGAGTAGAAGCAAAACTCTCATATGAATCAGGAAGATTCAGAACGGTCTGCACAAGTGAGCTATCTGGTATAACCTCATCAGTAGAAATCAACTATTCCTTCAAGTCTTTGATCTTCTTTAGGAAATTGTCCATAGAATCACCTTCATTCATGTGCTCGCTCTCCAACAGTTTTCGGAGGTAAGCAACACGAGCCTCATTCCTAGCTTGGTACAATGTGGTAAGTGTACCCCAAACATCCTTAGTTGTTCTGCAAGAGCGAATGTGAGGAATAATGGCACGTTTGACAAACAAAGCTATCAATGCATGTGCCTAGGCATCTCTGCCATCCCAGCAAATTTGCTCTACAATAGGTGCAGCAAAAATAGCAGCATGAACAAGAATCTATGGAATATCATCTTTGACACCATCTTCATCAGCTCCAGCACCTGTATTTGCAGTACCTGTTGTTACAGGTGTAATCGGACGTCTTTCAACACCTTGCACAATGTTCCACAATCCTTTTGCAACCAATACATGTCGCATCATATAAGCCCATAATGGGTAGTTGGTACCATCCAACTTATCCTCAACAGCCAACATACGGAATACATCATTGCTTTCAACCATGGCCGGTGACTAAAATACCTTGATGCAGAAAATTGATTGTATCTCAAAAAGTTGAACAGAACTGCCCAGAGGAATTCTGCTAGACCTGTAGCAGACTTCGAGACGCTTATACTGGTGAACAAAAACTGGTATATACCTTTGGCACAAAAAGACGAAATAGCCTGCAGAAGCACTGCGATAGTGCATTCGAAGGCAGAAACGAGCTCAAATCGCGGTTTTGGCACCACATAGCGAAGCTGTTTTGATCTCTGAAACACTCTGAGTATGCTCACCAAATTTCGTGCGAATCTGAGACTGCAAACGGAGGAGTGTCAACAGCACCCTAGATGAAGCGACAACCTGCTCTGATACCAATTGTTGGAGATAGACGTCTACAAAAGCACGTGAACAACACAAGGAAGAAGGAGAAGCTTGGAGCACAAACACACAATACTGAATGTATTACTAGAGAATGTACAAATATAAGTAGCCCATTAGGGCAATAGGCATATATACAAGCCGGGGGAAAAAAACCTCCTAGAGAGGGAAAAAAGTGCCCCGATGGTCCTAGTGTGTTCACACACATCACTACCTAAATATATCAACAGATTCTAACTTGAGAGATGAATCAGATAAGGAAACCTTAAGTAGCATTCATCTATTTTGCTAGGTCCACGCACAAGTGGTGCAAAGCAATGGACCAAGGTAGTAATTTAGCTAAAGTCACTTTGTATCCACCTAATTCACATGTTTGAGCTATGGAGAGCCAGATGGCACATGGCTTAAACAAAGAAATAGGCAAGGATGTTCCTTCCACCCTTTTCATTCTTTCCATACTTTGCATTTGACTCAGTTCTTTTTCGTGTGCAAACTAGATGGAACTTTGAAAGATTGGGGTAGGGAATTAGACCACATGGATTATCCTCTTTTTAAGATTCAATCGAGGTAGAATTCCCCTTTTGATTTAAGAGGCGGACTTAGAGAGATGAAGCCATGATGCTTGAGATTGATCATGGAGCATGGGGGAATACCCTGTTGAGATATCAAGCTCAACATGTGATGATCCAGGATGACACGTACCAGTTTTTCGTTTCTCTGCCATGTATAGTGGTCACGCCGGTATATGTCAGGGATACTTCATTGAGCTTTATTAGATTTATCTACCGAGAGTGATGGCACGTTTCTTGCCAGCTCACTCATTCGTGGACATTAGGTTTTTCCTTATGTACTGGTCTTTATATATTGCACTTGTTGTATTCTTGTTTTTTAGGTCATTCTTGTACATTCCTTTTATGTAATAGAAGAAGAAGAAGAAGAAGATCATTCTTCCCTGTCTCAATTTTTGTGTGTGCTTCTCCTTGAGAGTGAGAGTGTGTGTGTGAGCTCTCTTCCTTATCTCCTTCCTCGTGACATGGTGTCAGAGCTAGCGTGGCTGTAGAGAGCTCGTGGAGAAGGCGGCAGTGAAGACTACGTTGCAAGGCATGGAGAAAACGTGATTTCACAAACGGCCTCCGTTTTCTATGAAAATCGGCGTGAAGGTAGAAGACCTCAAAATATTTTCAAAAGTTATGCCTTTAGGGTCACTTGTTTTTGTCAGATCAAAGTTTCGGAGCCATCTCGACCTCTGTTTCGAGCCCGCAAGGTGGGGCCCACAGAAAAAATAGGTCAATTTCAGAAACTCTAACTTGCGTTGTGTTTGGCAACACTCATATATTCCAGATCGAGAATTTCAAGCAATTCTGTGTACTGTTGATACATGAAAACTGTGTTTTTCTGAGATCGAACTATCACGTCATAGTGCGACAGTGTTCAAGCAGAAGTGCTACTTATAGTGTGTTGTGGTGTTATGAATTGTTGTAGAAATGGCAAACGTAGATGGAATGAGTCAGCTTATGAGCGATAAGCTGGACAAGAACAACTTCCATGCTTGGAGATTCAGAATGACGAATTTCCTGATGGGAAAAGGCTACTGGAAGTACATCGAAGGAGAGAATGAAAATGCTCCACAGTTACCAAAAAGGAATCGTATTGCAGAACAGTTAAGAGCATATGAGGAATGGAATCAAGGAGCACGAAAGGTAATGTATTGGCTATCTGTTAGCATATAGGATAGCATGATTGGACACATACAGGATGCCAAGACTCCAAAAGAGGCTTGGAACAGTTTGGTCACTTTGTACGAGACCAATACAAAGGCACGAAAGTTGCAACTCAAGAACGAGCTGCATACATTGGAGAAAAAGAGCATGTGGGTAAGTGACTACACTCTAGAAATCAAAAGCATATGTGAGTCACTTGCATCTATTGGTGTGAATGTAGATGATGATGATAAGGTGGAAGTGTGCCTTCGTGGTTTAGGAGCTGCATATAAGCAATTCAGAAGTTCTATACAGACCAGGGAAAATATTCCGAATTTTGTTGATTTCGTATCTATGCTGATTATTGAAGAAAAGAATCTTGGTGAGGATTCAAATGAGCAGGTATTCTGCTCTGGCAGAGGTAGAGGTTTTGGAAGTGGAAGAGGAAACAATAACCAAGACCAAGGTCAACAACAGAATCATGCAAGAGGAAGAGGACAGTTTCGAGGCAGGGGGAGTGAAAGAGGTCGTAGAAATTTCCAAAGAAATGATTCATGATAGTAAAGGATGTTGGAATTGTGGTAAACCTGGACACTTTGAATGTGATTGCAGGTTGAAGAATCAAAATAACAGAAGGCAGCAAAACAACTATGCATCCAAAAGTGCAGATGATTCTGAGAAGCTATTTATGGTTCAACATCACATGATGAATACGATGTCTGCTGGTGTTTCAAAATCGAATGATAATGTCTGGTATGTTGATTCAGGTGCTTCAAATCACATGACCAGTCATGCAGAATGGTTTAGTAGTTTGCAGAAAATGCCAGTTCCTGGATATGTTGAAACAGGTGATGATACATCGCATCCTATTGAGCATACAGGAAACATAGCATTGTCTATGGAGGACGGAAAGGTAAAACATCTCGTTGATGTGCTGCATGTTCCAAATATAACAAAGAATCTGGTTTCTGTTGGACAAATGGTTGACCAGGGATTACAAGTCAGGTTCAATGCTGATGGATTATATGTAGAAGAGTACAAGCAAGATGGACGATTGGTTGCCAAAGGAAACAAAGTGGGTAGGATGTTCACCTTAAATTTGAAGATTCCTGAAATGAATGCAGCCATGTTTGCAAAAGGTGCAAAAGTTATTGCAGATATAGAGATATGGCACAAACGGATTGGACATGCAAACTTGCAAATGCTGAAACTAATGCAGTCAAAGGAGATTGTCCATGGACTACCAAATTTCAAAGTTGCAGAAATGCAAAAGGTATGTGCAACATGTCAATTTGGTTAACAGTCAAGAGCATCATTTCCACATGACAAGCATGTTAGTGAGAATGTACTAGAAGTAGTACATACAGATGTTTGGGGTCCAACAAAGACCACATCTATGGGTGGTTGCAGGTTTTATGTTACTTTCATTGATGACCATACACGCAAAGTATGGGTATATTTCATGAAATAGAAGAGCGAGGTGTTTACTCACTTCTAGAATTTTAAAGTTATGGTGGAAAAGCAGACAGGGAAGTACATTCAAACATTAAGATCTGATGGATGAGGTGAATACATGTCAAATGAGTTCATCAGTTTTCTAAAAAATCATGGAATTCGGCGTCAGTTTTCATGCAGATACACACCACAACAGAATGGTGTTGCTGAATGCAAAAATAGAAATATTGCAGAAATAGCAAGAGCCTTAATGGCTGAGAAGAATATGCCTCATTGTTATTGGGCACAAGCTGTGCATACTGTTGTATACATCATGAACAGAACTTCGACTGTTGTTGTACATCAAGTTACACCTGAAGAGAAGTTTACAGGTAAAAAGCCAAACTTATCACATGTGAAAGTTTTTGGTTGTATTTCATATGTACATGTCCCAGATGAATTGAGGATGAAGCTTGATCCAAAAGCAAAAAAGTGTGTCTTCATTGGATACTCCCTTGAGCAAAAGGGATATAAATGTTATAACCCACTCACACGACAGGTAAAGGTGAGCAGAGATGTGGTATTTGATGAAATGTCAAGCTTCTATGCAGATGCCAAAGAAGGACTGAGTCTTGAACTAAATGACAAAGAAAATGCTGAAAAATCAAGTGCAGAATCTCAGGTTTTGAGTGGACCAAATGCATCACCAAGCAATACTTCCAACTGAAATCCATGGAGTGGAAGATTACATGGGAATTTCAGTCCAGCAAATTCATCAAATACATCCAAGAAAGGTAAAGAAAAGCTTTCTGTTGGTCATAAAACATGTGCAGGTTTTGAAGATGTTGATGGAGATTCAAGCGGTTCAGAAAAGATTCTTGATGAGGAACTTGGATTGCCCTCTGTGAAGACTCCAGGAGTAAGAAGGGCAGATGCAGATGATACAAGGAGAAGTGACCCAGGACCAAGAAGATCTCGGAGGATGCGTAATTCAGTGCAACGATTGACATATAATAGTTACATGGCTCGCCATTGTGCCTACATGACAAAGGTAATACAAGATGCTGAACCTTCTTGTTTTGAAGATGCAATTGGTAATGCAGATTGGGAAAAAGCTATGGATGAGGAGATGGCTGCACCTTATGGAAATGATACATGAAAGCTGGTTCCATGGCCGCAAGGAAAGAAACCCATATGCTATAAATGGGTTTACAAGGTAAAGCATAATGTTGATGGTAGCATAAGCAAGTATAAAGCACGATTGGTAGCTAAAGGATATGCATAGACATATGGCATTGATTATGAGGAAACATTCAGCCCTGTAGCTAAAATGTCTACTATTAGGACACTTGTTGCATTAGCTACAGCAAAAGGATGGACTTTGCATCAGATGGATGTGAAGAATGCTTTCCTACATGGTGAGTTACAGGAAGAAGTATATATGGACCAGCCACAAGGATATGAAGATTCAAAACATCCAGAATATGTTTGCAGGTTGCAAAAGGCTTTGTATGGGCTGAAGCAGGCTTCGCGTGCATGGCATGCAAGGATTGCTGATTACTTAACCAGCATTGGGTTTTCTATGTGTGATGTAGATCACTCACTATATGCAAGGAAGGCTAATGATGGCATCACTATTGTGGCTATTTATGTTGATGACCTGATTGTAGGTGGTGATAATGAAGAAAGCATCAAAGAGGTAAAGAAACTTCTTATGCAGGAATTCGACATGAAAGATCTTGGTGTGTTGTGCTATTTCTTGGGCATTGAGTTTATACACACAGAAACAGGTATATGGATGTCGCAAAGGCAATACGCCTTGAATATGCTGCAAAAGTATGGTATGGCTGATTGTAAGCCAATTTCTATGCCTTTAGATCAGAATTTGAAATTGGATACTACATCAGGTGAAGCATTGGAAAATGCTACTATGTACAGGAAAATTGTGGGAAGTCTTATATATCTTACAATTACAGGGCCTGATTTAAGCTACACTGTTGGACTTGAAAGTCAGTTTATGCAGGTTCCCAGGAAGCCACATTTGGATGCTCTGAGGTGCACTCTACGTTATGTGAGTGCTACTTTGGATTATGCATTGTTTTATGAAGCTGGTGTAGATTTGCAGGTTCATGGATACACCGATGTAGATTGGGCTGGTAGTACTCCAGATAGAAGATCTACTAGTGGCTTTCTTTTCTCACTTGGAGGTGCAGCTATTACATGGAGCAGTAAGAAGCAACCCACTGTTGCTTTGTCGAGTACAGAGGCTAAGTATAGAGGTGTTGCAATGGCAGCATGTGAGGCATCATGGCTGAAGATGTTACTTGCAGATTTAGGTGTGGAAGTGCAAAAGACTATCACTATCTATTGTGATAATCTTAGCAGCATACAGTTAGCACGGAACCTTGTTTTCTATGCTAGAACAAAGCATATCGAGGTACATTATCACTTCATCAGAGAGAAGGTATTATCAGGTGATATTGATCTTGTTTATGTGAGAACAGATGAGCAAGTTGCTGATATTTTCACCAAAGCACTTGGAGCTGAGAAGTTGAAGAAGTTTCGAAAGATGCTTGGATTACAGGATATGGCGTTGAGCTTGAGGGGGAGTGTTGAGATATCAAGCTCAACATGTGATGATTCAAGATGACACGTACCAGTTTTTCGTTTCTCTGACATGTATAGTGGTCACACCGGTATATGTCAGGGATACTTCATTGAGCTTTATTAGATTTATCTACCGAGAGTGATGGCACATTTGTTTCTTTCCAGCTCACTCATTCGCGGACATTAGGTTTTTCCTTATGTACTGGTCTTTATATATTTCACATGTTGTATTCTTGTTTTTTAGGTCATTCTTGTACATTCCTTTTATGTAATAGAAGAAGAAGAAGAAGAAGAAGAAGATCATTCTTCCCTGTCTCAATTTGTGTGTGTGCTTCTCCTTGAGAGTGAGAGTGTGTGTGTGAGCTCTCTTCCTTATCTCCTTCCTCATGACATACCCCAAGTTATATATCTCCACTCATTGCCGAGGATGAAAATGCTTTTAAGGGGGGGGAGAGAATGTTGTATAATTACATGGGTCTAAGGGGTAGAACCATTGGGTTTCTAGGTGTGAAACCCTTTGGATTTATGGTTTATTTACCCCTTTTAGATGGGTCTTGAACCTTAGGGTTAATTCTCTAAGGTTGAGTACCTTATGCTTGATTGGAAGCTTCTCCTAGACACTTGGTTTGTACATGAAAGCCTAACTACACTTGTAGATAGAGAGGAGCAAAATCATGAGAAAATGAGGTAAGAAAGCAAGGGGGTTGCTTGCTTGCATTTATGACTTCATTAATTAAAGTGGAAAACTCGTGGAATGCATACAAATCAAGAAACAAAGGTGGGATGGCACTTATATACAGTTTTACTTTTCCTACAATCTAGCTAACCACCCACCAATCAGTGTAGGTGCACGTTTTGGTGGCTGATTGATGAGATTTGAATTTGATTGAGTTTGGTGGAGCTTCTAACTTGATTCCATGACTTTGGGTCCTCTTTTTTGATTGTTCCACTTGCAAAACTTGTGGTTGAGTCCTTTTGCATGATTGAGACTTGATTTTTAACACTCTCCCTCAAGTCTCAAAGCCTAGGTCCTTCATTCCAATGAATGCCTTGAAGTGTTGTAGCTTTACTCTATACAAAGCTTTGGTAAACATATCTGCATATTGGTCTTTTTTATTGACATGCTCCACCTGGACATCCTTTGACATGCTCTTCTCTCTAAGAAAGTGGTAATGCACTTCTATATGCTTCGACCTTGCATGGAACACCCGATTTTGAGCCAAGCAATATATGCTACTTATGTTGTGATAAAAAATAGGTACTTGCTTAACTTGTAAATCAAGATCAACAAAAAACTTCTTCAGCCATATAAGCTCACATGAGACTTATGCTAAGCCTCTATAATCAGATTCAGTCGATGAGAGAGCCACTGTTGGTTGTTACTTTGACATCCATGAGATGGTCTTCTTACCTAGCATGATAACATATCCACTAAAGCTCCTCTTGTCATCTTTGGAACATGCTCAATCAGCATAACAATAATCTTGTACATTTTATCCATCATCAAATGGATAATATAGACCTTCATTCACTGATCCTTTGAGGTAACTAAGTACCCTTTTGGCTCCAGCAAGATGAGGAACTCTTGGTGCCTACAAAAAACTGAGATAACACTCCAAGTACATGTGCAATATCTGGTCTTATCATAGTAGCATACAAGAAAGAGCCAATTATTGACCTTTACATGGTACATCCTTCACTTTTTAACCTTCATGAGCACTTAGTTTAAAATTTACTCCTAATGGATTTGAAATGGGCTTGCAATCACACAAGACAAAATTCTTCAAAAGATCTAGAATGTATTTCCTTTGCATCAAGTATATACCTTCCTCTTATATAGTACTTCAATCCCAAGGAAGTACCTTAAAATCCCTAAGTCAGAGATTTTAAACTCACATCCAAGGCTCCTATTTATGTCCTTGATGTTGGCTTCATCATCCCCTGTAATGATCAAATCATCAACATATATACATATGAAAACAATTTTGCTACCTTCCTTCTTCACAAAGAGTGATGGGTCTGCATGACTCTGATTGTATCCACATTTACCAAGAAGTCACAAGTCTTTGGTTCCAACCCTTAGGGCTTGATTGAGTCCATAGCAAGCCTTCTTAAGCCTACATACATGATGTGGAAACCTCTCATCTTCAAAGCCTTGGGGTTGCTCCATGACGACTACCTCTTCAAGCTCTCCATTTAGGAAAGCATTATTCACATCCAACTTGTACATCTTCCAACCTTTTGATGTTGAAATTGCAATCAAACTTCTTATGGTGGACATCTTAGCTACTGGAATAAATTTTTCCTCAAAGTTTACGCTATAGGCTTGAGAAAAACCTTTGGCAACTAGCCTTGCTTTATACCTAGAGATGCTCCCATCTACATGCCTCTTTACCTTGTACACCCATTTGTTTCCAATGACTTTCATGTCCTTTGTTCTTGGCACCAATTAACAAGTATCATTTTCTTCAAGTGCCTTGACTTCCTCCTTCATGGCTTCATTCCATTCCCTATTCTTATTTGATTCTTCAAAAATTTAGGTTCTTCACAAGCTATAACGTGACTCATGTAGGCATAGTGTCTTGCAATGAATGAATCATAAGTTAACCTTTGAATAGGTATTTAACGCCATTGAATGACCTTACCTCACCATTAGGTGGTAGGAATCTCCTTCTCCCTAGTTTAGATGCTTTAAATCCTTGAGTTTCTAACTTTTCCATATCTTTGTCACTTGTAGATTCCATGTCTACCCATCGATGGTCTTTTTTTGCTTTGAAGAATATCCAAGAAATATACACCTATCTTCCTTCGGGTCTAACTTATGTCTCAATTTTTGAGGTATGTGAACATAACACACACAACCAAATACTTTGAGATGTGAAAGGTTGGGTTTTTTTACCACATCAAGATTCATAAGGTGTAACTTGATGTACTCTTGGATTTGGACACGTATTCATAATGTATATGGCTTTATTTATCCCATCAGCCCAATAAGAGTTAGGAACATTCATTTCATTTAACAAAGCTCTAGCCACTTATGCTATGTATCTATTCTTCCTCTCTGCCACCACATTTTGTTAAGGTGTATACTTGCACGTGAATTGCCTTTTGATGCCATGGCCATGTAAAAAATCTGAAAATTCATTTGAAAAATACTCTCCCCCTCCATCGATTTGTACGCTTATGTGTCCAATTCTTTTATGCCATAAGTCGATTTCTGCAATTTGTCTATTTCCAATTAACAAGTAGACACTGTGAGGGGTTCCGCCATCGTGAACAATCTTGCAATAGTCTTGCATGGGGCCTTGAAAAAAACATCCTTGATCATTGAACCTCAACTCATAACCTCTATGAACCATTTGACCTATCAAAACCAAGTTCTTTGTGATGGTTGGCACATGCAATACATACTTCAACACCTTGGCGCTTTTAGATCCATTCAATGCAACATCTCCCACATGTGTAATCTTGTGCTCAGTTTCATCCTTTTTCTCTACATGTACCTGAGTGATGGGTTAGTGTAAATTAAAGAAAACATGTTTATTGCAAATCATAGGGTTGCTACAACTATCAATGTACCATGTAAAATTTGAACTCACTCTTTCACTTGACCCATACATCATAAGCAAGTTCTCATTTTCTAAATTTGTTGAAGTACTAGCATAATTACCTTGGTTCTTTTTGTATCATTGATTGCCTCCTCCTTTCGACCAACAATCTCTTGCATATTGTCTTGGTTTTCCACAATTGTAGCATTCTCCATTGGATGCTTCTCTTCCATGTGATTTTCCTCCTCTTCCTCTACTCCTTCCTCTTCCTCTGGATCCATAGCTTTGGTTGGAGCCTTCTTGGCCGCTTGAGCTTGTGTTTGACCTTCCTCTCACTCTGCCTTGGATTTTTTTCCACCTCTTTTGCCTTTGCCTCTACCTTCATACAAAACTTGGATTGGCTTCGCTTTGATTGTGAACCTCCTTGGTTCATCTCCTTGGTCATCATCAATGGGACTAATTGATCAAATTTGGTAGGGAATCCCTCACATAAACTGATGTGGTCAATGTTTTCCACCTTTCATTCTCTCTCAAGCCATTGAGAGTGTGCACGACAAGATCTTCATCTTTGATTGGGCTCCCACTTGAGCCTAGGGCATTTGCAAGCTCCTTAACCTTCAAAATGTACTCATTTATGTTAGTACTTAGTGCTTTCCCAAGATTATTTAGCTCATTCTTGATCTGAATCTTCCTTGCCTTGGTTGATGAATTAGAGTACAATCTCTCCAAGGTCTCCCAAACCTTCTTGGATGTGTCCAAGTCTTGTATATGCCCTATCATGCTATTGCTTATATGTTGGGATATAATGAATATGAATCTCTTATCCCTTTCTATCCATTCATTAAATTCCTTGAGCTACCCTTGAAGTAGTGGATCATATACATGATGCATTGGCTATGTGTTGCTAACTAATCCCCACAATTCTTTGCCCATAAGGTATTTGCTAACTCTAAATTTCCATGGTTGATAATTTCCTTTCTCTAACTTCTCTATTTGTGCATTATACTCAGCCATATTGAGTTCTAAGATGCTTCTCTAGATCCTCCTCAAGTGTTTGTATGCTTTAGAAGGTGTGGATATTACCACTTGATAGCTTCTCTCTTGATAGCCTTTGACTAGTTGAAATCTCGATTGACATAGCCCCCTTTTGATGTCTTATTTCTTTGATAAGTCATCCTTGTGCTTCCACGAGTTGTCTTGATTCCTTCAAGTCTTCAATATGATGCCCACTTATGTCTCCAAGCCTCCAAAATGGCTCTAATACCATTGATGGGGGAAGATTCTAACACCCCAATGCAAGAATGGAGGATGTCTACCCTCCACTAAGTCCACAAGCAATGATATATGCTCACTATTCTGAACTTTTCTCTACACTTGTACAATGACTTAAAATAAAACTTTGCAAACTTACATTAGAGTATAAGAGCTACCCAAAAAGATTTAAATAATCCCAAATAGATATTCAGCTAGGAGAACCATCCTCTTTAAAATAGGCTACTTGTTTGCAACATTCTCTCCCTATGTGTAGAGATATACCTTCACAAAGTTGGCGATTTCTCACAACTCACTTGTCAAAGAAACTCAAACTTTGGCAAAGTTCAGGGTACTATATGAGAGACAAATAAAGCTTGAAATCAATGAAAATGAGTATAATGAGAAAGCAAAAAATGCTCTGCAATCTAGTACAATAAAATTTGGAAAAGTGTTACTACACCTCTAGAAAAAGAGGAGCAAAATCATGCGAAAATGAGGTAAGCAAGCAAGGGGGCTACTTGCCCAAGTTTAACACTTCACTAAACTAAGTGGGAAACTCATGGAATGCATATAAAGAAAGAAATAAAGTGGGATGGTGCCTATATAGAGTTTTACTTTTCCTAAAATCTAGTTAACCATACACGAGTCAGTGTAGGTGCACTTTTTGATGGTTGATTGAGCTTCTAACTTGATTCCATGACTTTGGGTCCTCCTTTTTGATTGGTCTACTTGCAAAACTCATGGTTGAGTCCTTTTGAATGATTGAGATTTGATTGTCAACACTATCCACCTGGCCAAGTTTTCCCCACTAGTCTATCAACCCAATATAGAGTGTGATGCACATCATCAGCCCTATATGAAATCGATGTCAGCTCGTAGCTTTGAACACCCGGTTAGAGTGACTCCACCCACGTATCAACCTGTATAAGCACATGAAAACATGAAGGTCAGGCCATACGATGAAACTAGCATCAGTTCATGGCCCTGATCACCCAACTAGGGTAGCATCACCCACGTAGTAGCCAATCACGCATATGAAGGCTTATCTAAATCATAATCCATATGAAGGTAGGATGGAGCAAGAGATCAAAAGCAGAAGTCAAAGAATTCCACTCGTCAAGCGTTCATGTACACTTGTATATACAGGCACTCAGTTTAAGTCTTTCCTTCACTTTCCCAGGTCTTTGCTCCCGAAAGCTCTAGTCTGCTTCCTAATACTACCTATATAATACTGGTCCTTCATGTATCAGATAAAATCTCAATAGATGTATGAAATCCCTTATCTACTTAATTTGCTTAAATTTGTCCACGTTCTAGCACTTCTATCATTATGCAAGATGAAATGCATATTTACATTCATTAGTTAGAGTGAAAACACTTCACCTATTTATCATTCGGAACTTCACTTGATATCACTTATATTTATCATCATGATCGTCTCCAGTCCAAATCCTTGTCTTCTTCTTTTTGTTTGTTTTCCTATATGTGTCTTAAAATCAAAGCAAAAAACATCATTTATACACATCTTCATTTATAAGATCATTTTCAAGCATTGCCAAATCATATTAACTAGGGCTCTCCCTTCAAGCCCATCTCCTTTGATATATGTTCACCAAAGAACATGTGCTTATAAAGAAGCCACCTTTGAATTGCATCAATTCGAGAGTCATTCTTGAACAAATTAGATATACGGAAAAGCCATTTCATTTGCTTCTCCATTCCTTGTAGGCTCAACTTGAATACATACCTCTTGGAAGATTCAAACATCCATGTTTCAATCATTTGAGCATAGTCTCCTTTATTCAAACTTTTCTCAAATGCATCATGTGAAGAGGCACGTAATGAATAGAGAGCACATGTGTATAGAGTTTTGAATTTTATCATACTTAGACCATGATAAAAAAGATCCTTCATGCATATATTTTGATGCATTTCATACTTGAAATCATTTGGAAAAGTTTCTTTATTTACATCATTTTCAATAAGACCTTTGTCTTCATTGGAACAGAAAGTTTGGAATAGATCCATTAGATTCCCTTATCAAGCAGAAGTGTTCATCATGCCTAGACAACAATACATTCTCATCTTTGTCATTGAATCTATCACGATTCCTTTCTACTCTAGTGTTATCAATTATCGAATTTGCCTCTCTCTCTAATCTTTCCAAGAACTCTTCATCATTGTTATCATCCAAAACCATCTCTCCTTCAACATGAAGGGAATCTATATCTTGATAATAAAAAAATCTTAATCTTTAACATCCCTAAGGTCTTGCTTATGCAAGTCATGCACATAAAAAATTTGACACTTTCTAAGACTATGCATATAGTTTGATGGCAAATAAATTTCTTCATTCAAGATGCCATCATAAAATTTTGCATCCATCTCCATCGTGTTTTGCTCATTCTCTTCAGAGGATGTACTTAGTGTTGGAGTTAGACGTCTACGGAAGCACGAGAACAACAGAAAGAAGAGGAAGAAGTTTTTAGCGATACAGGGGGTCCCACAGGTAGTATGCCCCATCAGTTGTATAGTTACTCTTTCATGGAAAGGAGAGTAGAATCTAGCCAAACAACTCCCTCTTATAAAAAAATCTAGACTTTATGCAAGCATTCGTATGCTTAGAGAATGTAATGTCTCTAAAACTTTAAAAACTTTATTGGTTTCTCAATGTTATAGAGTTTTCGTGACATATGTTATAGTTTTATCTTGTATTGGCACATAGAGAAAAATCATATCTTCACACTATTAAAAAAATATCAAAACAATTATGAAGAAATCAATAAGCATCAATAGGAATATTGAAAGGCCAACCCCAAGTGAACGACAAAGGTACTGAATAGGCTACCGACAATGTCATCAGCGCTAAAAGATTAGACACCTAGAGGAATGATTTTCTATAATTTATCTACTCATCTATTGTTCCAACCAAGTAGGCCAAAAGTTTCTGTGAGGATTGAACCCTTGCTTGACCCAAGGAAGGTGAGAAAACCAACTACATGTGCTATTCTTCTATTTATAAAATATGGATGCTTAATTTGTCATTTATTGTTAATATGATTGTTTTTATGTCTTTTATTCTATAATTATACTTAGCATCTTAGATTTATGCACATGAAAACAATAAAAAATCCACTTGAATAGGGAACACACTGCCTTTGCATACCTATATGTTTTCACACACATGACTAACGTAATATACTGACAAATCTTGCTTGAGAAGTTCCATGTTGAAGAAAGTTCCAAGCTATGCAGGATGGAGATCACAATCCACAATAGTAAGAAAGTAAAAGAAACTTCAATAATTTTATTATGTTCTCAATGTTGTAGAGCTTTCGTAACATATGCTATAGGTTTATCTTGTATCGATACATAGAGGAAAATCATATCTTCACACTATTACAAAATCACACTCTATCGAATTACAAAAAAAAAAGGGGGAAGAAATTTGATAGGCATATTGAAAGGCCAAGCCAAAATAAATGGTATCAAGTGGACTAGCAATGAGGTCACTAACCTACAAGATCAAGAACCCTTAGGCATGATTTTAATTTATTTATTGATTTGGTTAATTTAACAACTAATCTATTGAGTCGATTAACTAGGCTATCGATGTCCACTAGTTGGGCCCCTTCGAACCCAATAAACGTTTTTTTTTTTATTTAACAATGCGATTACCAATGGGGCTACTCTTGATGCTAACATTGTCCCTAAAAATTAACAAAAAATGGACCAAAGAGTAGGGTTGTCTACATTTTCAATTGTTTTTTTTTAGGGAATTTCAAACTGAACTCTCTTGCACTACAAAAAAATAGGGTTTTTTTGAGTTTATTTTGAGTGCAACTATTGTAATTTACATCTCAATAGCAGTCGCTCTGAAAAATTGAGTACATAAATGAGTCACAATATGTATGTGAATCTGTGTGAGTATTTGGTGTGTTTCATGATATACCAACCACTATAGATGTCTAAAAATGGATTAATAGTTTTTAATTTTTTTTTTTTTGAAAGTATGCCGGTCCCAATATGTAAACTCATTAGAAATCAACACAATAATATAACCATTTTTGAATTAAACAATAGCTAAATAATTTGGTGTTGCTATGATGTCGCTATGATGTGTCACATGAATCGTCAATAGTGAACAAAATTTCTTCTCCTAGGCTTTTGAAAGCTTATTTAGGCCTATACATGCACGTGTCTATACAACATCAACCTCCATAATGTGCATAAGGCCAAAAAATCATCATGATACCATTAAATGCAATTATATCTACAAGTGTGGTCTATCTTATAGATGAAATAGTCTGAGAAAGAGGCTTAGGAGCTAGATGTGTGAATCATTAGCCATGCTACAAAAAACACACATTCATATATTACATCATGTAAACATGTCAACATATATATCTCTCTTGAGTTCTTGATCTAGAGTGGTATCCAATCTCAAAAGTTTATTATCGTTCTCTATATGTATCAAATCTATATAATCATTTGCGTTGTAATAACCAATCTTTTTGCCATACTTACTTCACACCAAACTTTTTGACAAACAAATTCTTTTAACATATTCATGAAATTGTCTAAACAAAGCATCCATTTGTATGTACGATTCTTGCAATTGGAGCATCATCTACTATATTCAAAAGTAAGTGTTCTCGAATAGTTAAAATATTGGTCGGTAAATATTTCTCCACAAGGTATGCAAATTTTAACCATATTTACACAAGCCTTTGTGATGGATTGTTCGTGTATCTCTTTAGGAAAAATATTTCTATCCAAATCACCAAATTTGTACATTATACTTTAGATTTTATTTGTTAGAGCTCCCTTGATAGCAAATGTTAATATGAATCAAAGTAACTTGTGCCAATCATGAGTTCTGATGGAAGTTGAATCCTTTGCTTTAGTGAAGGTAGTATTCATTGATCACATGCATGACATTGGAGTTCTAAACGAGGAGATAATTGATTTTAGTCTTTGTAATTTCTCTTTGTTGTACAACCCATGGCGATCGTGGAATTTAAGTACTTTCCATAATACACCATATATCTTTCCATTTACCAATTCCTTTCCAATCCTCTCTTTTTCCATGAGTTTGTCTGTGACCTATGATCATTCTCCAAATCAATTTGCGTATATTTGAATACCCATGAGATCTATCAAGTGATTGTTCAATAGTTGATCCCAATTTGCAAGTCACTATAAACTAGGCAGTTTGTTCAATCTTGAAACACGTGAACCTTCACCTCTCTCCAACATACTATGGCAATCGCATACATGTAGATAAATGTCTCTTATCTGACCTAATTTTCCATCACTTAAATGATCCTCATTCGGAAGATAACAAGTAGCACCTTCATATGTCATTTTATTCAAAACTTTGGACCATCAAGCATCTCATGAAGTACCACATATTGGGCATTGAAGATTCACCATATATATGCTAATCATGTATGGTTCACATCAAAATAATCTTTATTTTAATATCTTTTTAAAAAGGCACTTGTGATACATCTACTACATCAATTGTTTGCCATAATTATTGAGGCCCTTCAATCATAGATGCTAAGTAAACATCCATATCCTTCACTTATATTTCCCTACTACAATTACTGAAAACATCAAATGTCCTATCTTGATCATGCACCAAGGTGGAATTTTGTAATTAACTAAGCACACATGCCATGTACTACATGAATAACATCTTACTCCATAAGGATTCAATCCACCTTTAGTTAAGCCCAATCATAAATTTTGAGATTCCATTTTAAATTGAGGTCATTGTTTCTCTATATGTTTCCATGTCATAGAGTATGGAGGGACATGATATGTATCATCTCTAGATATATTTGATGCATGCCATTGCATCAAATATATTCTTTATCTTAGGCATTATTGAAAAATGGCATAGCACTTTTATCCTAAATGTCCAAGTTTTTTTGCATCCCTTTTTTTTGCTTTATCATCTATAAATCCCCTTTGAAAGAAATTACAATCATGCATGGATCTTAAGAGCAATACCACTTGCATTTGACCACCCATACACTGCTTGAAAATCCATACATGAAAGACATATTTTGAGGGACAAAGATATTTGCATCTTTAAATAATTTATGAAAAATTCAAAACTCTTAATACATCTTTTGATGTTCGAATGTCAATAATACATCCGTGATGATCATGCTTAGAAATATATTCAGCTACATTAGTACAATCATCAAAACATGAATCAATCATGTGTTCCATTCCTTCATTCCCTGTTTCAATATTGATTTCAATGTAATCTTGGCATGGTTTAGCGGATGTGCCTTGTACTCCTAGGCAGATGGCCAGGGTTCAAGTCCCACCTACGGCTGGATGCCTGAGAGTTCCCCAAGATGGGTGCCTCTACCTTACGAGGTCGGATGTGTGTGTCTTTCCAAATTCATTATACTCTCGAAAAAAAATATATATATATATATAATCTTGGCTGGTTACTCTCACTCTCTTTGGGTCATGAATTGGCTCTATGTCACTTGAATGCACAAAGCGTATTCATTGTGGCTCATATGTTTCAACCCATAAAACATAATTTCTTACAGGTTTAGGTATTTATGTTTGTTTAAATCATAAAACCCATAAACCCTAATTTCTTATGTGTTTTAGTATTTCATGCTTGTATAAATCCCTAAACCCTATCACATTATGTGTTAAGGTCTATATGCTTGTTTAAATCCCTAAACCCTAACTTCTTATGTATTTCGGTATGTATATTGGTATAAATCTCTAACCCCTAATGTTTAAGGAGTTTAGCTATGCATGTTTATACAAATCCCTAAACCCTAATTATTTAAATGTTTAGTTATGAATGCTTACATAAACCCCTAAAACCTAACTTATTACATGTTTAGATCTATATGTTTGTTTAAATACTAAAACCCAAAATTTTTATGTGTTTAGTATTACATTCTTGTATAAATCCCTAAACCCTAACTCTTTATGTGTTTGGATCCATAGTATTTATGTTCTTTAGATATCATGCTTATATAAATCCCTACTTTTTAATTTCTTATGTATTAAGGTATATATGTTTATGAAACCCCAAAACCCTAATTTATTATGTGTTTTAATATTGCATGCTTGTATAAATATGTGGATCCTAACTTGTTATGTCTTTAAGATTATATGCTTATTTAAATATGTTACCCTATTTTTTCATGTATTCAGGTATGTATAATTGTATAAATCTCTAAAACCTATCCTTTTAAAGGTGTATCGATACACGTGATTGTATAAATCCTTATATTTAGGTAAATATATTTGTGTAAATCCCAGAACCCTATTTTGTTATGTGTTTGAGAGTTTCATGCTTGTATAGATCCATAAACCCTAACCCATTATGTTTTTAGGTCCATATACTGATTTAAATGATAACCCATTCTATAATTAGGTCTATACGCTTGTTTAAAACCCATTGTATAATTAGGTCTATACACTGGTTTAAAACCATAAACCCTAATTTTTTATTTATTTGGATATGTATGATTGTATGAATCCCTAAACCCTAATTTTTAAGGTTTTTTGGTATGTATGCTTGAATAAATCCATAAATCCTAATTTTTTAGGTGTTTAGGGTTGCATGCTTATATAAATCCCCAAACCTTAATTTCTTATGTGTTTAGGTGTATATGTTTGTTCAAACCCCAAAACCCTAATTTTTGTGTGTTCAGGTATTGCATGCTTGTATGGATCCCTAAACCCTTACTTGTTATGTGCTTAGATCTATATTCTTGTTTATCTAATCCACATATACTCTTCTATGTAGTAAAACATATCATCTCCATCTTAATCCTTTTTGCATGCCATCAAACACAATTCTCCCACCTTATCTGTCCTCCTCATTTGTACTGCAACTTTGTTGCTACTATAAGAACTTTTTTTTTCATTCATCCTTGCACTTTTGTTAAGTATGTATACGTTTTAAAATCTATACCCCAAATCTTTATGTATTTAAGAATGAATGATTTTTTAAACCCCTAAACCATGATTTTTATGCATTTAGGTATGTATACTCTTCAAACCCTAATTTTTGATGTGTCTGTTTAAACCCCAAAACCCTAATTTTGTATGTATTTAGTTATGTATATGTGTATAAATCCCTAAACCCTAACTTCTACTTGTCTAGTTTTCTCTCCTATCAGAAAATGTTTTCCTCATTTTCTGCTTGGAAAATTCAGATGCCGTGCATTAACTTACCTAAGGTAGGTCAAGTTGTTTATTTATTTAGGTCGTAGTGTGTGTGAACACACTAGGACCATCGGGGCACTTTTTTCCCTCTTTAGGAGGTTTTTTTCCTCGGGCTTGTATATACACCTATTGCCCTAATAGGTTACTTATCTTTGTACATTCTAGTGGTAATACATTCAGTATTGTGTGTTGTGCTCCAAGATTCTTCTTCTTCCTTGTTGTGTTCATGAGCTTCTGTAGACATCTAACTCCAACAATTGGTATCAGAGTTGTCTCTTTATCTAGGGCATCATCAACACCCCTCCAGTCATAGTCTTAGATTCACACGAAATCTGGTGAGCATACTCAAGTTGATTAGGGGATCAAAATGGCTTCACTTTGTGGTGCTGAAATCTTGATCTCAGCTAGTTTCAATCTCCGAACGCACTATTGCAATGCTTGTCTAGGCCATTTCGTCCTTTTGTGCCAAATATATATATATAGGTTTTCATTTGCCAATATAAGCGTCTCAAAGTCTGCTATAGGTCTAGCAGATTTCGTAACGGTAGTTCTGTTCAACTTTTTCAGATACATTCATTTTTTTGCATCAAGGTATTTTAGTCAGTGGCCATGGTTGAAAGCAATGATGTATTCCATATGTTGGTTGTTGAGGATAAGTGGAATGTACCAATTATCCATTGTGGGCTTATATGATGCGACATGTATTGGTTGCAAAAGGACTGTGGAACATTGTGTAGGGTGTTGAAAAACATACTATTACACCAACAAATATAGGTATTGAAGCTGATGCAGATGGCATTGAAGATGTTGATATTCTTCAGATTCCTATTCGTGCTGCAATTTTTGCTACACCTACTGCAAAGCAAATTTGTTGGGATGGTAGAGATGCTCAGACACATGCATTGATAGCCTTGTATGTCAAATGTTCCATTATTCCTAACATTCGCTCTTTTAGAATAGCTAAGGATGCTTGGGATACACTTACCACATTGTACCAGGCTAAGAATGAGGCTCGTGTTTCTTACCTTCGAAAACAATTGGAGAGTGAGCATATAAATGAAGGTGATTCTATGGACAGTTTTATGACAAAGATCAAGGATCTGAAGGAACAATTGATTTATGTGGATGAAGTTATACCAAATAGCTCACTTCTGCAGACCGTTCTGAATGGTCTTCTTGATTCATATTAGAGTTTTGCTTCTACTCTTCGTTTGATGATGAAAGGCAATCCAAATGCCATGTCATGGAGATCAGTCTAAGCAGAACAGGTTCCTTATGTGTGTTGCAGATCAAGCTTTCCTAGCTAGTGAGAACAAATGGAGCTCATCTACTAGTAAGCAGAAATCTACAAATGTTTCACATTTGAAGACGGAAGACAAAGATGAGAAGAAATGAGAAAAGACAAAATTGTTTCGCAAATACTATATAGCAAATGATCATGTCATTAAGAGCTGTGCAAAACTGGCTGCTAAAGAGGCAAAGAAGAAAGAGTTCGGAATGGTTGTTGTAGAGGCCTCTACACCAAAAACATAGTCTGCTAATCATGTGGAGAATGAAGAATGTGCATTTACTAATGTTTGTAGTTTTGACCCATCTTCTCATAAGCACTCTATGTCTGTAGTAGACTCAGATGTTTGGTATTTTGATAGTGGGGCAACCAAACATATGACCTTGCAGCACACTTTTTTTACTTTACTTGAGCCTACCCCTACAACGAATACTGTCACATGAACCAAAAAATCCTCTTATCCTGTTATGGGAGTTGGTAAGATCATTCTAATTACTGGTGATGGTAGTTATTTCACTTTTTCGGATGCTTTATTTGTGCCAAGGATCAACAAAAATATGTTATCAGTTTCTCTATTAGCCAAGATTGGCTTGGTTGTGAAATATTTTCATGACAGATGTACAATTCATGATCTATCAAATGGCGACATGATTATTGCTTCTAGCATTTTATGTCATGGGCTATATAAGCTCATAGACTATGAAAAATATATAAATGATTCAGCATGTGCAATACATGATTCTCAGGCTATGTCAGATGCAAAGCTTTGGCATGCACTCTTTGGTCATTTGAATTTTGCTATTTTGTTATGCATGTAGCAAATTGATATGATGTCCTCTTTGCCCAAACTTGAGGCACTTGTAAACATGTTTGTGAAGGCAATATTTTGGGCAAAATGCAGCATTTATCCTTTTCAAAAGATGGTTCACTTCGAGCTACTCAGAAATTGCAGCGTGTACATAGTGATGTCTGTGGTCCTATGCAGACACCTTCTTTTGGAAAATATCTTTACTTCGTGACTTTCATTGATGATTTTTCCAGGAATGCATGGGTATATCCACTCAAAGCAAAGTCTGAAGTGTTTATGTGCTTCAAAAAGTTTTTGATTATGGTTGAAAATCTGTCAGCATGTAAAATGGGCATGCTTCGTTCTGATCGAGGGGGGGAATATATGTCTTCTGACTTTAATGCATTTATGGCTGAACGTGGGTTAAAACATCAGTGTACAGTGTTGTATACACCTCAACAGAATGGAGTTGTTGAACAGAAGAACATGTCACTCATGGAGATGGTGAGGTGTATGGTCAAGATTCAGGCTTTACCACATAGTTTCTGGCTTGAGATTTTCATGTGTGTAGCATATGTACTTAATAGGTGTCCCACTAAAGCACTGCAGTCTATCACTCCATAGGAGGCTTGGCATGGTTGCAAGGCATATGTTGCTCATCTGCGTGTTTTTGGTTGTTTGGCATATGCATTACTGCCTGAACAACATCACATGAAATTGGATGATAAAGTAGTAAAATGTATTTTTGTTGGGTAAAGTTCTGAAAGCAAAGGCTATCCTCTGTATCATCCACAGACTAAACACATTTTGGTTAGTTGTGATGTTTTTTTTGTGGAAGATGCTAGTTAGCCTTTACTTTCATGTACGAAGGAGACATATGTTAGCTCCAAAGACATGTATGATACTTTGCTGCCTCTTTTCATAGGTGGAGAGCCTAGTGCTGGTCCTAATGAGGCAACTTCTCAACCATTGCAGGTTTCATGTGATGATTTAGATCATTCCGTTCGTGATGTAGATTTGCATGATGCACTTGTTGATGAGGGAGTTGATATTGAGGAGGCAAAAACTGTGCCAAAATGGCTAGTGCAGACTTTGTGTGATAGCAAATTAGATGCACCTCTATCATACCATACTCGTTCAGGCTCTCATAGTGCCTCTTTTGCATCAGATTTCTATGCTGTGGTTGCCTCTAGTCTGTGTGATGAGATTGAGCCTATTTTATTTGATGAAGCACAAAATTATGAACATTGGATGGCTGCAATGCAATGTGAATATGATGCTATCATGAAAAATGGTATCTGGTCTTTATCTCACTTGCCTCCTGGTAAGAAGGCCATTGGCACTAAGTGGGTATACAAGCTGAAGCGTAAAACTAATGGAACAATTGATAGGTATAAGGCTAGGCTTGTTGCAAAGGGTTACGCACAGGAAAGAGGCATTGATTTTAATGAAACCTTTGCTCCTACTTGTTGAATGACTACTGTTCGTAGCATCTATGCACTTCCAACTCATCATGGTTGGAATCTACATCAATTGGACATTAAAAGAGCATTTTTTAATGGTGATTTGCATGAAGAAATGTATGTTTTTCAGCCCCATGGCTTTGTGCAAAAAGGGCATGAAAACTAGGTGTGCAGGTTAAAGAAGACATTATATGGTTTAAAGCAAGCACCACGTGCTTGGTATGAAAAGATACATGCCTATCTGATTGCACATGGTTTTGAGAACAGTCCAAGTGAAAGCACCTTATATGTTAAGCGTGCTAATGATGTACTTCTAATCATTGTTCTGTATGTTGATGACGTGCTGCTCACTGGTCCTCATGAGAAGCATATTGTTGATTTTAAGGCTGATTTGCATGCCTCATTTGAGATGTTTGACTTGGGGCATTTGCATCATTATTTGGGCATTCAGTTTATGCAAGTTGATGGTGGAATAGATTTGTGTCAAACGAAATATATTGACATTTTATTCTAGCATTTTGGCCTTGAAGATTGTAAACTTATTGCCACTCCTATGGAGACAAGTTTACGACTGATTCTTCATGATGGTGGAGATGCATTGGATGTTGTTCTCTATTAGTAGGTTGTTGGATGCTTGATTTACTCATGCATTAATCAGCTAGATATTCAGTTTCATATCTCATAGATGAGCACGTTTATGCATTGCCCAAGTGTCAAGCATTGGCAGGCAGTTAAGCGCATCTTTCGCTACTTGAGTGATGCCCGACTACTTGGCTTGTTTTATCCCAAGCGAGGATCACTACAACCAAATTTGCATGCTTTTTTTGACTCTGATTAGGCTAGTTGCTATGACACTCATGTGACCGCTAGTAGTTTTTTCTTCATGCTTGGTAGCTCATGCATATCTTGGATGCGTAAGAAGTATTTCTGGCCACTTCCAGTTGTGAGGCTGAGTATAGGGCAGCTTTCACAACGACTTATGAGTGTGTGTCGTTGAGATGCCTTATGGCTGATTTGGGTGTTAGTCACTCTTCTACCACCACCATCTTCACTTACAGTCAGAGCACATTGGCAGTTGCGAGGAACCCTATACTCCATGCTCGCACTAAGCACATTGAGGTGCATTATCATTATTTCAGGGAGAGGTTCTTTGTTGGAGAGATCAGCTTCGCATATGTGCCCACGTAGGAGAACGTTGTGGACCCTTTCACGAAGGCTCTGCCTAAGGAGAAGTTTGAAGTTTTCTGCAAAGCTTTGGGCTTACTTCCTTTTGTGGATTTATTCCACATAGCTTGGCACTTTCTTATACGTGAGTGCCAGCTCCTTGTTCATCGCATCACTCCCAGGGGGATTCGTTGATATATTTAGGTAGTGATGTGTGTAAATAGACTAGGACTGTCGGGGCACTTTTTTCCCTCTTTAGGAGTTTTTTTGCTCCGACTTGTACATATGTCTATTGCCTTAATGGGTTACTTGCCACTATGATCAGTTTGTATTTCAAAAGGTTGTTGTGGATCTACCATTAATAAAACTGGGGCACTTGAAACTTCTTGTTTCAATGTGTCAAATGCTTTCTTTCATGCGCTATTCCATACATATTTTGATTATTCTACAAGACATTTGTCACTGGCATGGCTACGTGTGAAAAGATGGCAATGAATTTCCTATAGACTCTCAATAGTCCTAAAAATGATCACAAATGGTGCCCATTTTGAGGAGTTGGCCAATTGAGGATTACAAAAACTTTTCATGGATACACTCTAACTCCATCTATGAAAATTATTTTTCCTAAGTACTAAACCTCAGATAAACATAGCTATGTCTTCTCTCAATTGACATACAAAATATTTTCATCTAACATTTGAAAAATTATACATAGGTTAAATTCATGTTCTTTTAAACTCTTACTATAAACGAACAGGTCATCTACAAAATTAACCACAAAATAACTAATAAAGGATAAACAATATCACTCATAAGCATCATAAAAGTATTTGGAGTGTTAGTTAAGCCAAAAGGCATTAAAAGATACTCACAATGACTCAATCTAGTACGAAAAGCCATTTCTATGTACATCATCATCCTTAACTCTCATATGATGATAACCACTTTTTAAGTCTATTTTACTATATACAATAGCACCTCCTAGTGCATCTAAAATATCATCAATGAAGGGCATCACATGTCTATGTTTTGTTGTAACTTTATTTAATGTTCTATAGTCTAGCTATTTAATGAATAGCTAGACTTAGTTGAATAGCTAGATCTAATATGTCCTTTGTCGAGATACGCCTTGATTGTATGATGTACTTCTACCTCCTCTTAGAGATTCATTCGATATGGTTGTTTGGCCGATGGATGAGCTCCTAGTACTAGCTCAATCCTATGGTCCACTTTCTTGGGAGGTGGAAGACTTGAAGGCAATTGTAAAAGAACAAGTGTTGAAATTCATTTTTAATTTTAGGAGCTAGCTAAGGTTCCAAACTAGTTTGAACCTATAAATATAATAATTCTTTATGTTAAGAATATATGAAATGAAGATACTTACAGTCTCCTTTTATCATCGCAAAGGTAGATGCCCATCTCTACTTCAGAACGTCATGCTCTCCATGGATGATGATGCAACGATGATTATACTGATATATATGAGTTTGAAAATCTATAATTGGATTCTTGATTGCATGCTACTAATTGTTAAGAACAAGAACAAATCTAGCCACCTTGCTGATCTCGAAATCTAGCTCATCTTTCTATGTTTGAATCTGAACTAGTAATCCAGTAACTCATCGATCCCAAGTCTCAGATCCCTTGCCATCTACTAACTCTACTACCTAGGTGTACTCAGATGGATTAGTCTTCAACTTTAACTTTTGCACCTGAGAAGAGTTAATAATATTATGCATTGATCCCGTGTCAAACAAAACTTTAACAAGATGACCATTAACCTCCTAACTCATGACAACCAGCTTGGTGTCCCAAAAATGATACCCTTTCTAAGAAATTGGGGACAAGACCACATCTTGCACATTCTTCACCTTCTTTGTGACTGTTATGTTCAAGATGGATTTTTGTTTTTAGGTGGAGGATCCATCTAAATGTCTATGGATAAAATGTCAAAATCTAAAGGAGATCATGGAGTAAACAGTGAGGATTACTGCCTCTCGAACACCATTGCAATAGATATCTTCTTTTTCTTCTTAGGACACAACCTATAAGCATGCCAACATATACATTTGTAAAAGAGGCCCTCACCGTTAGCCTTTTTATTTTGCTACTATCTGAGACTAGATCATGAAAAGCTCTGTTCGTCATGTAAGTATTAACTTTTCTCTTCCCATGGATTGAAGCTTGAATGAAGCTCATTTATCTGTTAGGTATCAAAACTCAAGTTGTGGGCTTCTTGAATCTCTTCCAAGTAGTCTTTTGTCCTAAAGGTTGTGGGCAACAGCATCACCCATCCTCCAAACACTAAGGCAAGTTCTACTGCCTCGTTGAAGGTGTGGTAGCGCTCCTTGTGTACAAGTGGACGCAACATCTCCCTAAGCCCAAGCACAAACTTATGTATGTGATGAAAATCAGGCACCTAATTTGGTATCTTCAATAGGATTTTGTTGTACTTATCTACATATTACTGCATTGTAAGTTGTCTCTTCTACATGAAGAACCATGCATCTTGTAATAAAGTAATTCTATGATCCAAGGGTCTGGCCGGTTCAGACAGATCTGAAATCGGACACCGTTTGGTCATCCATGTGTATGACCAAAGATCTCGAGTTTAGACTTACTAGGTCTTGTGCTCTTGTGAACAAGTGATCCACTTAGCTTAGTGGTTAAGTCTCAAGGATGTGAAGGAGGAGGTCTTGGGTTCAATCCCCATGGGGGACATGGGGAGAGTATTTTGCCCAAAGAGATCTAGAGCCTTCTAGAAGCATCCACTTGAGTTAACTCGAGTTAACTCGAGTTAACTGGGACACTTGGCGCACATGTAGTTACATGGCTGACACTTGGATGGTTAGTATCCACCTGCCCAAGAAGGCAGTGTTGGAGAATTCCTCTCCTAATCGTAGCGGAAAGTGTAGAAGACCTTCTCAGGATCAAGACTCTTGCCAATAGCCAAACCTTCAAATGAAAACTCGAACCAACTAAAAACTGCAATGACCTTGAAACTTTGGTCACTCAAAGTAGACACCTAGAGCTTTCAAATGAGCTATCAAACACTCAATTTGGAGTAGATTTGGGTTGGCAACTCTTTGATTCAAAACAGACTACCTGTCCACTCAGTTAGGCTAAAAACTGGACTTCACTAAAACCTGAATAACTCACAGACCATAAATAATTTCATAAAACTGTTCTAGACACAGGAAATACTCAAGATAAGCTTTCCAACGAATGTTTAAACACTAAAATTGGATACATATGTTGAGAGATATGACTCTCACAAGTAGACTACCCAGAAATGGGTGTGCGGCTGGACATACTCTATGAGAGTGAACTGAACGAAATGACTCAAAACAAATGAAGTAGCTACAAGGGGGCTTCCACGCCTTCTTCCTTTATTCTTGAGTGTCCTCCCTTGCTTCTTTTATAGCCAAGTGACCAAAAACTCTCATGATGAGTTTGAGAGCTCTTCTCCATCATTTCTCCACTACTTTGGACAGCCACTCCTGTTACAGTTCAGTTTTTGGATTTGATTCTCTTTTGAATGATTCTCTTTTGGCCTCCACTACTTGCTGAAGTAAATTCTTCTATTTTTCATTTTTGTATTTTCCTTCTACTTGAAGAAAATCCTTTTTGCAAAAATATATGCGAGCTTACTTCTTTATTTTTAACACTCTCACTCAAGCTCACATGTGAGCTTGCACCTTCAGCCATATCCTGCAAGTTGATGTCGTCCTTGAACCTCTATAGCTTAGAAGCATCTAGGGACTTTGTAAGCATATCTGCAACCTCTTCATTAGTTCTAATGAACTTTATATCCACATCCTTGCTCAAAACTTTTTCTCGAACATAATGATAATGCACTTCTATGTGCTTGCTTCGTGCATGAAAAATTGGATTGTTTGTCAAGTGAATGCTTGACATGTTGTCACCATAAATTGGAATGGTCTCCACCTGCACATCAAGATCAGCCAAGAGCTTCTTAATCCACATAGCTTCACAAGTTGCAAAGGCTAAACCTCTATATTCAGCTTTTGTAGATGATAGTGCAATAGTAGGTTGCTTCTTTGAGCTCCATGTGATAGGTTTGCTACCTATCATGAACACATAACCTGACGTGGATCTTCTATCTTCCTTCGAACCAGCCCAATCAGCATCACTGAAGCCTTTTACTTGCAATTCTTCATCATATCTATAAAACAAAGCATGATTGACAGTGTGCTTCACATATCTTAGCACTCGTTTGGCTGAATTTAAATGTTCACTTGTTGGAGCTTGCATAAATTGAGAAGGAACTCCAACAATATAACATAAATCTGGTCTTGTGATCGTAGCATAGATCAATGAACCTATAAAACTCTTGTATGTAGCTACATCATGTAACTTCTCTCCATCATTTGAGCATAGCTTCACATTTGTGTCCATAGGTTGAGTGAGTGGTTTGCATTCACTCATTCCAAATCTGAAAAGAACATCCAACAAGTACTTTCTTTGCATCAAGTAGATGCCATCTTTCCCATAGACTATCTCAATGCCTAAAAAGTATTTCAGCTCACCAAGATCTGAAATTTTAAACTCCTTACCGAGTTTTCTTTTTATCGCTTGTATTCCTGCAACATTACTTCCTGTTATGATGAGATCATCAACGTATATGCAAATATATACTTGCTTGCCTTCTTCTTTCTTCATGTAGAGAGAGGGATCTGCATTACTTGGAGTATACCCACACCTTGTGAGGTACTCGACCAATCTTTGATTCTAAGCACGTGGTGCTTGCTTCAGCCCATACAAAGCTTTCTTCAATCTACAAACAAAATATGGATGCTTTCTATCTTCAAATCCAATCGGTTGACTCATGTATACCTCTTGTTGAAGTTCACCATTGAGAAAAGCATTTTTTATGTCAAGTTGGTACAATGGCCATCTCCTTGTTGCACTCACTCCAATCAAGGTTCTAATTGTTCCCATCTTTGCAACCGGGCTGAAAGTCTCTTCATAGTCGATGCCATGAGTTTGATTGAATCCTTTTGCTACTAGTCTAGCTTTATGCCTTGCTAGAGAACCATCAGCATTTCTCTTTATTTTAAACACCCATTTATTTGGAACAATCTTTATACCTTCAGCCTTTGGAACTAGCTCCCATGTGTGATTTTCCTTGAGAGCTTTCATCTCTTGTTGCATAGCTTTTTGCCATTCTTTTTGTGTACATGCTTCTTCATATGCATCCGGGTCTTTGTCTTTGACCACCTGTGTCATATATGCAAAATGCTTTGCAATAAAAACTATCATAGCTCAATCTTTCAATTGGATACCTTGCTCTTGAAGACCTCCTTTCATTTCCTTTTGAACATTGCTTCTTCAACCGGTTCAACTTTACCTTTGGTGTGATCACCTCTTCATACTCTTCTTCACTTGCATTTGAATCACTATTTTGGGCAGCACTTTCAGCTTTAGATCTTTCATAAGCTGATGTTGGTGATGAGGAATGACTCCTTAGCCTCCCCTTCCATGTTGAGCTTTCTGCAAGTGATGTAGAAGCTTCTCGACCTGACATTTGAGTGCTTGTTTGCTGAAATTCTTCTTGGACAGCACCTCCATCTTCTTCGTAATCTTCTTCAAGAATCTTCTCTTTCCCTTTGTCTCCAAACCATGGTCTTAGCTCATCAAATACCACATCTCGCGAGACTCGTAGCTCCTTTGTCACCGGATTGTAGCACCTATATCCCTTTTGCTCCGATGAATATCCAATAAAAATACATTTTTCGGACTTTGCCTCCATCTTTGTCCTTAGTTCTTGAGGGATGTGAACATAACACACACATCCAAAAACTTTGAGATGTGTAAGGTCAGGTTTCTTACCGGAATAAACCTCCTCGGGAGTTACATTATGCACTCCAGCCGTTGTGCACTTGTTCATCAAATAAACGGTCGTACTAGTTGCTTCAGCCCAATAGTTTAGTGACATGTTCATCTCGTTGAGCATGCATCTTGCAACTTCTGTGATATGTCGATTTTTCCTTTCAGCTATTCCATTTTGTTGAGGCATGTACTACATGTAAATTGTCTCTTGATGCCATTTTCATAAAGAAAATTGGAAAATTCTTTGGAGAAATATTCTCCTCCTCCATGTGACCTCAAGGTCTTTATGTAGCGTCCTGTTTCCTTTTCTACCTGTGCTTTAAATCTCTTGAACATGGAGAACACATCTGATTTTTGTTTTATGCAAAACATCCATACTTTTCTTGAATGATCATCGATAAAAGTGACAAAATATCTATTACCAGCCACTGATGGTTGTTGTGATGGTCCCCATACATCCGTGTGTATCAAGTCGAGGACATTCCTTGCCACATAGTTGCTCTTCTTGAATGGTTGTCGAGTTTGCTTTCCTAGTTGGCATGCTTCACAAAACGCATGTAGTCCACCATCATTGAATCTTGGAAGACCTCTTAGCACTTCATGGTTGATCATGTCCTTGAGCTTGGGAATGTTGATATGTCCAAACCTTTTGTGCCATAAATCAATTTTAGCAATCCTCTTGTTTCCAAACTGAATATACATCACCTTTCCATGTGGTTGTTGAATGTCCAAGGTGAACATCCTACCTTCTTTCCTTCCTTGAGCAATGACCTCGAATCCTTCTTTTGGATTCTTTATAAAGCAGCCTTTTTCATTGAAGATAACATGATATCCTTTCTCTACCATTTGTCCTACTAAAATCAAATTCTTTGCAATAGTAGGAACATGAAGAACATCAGCCAATACCTTTTTATCTCCAAGCTTGATATCTCCAACATGCTCAATTGCGTGTTGAGTTTCATCGCCAGTCTCCACACATCCTTTTCCACTTGGAGCTTGTAGCTTTGTGAATAAATCTCCTTGGCATGTCATATGGTTGTTGCAACCTGAATCTATGAACCATTTTTGGTCATCACTTCTCGAGTTGTTGTAGTCATGCTTCATGGAAAGCATGGTTTGCTTGTCTCCTTCACTTGATGTACTCGCATAGTTATTTTGGCTCCTTTGGTTGCCTCCATTCAACCTTCCATTCTTTTGCCAACAATCATTTGCATAATGTCTTAGTTTACCACAATGATAACATGTTATACCTTTATGAGGATTGTATGAACCTCGACCTCTTCCTCTATTTCTTCCTCGACCTCTTCCATGTGTGTTGTCATTTGAGTTGTCCTTGTTGTCCTTCGAGTTGTGTTGGCTGAAATTTGTGTTGTTGTAGCTTCTTCCTCTTCCTCTCGAGCCTCCTCTTGAGTTCCTTCCTCTACCTTGTCCTGCATATAACATTTGACTATGGCTGTCCTTACCTTTGTTGCCTTCTCCTCGTTGAGCTACCTCTTCAGCCACAAGTTTTGGTATAATCTCGTCGAATGTTGGTAGAGGATCTCTATAAAGAATGTTTGTGATGAGGGGCTTCCACTTTTCTTCACTCCTCAAGCCATTGAGGGCTATTTGGACGATGTCTTCCTCTTCTATCTTGCATCCAACTGATGCTAGCTGATCTCGAAGCTCCTTGATCCTCAATGTATACTCACTAATGCTTTGGTTTGAGCTTTTCTTCATGTTGTTGAGCTCGTTCTTGAGTTGCATCCTCCGAGACCTTGTTGAGGTAGCATACACCTTCTCCAATGCTTCCCAAACTTCCTTGGCTGTTTCTAAGCTTTGCACAGGACCAATCATAGTGTTAGAAATAACTTGTGAGATGAGGAACATCACCCCTCGATTCCTCTCTTCCCAATCAGCAAATTGTCTCCTTTGTGCCAGAGTAATGTTGGGATCTTCAAGCTCTATCGGTTGTGGATCGTCTCCACTAACTAGACTCCATAAACCTTTACCTTTGAGGTAATTTATCATTCTATACCTCCAAGACTGAAAATTGTCTTTGTCTAACTTCTCAACTTTGTTGTCCTAAATCAGCCATTGAAAACTTCTAAGATTGAAGTTTACCTCAAGTATGTTATGGTGCTCTTCCTTGACTTTATGAAGCTCCCCCTTGATTCGTAGCTTCTCCTTTGCTTCACTTCAGTTCTAATGTTTTGCCTCTTCAAGCTCCAATGCTCTAATACCAATTGTTGGAGAACTTCTCTCCTAATCGTAGCGGAAAGTGTAGAAGACCTTCTCAGGATCAAGACTCTTGCCAACAGCTGAACCTTCAAATGAAAACTGGTACCAACTGAAAAATGCAATGAACTTGAAACTTTGTTCACACAAACTAAACACCTAGAGCTTTCAAATGAGCTATCAAACACTCAATTTGGAGTAGATTTGGGTTGGCAACTCTTTGATTCAAAACAGACTACATGTCCACTCAGTTAGGCTGAAAACTGGACTTCACTAAAACCTGAATAACTCACAGACCATAAAGAATTTCATAAAACTGTTCTAGACAGAGGAAGTACTCGAGATAGGCTTTATAACGAATGTTTAAACACTAAAATTGAATACATATGTTGAGAGATATGACTCTCACAAGTAGACTACCCAGTAATGGGTGTGTGGTTGGACATACTCTATGAGAGTGAACTGACGAAATGACTCAAAACAAATGAAGTAGCTACAAGGGGGCTTCCACGCCTTCTTCCTTTATTTTTGAGTGTCCTCCCTTGCTTCTTTTATAGCCAAGTGACCAAAAACTCTCATGATGAGTTTGAGAGCTCTTCTCCATCATTTCTCCACTACTTTGGATAGCCACTCCTCTTACAGTTCAGTTTTTGGATTTGATTCTCTTTTGAATGACTCTCTTTTGGCTCCACTACTTGCTGAAGTAAATGATTCTACTTTTCATTTTTGTATTTACCTTCTACTCAAAGAAAATCCTTTTTGCAAAAATATATGTGAGCTTACTTCTTTATTTTTAACAGGCAGTCCCCTAGAGAGAGCTATATATAGAGGCATTTGGTTGGGAGGAGAGTCATCTCTCTAGCATGTGGTGGTCGTAATCCTTGTTCTCTTGCACATCTAAAGCCTTGGTATGCTCATTTGGAGGAAAAACGTGTTGTAAAATATGACCTTGAATTCTTCCCAAGTGGAGGGTTCTATCTTTCCTCGCTCTATTTTCCTCCACCATCAATGGGAAATATCCATCTAGGTTGCATTATTCATTATTCGACAATTCGTTTATTCGTGAGTAATTATGGAATTTTACGACAACCCCCCATTATTCGATCGAATTATTCGGTGCCATGTCATCTTATTCGGAGATGAGCGAATACTTTTTGCACAATAATTCAACAATTTTTTATCGAGCACGCTTTCGATCGAAAAAGTTTTCGATCAAAAATTTTATTGATCGAAAAATCTTTGATCGATTTAAATTTCGATCGAAACAAATTCGGTCGAATATTTTTTTATAAAACAACACAAGTAGACTCATTTTTCATAAGAGTTACTTTGTTTTTTACAAACTTACATTGTCGTAGATAGAACAAACTTGTATAAATTCTTGCTATACATATTAACTTTCATACTTAAAGCATGAAAAAAAATATATTTATTTGCGAATTAAAAACTATTGTGATTGTTTGACTCAACATTGATTCTTACTTCACAATAGTATATGTATGTGTGTGTATGATATGTATGTGTGTGTATGATTGTGAGTAATATGTATTGTGATTGTTTGAATCAATATTGATTCTTACTTCATAATAGTATATGCATGTGTATTTGAGTGTATAATTGTGAATAAAATCTATTGTGATTTTTTGATTCAATGTTGATTCTTACTTCACAATAGTATATGTGTGTGTGTATGATTGTGAATAAAAATGTATTATGAATCAATATTGATTCTTACTTCACAATACTATGTGTATGTGTATGTGTATGTGCGTGTATGTTATATGATTGTGAGTGAAAATATAATATGATTGTGTATGTGCATGTATATGTGTGTGTGTATGATTGTGAATTAAAAACTATTGCAATTGTTGGAAAAGATTTTATGTTTTTTTTACAATTCAAGGGTTCAAAAGGTATTAATAAGTGAAGATCAAAGGCATCCATGGCTGCCTATCAGCTAAGAGAAGGTTCTTGTTGTATCGATTCAATATAACTTCACATATCTATAGATCTTGTTTAGAAAGTTGTATTGTATTGATACAACAAGAGCCTTCTCTTAGCTGAGATGTTGGGTCTTGGCATCAAGACAATACCATCAAGAGGGATTTGTTGGGAGGAAAGAAATCAATTTGTTGAAACAATAGTATCGAGAGGGATGACGAAGTTTTGATAGAATCGACTTATGCACTTGATCCTTGGATACTTATGATAAAAAAGATGCAAACAGGTAAAAAAAAAGATTTTACTTTTTATGATATAGTTTAGTATTTTTTCTAGCATATAATAATGAATGTGCATATGCATGTGTATGTATGCATGTACATATGCATGTGAGTATGTATGCATATGTGTGTGTATGTGTGGCCATGTGTGTATGTATATGTGCAAGTATATATATATATATATATATATATATATATATATATATATATATATATATATATATATATGTATATATATATATATATATATATATATATATATATATATATATATATATATATATATATATATATATATATATATATATATATATATGTGTGTGTGTGTGTGTGTGTGTGTGTGTGTGTGTGTATGTATATGTGTATGTGTGCATGAAAGTATGTGTATGCATGTGTGTATGTATGTGCACATGAAAGCATGTGTATGTGTATGTGCGTGTATGTTATATAATTGCAAGTGAAAATCAAATATGATTGTGTATGTGCATGTGTGTGTATGATTGTGAATTAAAAACTATTGTAATTGTTGAAAAAGGTTTTGTCTTCTTTTTTATATTTCAAGGGTTGAGAAGGTATCAACAAGTGAATATCAATGGCATCTTGGACAATGTATATCATCTAATGGAAGGTTCATGTTGTATTAATACAATACAGCTTCACATATCCATAGATCTTCTTTAGGAAGTTGTATTGTATTGATACGACACGAACCTTCTGTTAGCTGAGATATTGGCAGAAAGATAATCACATCAAGAGGGACTTACTGGGAAGAAAGAAATAGGCTTATTGAGATAATAGCATCAAGAGGGACTTGTTATGGGAAAGTTTTGATAGAAATCGACTTATGCACTCAAACTTTTGATACTTACGACAAAAGAGATATAAACAAGTAATAAAATATTTTACTTTTTATGATATAGTTTAATATTTTTGCAAGCACATAATAATGAATTTTTACTTTTCTATATTTGTATAGGTTTACATTTTTACTTTACAAAAATGAGCTTCTATTTATAGGCTAAGCTCTATTCCCCATGTGCTTCTTTGAAAAGTCAAAAAGGTGATTCTCTCTCTAACTGTCATATCTTCTAGAGATCTTTTCCTAACAAACAAATCCCCATAAAAGCATGCGTGGGATTTCCTTTAGGAGAGCCAAAAAGGAAAAAATACCCAAGGTCACCTACACTATGGTATAAGGAAATATCAAAAAAGGGCTTAGGAGAGTGTTCATATGGACATCTCCTAAATACAAGAAAAGGGTATTTTTATGAGGGCCAGAGGGTGTCATTGCATGAGAGAAAATGTGGGCAACCCTTATAACAACACCTCAAAAAAATTGGGGTGCTAGAGAGGAAGAAGAGATACATAGCAGAAGTGGCTAGAATTTTGTTAAATCAAATGAATGTTCATCTTATTGGGTTGATGCAACAAATATAGCCATATACATTATGAATAGGTTTCCAACATTAAGAGTACATGGATTTACACCTTATAAAGCTTGTGTGGTAAGAAACCCAACCTTTCACATCTCAAAGTATTTGGTTGTGTGTGTTATGTTCACAAACCTCAAGAATTGAGACACAAGTTAGACCGGAAGGAAGATAGGTGTATATTTCTTGGATATTTTTCAGAGTAAAAGGGTCTTAGATGCTATAATCCTTGCACTAGAGAGCTTAACGTGTCTAGTGATATAGTATTTGATAAGGCATTTCCTTGGTATGGTAGTAAAGATGTGTTATAGATTGATGAGGCATATGAAGCTAAGAAGAAGTTCAAAGGGCGACAAGAAAGCATGGAAATGAGTGGTCCAACCACTTCATGCATAGCATTAGAGGAGAGTACTACATCAGGTTGGCATGGAAGGATAAGGAATGAAGCTCATTCAAGTCAAGGAAGTAGCAAAGGAAAGGAAAAGGCAAATGATGAAGACCATCGATGGGTAGACATGGAATCTACAAGTTACAAAGATATCGACTTTAAGGAAACATTCAATCCACTAGCTATGATGTCCACCATAAGAGGTTTGATTGCAATTTCAGCTTGAAAAGGTTGGAAGATGTACAAGTTGGATGTGAAGAATGCTTTTCTAAATGGAGAACTTGAAGAGGTAGTCTCTATGGATCAGGCACAAGGCTTTGAAGATGAGAGGTTTCCACATCATGTATCTAGGCTTAAAATGACTCTTTATGGACTCATGCAAGCCCCAAGGGCTTGGAACCAAAGACTTGTGGACTAGTTGGTAAAATGTGGATACAATCAAAGTCATGTAGACCCATCACTCTTTGTGAAGAAGGAAGGTAGCAAAACTATTTTCATTTGTATATATGTTGATGATTTGATCATTACAAGGGATGATGAAGCCAACATAAAGGAAATAAAGAGGAAGTTTAAAAGTGAGTTTAAAATCTTTGATTTAGGGATTTTAGGGTACTTCCTTGGGATTGAAGTGCTATATAAAGAGGAAGTTATATACTTGATGCAAAGGAAATACATTTTAGATCTTTTGAAGAAGTATGACTTGTGTGATTGCAGCCCATTTCAAATCCATTAGAAGTAAATATAAAACTAAGTGCTCATGAAGGTGAAGAAGTGAATGATCTGACCATGTATAGGTCAATAATTCATTCTCTCTTGTATGCTACTATGACAAGACCATATATTGCACATGTAGTTTGAGTGTTATCTCAATTTTTTCAAGCACCAAGAGTACCTCATCTTGTTGAAGTCAAAAGCCATGCAAAAGGACTCATGCACGAGTTTTGCAAGTGGACCAATCACAAAGCAGGAATCAAAGTCCTGGAATTAAATTAGAAGCTCCACCAAACTCAATCAAATTCAATCAATCATCCACCAAAAAGTCCACCTACACCGATTGGTGTTGATAACTCTATGATCTAAGGGTCCGGTCGGTTCAGAGGGATCTGAAATCGGACACCGTTTGGTCACCCGTGTGTATGAAAGATCTCAAGTTTAGACTTACTAGAAGATCTTGTGCTCTTGTGAACAAGTGATCCACTTAGCTTAGTGGTTAAGTCTCAAGGGTGTGAAGGAGGAGGTCTTGGATTCAATCCGCATGGGGTACATGGGGAGAGTATTTTGCCCAAAGAGATCTAGAGCCTTCTAGAAGCATCCACTTGAGTTAACTCGAGTTAATTGGGACACTTGGTGCACATGCAATTACATGGCCGATACATGGATGATTAGTATCCACTTGCCCAAGAAGGAAATCCCACTGGAGAGAGCTATATATAGAGGCATTTGGTTGGGAGGAGAGTCATCTCTATGTGGTGGTTGTGAGTCTCTTGCATTGATATCAAAGCTCCTAGCAAGCTCTCATGGAGACCTTCTATAGCTTATCATCTTCTTCAAGCTATCATGAAAGTTAGTTCTCCAGGCGACCATTATTTTCAAGGTGTTTTTGACGTGAACATTGCTTTACCCTCTCTTCAAATTTTGAAACGTGCTAGTCTCCTTGTTTGTGAGCTCCGACAGCAAAAGATGGAGTTTTATCCCTGACGTTCGTAGGAGTGCCCAAGCTTCGATCTCATGACCTCCTGCGCGAAAGCAGATGGGTTATCCAAGAGGGAGACCCCATCAATGAAGTTCAAAATTCTACGTTTTATAAATTTGAAGTCCATTCTAACCCTGTGGAACACCAAGCAAAAGTCAGAGCTACATTAACAAGCGGTGGCAGTTCGGACTTGAGCACACGGCCTCATGGTAAAGGGAAGTCTCCTTTATCCAAGATAGCGAATCGCTTTAGTTTTCGAAGGATAAAATAATTCTTTATAGGTCAGAACCAAAAGGATGAAGGCATAGTCAGAAGGTGGTTGTTCGGACTTGAACCCGCAACTATTCCGTCCATCCATGACAATAAGGCGCGTTCGTGGTTTTCTATTTCTGTAGGCCATCTAAGGCTTGATATTCCATGCTACATAAGCTTGTTCATGACACGCAAAAGAAGAACGCTGCCTACAGATGGTGACCTCGGGGATTGAGCATTGATATCAAAGCTCCAGGCAAGCTCTCATGGAGACCTTCTATAGCATATTCTCCTATCCAAGATCGACAATCATGTCCGTCAGAATTTTGATGATTAACGTCTTAATTATAACTTGTGATCTCTACGCTTTTAGAACCAGAGCTCAAGCAAAAGAAGAACGCTGCCTACAGACGATGACCTTGGGGATTGAGCATGCAACTTCGTCATTCACAGCATATTCTCCTATTCAAGGTAGACAATGGCGTTTGTCATGCATAGCTGAAAAATTGTGGTTATAAGCAAAAGGAAACATTCGTGTGCGGATAGGAACGAGGTTTGAAACACCTCCATCAGGAGGGTGTTGATATTTATCACTCCTCCTAACGTGCTCGATATTCACTTATTCTCCCAGTCGCTCCCAATTCATTGTTGATATATTTAGGTAGTGATGTGTGTGAACACATTAGGACTACCGGAGCACTTTTTTCCCTTTTTAGGAGGTTTTTTTCCCCCGGTTTGTATATACGCCTATTGCCCTAATGGGCTACTTATCTTTGTACATTCTCTAGTAATACATTCAGTCTTGTGTGTTGTGCTCCAAGCTTCTTCTTCTTCCTTGTGTTGTTCGAGTGCTTCCACCGATGTCTAACTCCAATAATTGGTATCAGAGGAGGTCGTCGCTTCATCTAGGGCGTCATCTACACCTTTCTAATTGCAGTCTAAGATTTGCACAAAATTTGGTGAGCATACTCAAGGTGTTTCAGAGATCTGAGCTCATTTCGGCCTCCGAACGTACTATCACAACACTTGAGCAGGCTATTTTAACTTTTTGTGCCAAAGGTATATACAAGTTTTTGTTCGCCATTATAAGCATCTTGAAGTCTGCTACAGGTCTAGCAGAATTTATCAGGGCAGTTCTGTTCAACTTTTTGAGATACAGTCAATTTTCTACATCGAGGTATTCTAGTCATCGACCATGGCTGAAAGCAATGATGTATTCCGTATGTTGGCTATTGAGGATAAGTTGGATGGTACCAACTACCCGTTATGGGCTTATATGATGTGACATGTAGTGGTTGCAAAAGGACTGTGGATCATTGTGCCGCGTGTTGAAAAATGTCCTATCACACCTGCAACTATTACAACTGCAAGAACTGAAGCTGATGTAGAAGGTGTCGAAGATGATGATATTCTGCATATTCCTGTTCGTGTTGCGGTTTCTACCGCACCTACAACTGAGCAGATTCGTTGGGATGGCAGAGATGCTCAGGCACATGCATTGATAGCTTTGTCTGTCAAACGTGCCATTATTCCTCACATTCGCCCTTGCAGAACAACTAAGGATGCTTGGGATATACTTACCACATTGTACCAAGCTAGGAATGAGGCTTGTGTTGCTTCCCTCCTAAAACAGTTGAAGAGTGAGCACATGAATGAAGGTCATTCTATGGACAGTTTTCTAACAAAGATCAAAGACTTGAGGGAGAAGTTGATTTCTGCTGATGAGGTTATATCAGATAGCTCACTTGTGCATACCATTTTGAATGGTCTTCCTGATTCATATGAGAGTTTTGCTTCTACTCTTCATTTGATGATGAGAGGCAATCCAAATGCCTTGTCATTTGAGGAGTTAGTCTCTGTTATGTTGCAGGAAGATCAGTCCAGGCAGAACAGGTCCATTATGGGTGTTGCAGATCAAGATTTCCTGGCTAATCAGAAGGGCAAAGGAAAATGGAGCTCTTCAACTAGTAAAAATCTGCTAATTTTGCACAATCAAAGAGGGAAGACAAAGATGATAAGAAATCAGAAAAGCAAAAATTGTTTTGTAAGTACTGTAAAGGAAATGATCATATGATAAAGAAGTGTCCAAAACTGGCTGCTAAAGAGGCAAAGAAGAAAGAGGCTGGAATGGTTGTTGCAGAGGTCTCTACACCAAAAATAGAGTCTGCTAATCTTCTGCAGGAAGAAGAATGGGCGTTTACTACTGTTTGCAGTCTTGGCCCATCTTCTCGTGAGCAGTGCATGTCTGCAGTAGACTCAGATGTTTGGTACTTTGATAGTGGGGCGACCAAACCTATTACCTCGCAGCGCAGTTTCTTCTCTTCACTCGAGCCTGCTCCTACACGGAATACTGTTACATGCGCCAATAACTCCTCTTATCCTGTTATGGGAGTTGGTAAGATCATTTTGACTATTGTTGACGGTAGTTCTTTCACTTTTTCAGATGCTTTGTTTGTGCCAGGGATCAAGAAGAATCTGTTATCGGTTTCTGCATTAGCCAAGATTGGCTTGGTTGTGAAATTTGTTGATGATAGATGTACAGTTCATGATCTGTCAAATGGTGATGTTATTATTGCTTTGGCATTTTATGTCGTGGGCTCTATAAGCTCATAGATTCTGAAAGATTTGTAAATAATTTGGCATGTGCAGTACATGATTCTCAGCCTATATCAGATGCAAAGCTTTGGCAAGCATGCTTTGGCAGTCTGAATTTTGCTAGTTTCCTACGCCTGTAGAAATCTGAAATGGTGTCCTCTTTGCCCAAACTTGAGGCACCCAAAAAACATGTTTGCGAAGGCTGTATTTTGAGCAAAATGCAGCATTCTTCCTTTCCAAAAGATGGTTCAGTTTGGGCTACACAGAAATTGCAGCTTGTACGTAGTGATGTCTGTGGTCCTATGCAAACACCTTCTTTTGGAAATTATCTTTATTTCGTGACTTTCATCGATGATTTCTCCAGGCATGGATGGGTATATCCATTGAAGGCAAAGTCTGAAGTATTCATGTGCTTCAAACAGTTTTTGGTTTTGGCTGAAAATCTGTCAGGATGTAAAATGGGCACCCTCTGTTCTGATCGAGGAGGGGAATATATGTCTTCTGATTTAAATGCATTTCTGGCTGAACGTGGGATAAAACACCAATGTACAGTGCCGTATACACCTCAACAGAATGGAGTTGCTGAACAAAAGAACAGGTCTCACTCATGGAGATGGCGAGGTGTATGGTCAAAAGTTAGGCTTTACCACATAGTTTCTGGCTTGAGGTTGTCATGTGTGCAGCATATGTAATTAACAGGTGTCCCACTAAAGCGCTGCATTCTATCACTCCATATGAGGCTTGGCATGATCGCAAGCCATCTGTTGCTCATCTGCGTGTTTTTGGTTGTTTGGCATATGCATTAGTGCCTAAACAACATCACAGAAAATTGCATGATAAAGGAGTAAAATGTATTTTTGTTGGGTACAGTTCTGAAAGTAAAGGCTATCGTCTGTATCCTCCACAGACTAAATGCATTCTGGTTAGTCGTGATGTTGTTTTTGTGGAAGATGCTATTCAGCCATTGCTTTCATGTACTAAGGAGATATCTGTTAGCTCAAAAGACATGTATAGATACTTTGCTGCCTCTTTTTACAGGTGGATAGTCTAGTGCTGGTCCTAATGAGGAAACTTCTCAGCCTTTGTAGGTTTCATGTGATGATTCAGATCATTCCATTTCTGATGCAAATTTACATGATGCACTTGTTGATGAGAGAACTGATATTGAGCAGGCAAAAACTATGCCAAAATGGTTGGTGCAGACTTTGCATGACAGCAAATTAGATGCACCTCTATCATATCGTACTCGATGAGGCTCTCATAGTGCCTCTTTTGCATCAGATTGCTATGCTATGGTTGCATCTAGTCTCTGTGATAAGACTGAGCCTGTTTCGTTTGATGAAGCATAAAATTCAAAAAATTGGATGGATGTTATGCAATTTGAATATGATGCTATAATGAAGAATGGTACCTGGTCTTTATGTGAATTGCCTCCTAGCAAGAAGGCCATTGGTGCTAAGTGGGTATACAAGCTGAAGCGTAAACTTGATGGTACAGTTGACAGGTATAAGTCTATGCTTGTTGCGAAGGGTTATGTGCAAGAAAGAGGCATTGATTTTGATGAAACCTTTGCACCTACTTACCGAATGACCAGTGTTCGTAGTATATGTGCTCTTGCAACCCATCATGGTTGGAATTTACATCAGGTGGACATTAAAACTACATTTCTGAATGATGATTTGCATGAAGAAGTGTATGTTTTCAGCCCCGTGGCTTTGTGCAGAAAGGGCATGAAAACCAAGTGTGGAAGTTAAAGAAGGCATTATATGGTTTAAAGCAGGCACCACGTGCTTGGTATGAGAAGATACATGCCTATCTGATTGCACATGGTTTTGAGAACAGTCCAACTGAAAGCACCTTATATGTTAAGCGTGCTATTGATGTGCTCCTGATCATTGTTGTCTATGTTGACGACATGCTGCTCACTAGTCCTATTGAGAAGCATATTGCTGATTTTAAGGCTGATTTACATGCCTCATTTGAGATATCTGATATGGGACATGTGCATCACTATTTGGACATTCAATTTATGCATGTTAATGGTGGAATGTACTTGTGTCAAACGTAATATATTGAAACATTATTGCAGCATTTTAGCCTTGAAGATTGTAAGCCTATTGCCACTCCTATGAGACATGTTTACGATTGAGTCTTTAGGATGTTGGAGATGCATTTGATGTTGTTTTCTATCAGCAGGCTATTGGATGCTTGATTTACTTATGCATTACTCGGCAAGATATTGAGTTTGCTATCTCACAGATGAGCAGGTTTATCCATTGCCCAGGCGTCAAGCATTGGTAAGTTAATCGAATCAAGATATTTCCTAAAAAGATACGTCAAAGTAATCTTTGGGAATTAAGCAACTTCCTAAAGATAAGCCAATAAAATGAAATAAGTCTCGTTAACGATTTCATTGGTTAAAAAGGAATATCTTTCGGACAAGCAATAACTCTTCAAGTCTTGGTCTTGTCCAAAGGTCAATAATTTCTTTTAAAGATCATTCTAGTAAATAAAAAGATTCCAAGATGAGTCATTGGATTGGAATGCAAAAGATTCCAAGATGAATCATTGAAAGAAAAAGATTCTAAGATGAATCATTGGCTTAGTATTACTTGATTCCTTAGCAGGAATCTAAAATTCTTAAAAGAAAAAAAAATCCCTAGATGTGAGATTGGAATCTTTCAACTAAGTTCAATAGCAAGTAGTTCTCAGTAATTCCCAAACCACCGGTATACGTACTTAAGTCCAAATATTGATATAACCTAAAGGTATATCAAAGATTCTTAGCTTTGGAATCTGAGAGGCATCAGTGTATGCTTGGACTTAAGTTGAGGGAAAGATCTCTAAAAATCTTACGAGTAAGCAAAGAAGCTTTTGATAGTTCAGGAGATCTTAAAGATAAAGACTACATCTTTATTCTAGTTGCAAGGTCAACGAGAATTGATCAAGCTTGCCAATGATTGTCCAAGAACTTGCGATTGGAAGTACTCTGAATTTTGCCCAAGTATTGGCAATAAAATTCCATTTGGGAATTATTCACTCAGGTTCCATTTATGCAATGGAAAATTTTGAAAAGAGTAAGCTGTTCCAAGTCTAAACAGAGTGAAGAAATTCCAAGAGTGTAGTTTGAAAACCATGAAGACGGTAATTAAGTCTGTGGAAGGTAAAACGTAATGTTTGCCTATCCTTAAAGGGATTTTCGTACAAATCCAGAAAGCATGAGTGGTACCCAAAGCATCAGTAAAGAAGGAATCTAATGATAAGAAGTCAAAAGCTCTTGTCACTATAAATTGGTCAAGAATAAACCAATTGAACTTGAATTTGTGAAAAATTTAAGTACTTGGAATTCTGTTTGGTTTTCATTTGAAAACCCTAGCAAAGAAGGATGGATGTTCCATCAAAAGGTTTTCAAGTTCCTAAAGGAAAGCAAAACATCATGAAACGATCATGTAAAGGGATCAAAACCTAGAAAATCTAGTTAGAGGTAATGCTTGAAACTTCAGAATTCTCATAGTTTAAGAATTGACGCAAGAAGGTACTCTATCAAGAGATGTTTAGACTTTAGGATAAGTATCACCCACACATTAATGTGAATATAAAATAGGGTGGTATGGGACATCAAATTTTATACACAGATTGATGTAGGAAAGATGGTATCGGACATTAGACTGTGGGATGATAATTATCTTTTAGTCCTAGATTGGATCTTGAAGTTAGATTTGATCTTCAAGGGAATTAAAACTTCAAAGAAGGAGTTAAAATTCAAGGAGGATAAAAATTGTATCTTAAGATATTTCAAGATACTTCAAGATCAAGGAAGAGGAAGATATGAAATAAGAAACTTCCAAGATCTTCTTGAAACACTTCAAGCTTAAATGTTGATTGATTCATAAATATTTAATAAATTTCTAAACAAGTAGGACTTTGACATTGAAATGATCTTTTCAACTAAGGAATAGACTAACTAAGTCAAGCACCAAGTTCCTAGTATAACTTGGTAAATTCAATTCTCTGACTCAAAGAAATGCACATGAATTGCATTCCTAGTAAGGAGTCATAAAGATTGAATATAGACATGAGCTTAGTCTCAAATGAAGCATTATTTGAGTAAAAAAAAACTCATCAAATGAACCTTAGTGGATCGACACACTGATGTTGGTTACCACACTAGTATCTTGTGGTTGGATGATATTTCTCTTAAAGATAGGAAAAATGCTTCAGTGCTCTGTTGAAAAAGATCTTTGGGAATTTAAAGTCCTGAATCATCTAGACTTTGACTCATAGCAAGTCTACCTATATTCAAAGATGAAATTGGTTGAACAAAGTTTTAGTTCTTTCTTTCTACTTTTTGAATCTTTTGGATTTGGCTCAAATATGGTATCTGATTCTTTTCAAAAAAGTCAGGGTTAGCCGGTTAGAACTAGGTGACTAAATTAAACATCCTAGATAGATGTTCTAAACAAGAACCTTTTCAATCTTCAAAAGATTCTTAGTCCAAGATTGACGTATTCATTTGAGTTTGCTTCAAGTTATAGCAAAAATGATTTCCTAGAGTCCAATATTCTCTAGAATAGAGAAGTTAAGAATTGCTCATCAGATGGACAATTTCCAAGAAAGTTTAGCACAAGTCTTTGAGAAAAGTGTCCTTAGTTGGAAAATTTTATTTTAAATTCGAATTGGTCCAATTATGGTACAGTTGACTCAACGTAAATGGTAAAATTTCTCCTATAGTTTACATAGGATTTTTAAACTCATTAGGACAAAGGAGTCCTCTAGTCGGGTGAAAAAATCAAGTAACTACTGGATAAGAGTAAATCATTGAACAAACATCCAAGTTAGATGTTTGGGACAACCAAACTTCAAGTTCTCCAAACAAAATTCAAGTGAATCAAGAGTTACGAAAGTCTTGTGAGAGATAATAATCCCACTTTCGTTACTAGATCCATGCACCAGTCATGCCTAGAAATGGACTAGTAATTTGAATCCACCCAATTCACATGCTTTTGCCCAGATCGCACCTAGTAAAAAACTGTGAGTTGGTGAGGGATTTGTTTTAGATCCACCCTTATAATTCATTCACTACTTTGTACTTTGACCAGTTTCTCAAAGTGCAAAGCCACACAGTGTTTTGAATCATTTGGGCAGGGATGCCACCACAGAGATGAGACATGTTCTTCCACTTCTAGAACATGACCATGTTCTTCCAGTTTTAGAACATGAGGCTCAAGGGTTGCCTATAGTATGTATACATCTCTATTTTTTAGGACAAAAATATTTTCCAAGGGTTGAAGAATGTAATAAATTAATTCTATGATCTAAGGGTCTGGCCGGTTGAGAGGGATATGAAATCTAACACCATTTGGTCACCCATGTGTATGACCAAAGATCTCAAGTTTAGACTCACTAGGAGGTCGTGTGCTCTTGTGAACAAGTGATCCACTTAGCTTAGTGGTTAAGTCTCAAGGGTGTGAAGGAGGAGGTCTTCAGTTCAATCCTGATGGGCTACATGGGGAGAGGATTTTGCCCAAAGAGATCTAGAGCCTTCGAGAAGCATCCACTTGAGTTAATTCGAGTTAATTGGGACACTTGGTGCACATGTAGCTACATGGCTAACACATGGATGATTAGTATCCACCTGCCCAAGAAGGGAATCCCCTGGAGAGAGCTATATATAGAGGCATTTGGTTGGGAGGAGAGTCATCTCTCTAGTATGTGGTGGTTGTAATTGTGAGTCTCTTGTAGTTAGCTAGTTTCTTGTGTTTTATGCATCCCATTTAATTAAGTGAAATCATAAACTCCACCAAGCAGCCCCCTTGCTTGCTTTACTTATTTTTTCATGATTGTGCTCCTCTCCATCTAGAGATGTAGTTAGGATTTTGCAAATCGGATAAACCAGATTGTAGAGCATTGTTTTCTCTCTCAGTATCCTCATTTTTATTTCTTTCAAGAATAATTTGATCTTTCATATAGCTCGCCAAGTGTGTGAAAGTTTTAAGTTCTTTGCCTACGTGAGTTGTGAGAAATAGCTACGTTTGTGAGGTTATATCTCTGCACATAGGCAAGAAGTATTGCAAATAGGTAGCTTGTGTTGAAGTGGATGGCTCTCCCAACTTGATTATCCATTTGGGATGATTTAAAGCTTGTTGGGTAGCTCTTAGAGTGTGCTTTAAGTCTCATTTTAAGTCAATGTACATGTGTAGAGAAACATTCACACTAGTGATCATATATCACTACTTGTGGACCTAGTCGAGGGCAACCATCTTCCATTGTTGCAATGGGGTGTTAGAATCATCGCCCATCATTGTGGACCTTTTTCATTGAAAATATTGTCAGATAATCCATGAATCCTAAAGATGTATCTTAGAAAGATTCTAGAAATGGTTGCACTTGTGATTGCTTTGGTAGTTGGAGCGAAGTGTGCAATCTTTGTAAATCTATCCTTTATAACAAGAATGCCATCATACTTATCCAACCTTGGTAGATCTGTGATGAAATCCATAGATGACAAAGACCATGGCCTTTGTGGAGTAGATAACTGTTGGGAGAGTCCATGAGGTTTTTTTGGTGTACCTTAGACCTTTTGCAGGTGTCATAGGTTCGGATATATTCTTTTACTTCCTTCCATATTTGAGGCCACCAAAAAACCCTTCATATGATTTATATTGTTTATTCACTCTAGAATGTCTTGTTGCAAGGTTATCATCATGTTGCTGAAGTAATTAGATCTTGGGCTTTCTTGGAGGGATGTAGTGTAGTGTTTGTTGGTGCAGGGCAATCAACAATTGAAGTCAAGGACTGAAGAAAAGATCAAGTTATGAAGCATGAAGGAAGCGCATATCCAGAAGATGAAGATGTGTACAATTATGTACATTATTTTGAAGTTAGCTCACTTATGCCTTTGATTAGTTATGAGCTTGTAAATATTTGCCTATATATATACAAAGAAAATGTCGGGGCAAATATGAGAGATTATGTGAGAACAAGTTCTGAGGAGAATTAGATGTCATTAGACACTTTAGAAGTGAGTAGAATCTCTCTCATCACTCAGATGTAAATTTTCTCAAAAATGGAAAAATGTTGCACCCGATCTTTCTGAGTATTCTCCTTCTATGTTGAATCTTTTATGAAATGCTTTTGTACAAGTCTATAGTTGATTGACCTCTGTACAAATTTTCTGCTTCTAATTGTGATCAGGCTGAGAGAATTGAGTGTAGGAACATTTACATGTGTAAATGGAAAGAAGAGAAGTTACAGGAGGTGCAAAATTTGATGCTAATGTTTTGGTCAGTTCTCCTTCCATAGTGAAAGGTTTTGAGCAAGCAAGCACTCATTCTTTAAGTTGGAAGGTAAGCTACCTATGGCAAAAAGCATTTGCATAAACGGGTTCTAGATTGAGAGAACCAAGTGTTAGAAGTTACAGGTGTCTGAATCAACTTCTCAGAAGAACAGTTTTAGACATAGGTGACTTGTTAAGATCATTTCTCAAGATCTACTGAATCTTTTGAAATGATTTAACTTGGAGAAGGTGCGCAAACTATAGAAAACACCTTGTGCAAAGTTTTATAAAAAACTTTACACATTTGATAAGTCAATGAGAGACATATGTGCAGCATACTTTCTGTAGAATCATCTTCTTCACAATTTATCCAAAATCTTTATAATTGATCATTAATCCTCCAAATTGGTGAATGTTTTGAGTTACTCTTGATATTAGAGGTGCTCTAACTTCAAGAGTAGCTTGTTCTTTTGGAGATTAACACTCTCCATCAGTGGTATCAGAGCAGGAAGCATAAAAACTAAAGAAAGGAGGACCCCAACTGCTGCAACTGTAAAGAATTCAACACTTGAAGGTTCAAAAGGTGAAAGCTTGAAAGCAAAGCTTGAGAAGGAGATGAGGAGTTATCAAGAAGGCCAAAAGGAACTTCATTCAAAGTAAAGGTACATCTATTACTCATAAAGTTTGAAGAATGCAATACACATGTGAAGAAAGGATGGGAGATTCTCTTCAAATAGAGAAGCTGGATAGAGAGAACTATCCAGCATGGTCAATGAGGATGGAAGCTCATCTTATGAGCAAAGACTTGATAGGTTATATTACAGGTGAAGAAGAAAAGCCTCAGTTCAGAGATCCTAGTGTTCCAACTAGGGAAGAATTATCACATTTGAAGACTTGGATGAAGAAAGATGCTCAAGCCAGGAGCATTATCTACATGGCAGTTAATGATTACTTGCTACCTCACATTAGAGGTCTTGAAAGTGCAATGGAATGCTTTGGAGGAGTGTTGTATAACTATGGCTCAAAGTGGCCAAAGACATGGGTTTAGAGGGTCCAAAACCACTTGGAGAACCCTTGGATTCTATTGGGAAACCCTTGGGAAAGTGTCTCCAAGAGTGTGGTTTGAACCCTTGAGTTATTTGGATTTATTTACTCCCAATTGAAGGGTTTTGACCCTTAGGATTGATATTTCCTAAGGGTATGGTAATTTAACCCTTAGGGAGGCCTCTCAAGCCTTGAGACTTGTACGTACAAGCTTGGGAGAAGTCCTTTTAGGAATCCATGTGAAGGCCATGTGATTTCCAAGGTTAGAAGGCCTTGGATTAGAATCCATGTGGAGAGGACACTTGTCAAGCTCTCCTCACATTTCCCCCCTTTAAGAATCCATGTGAAGGCCATGTGATTTCCAAGGTTAGAAGGCCTTGGATTAGAATCCACGTGGAGAGGCCACTTGGCAAGCTCTCCTCACATTTCCCCCCTTGGCCTTGAGGTATATATATATATGGGTGGAGTTGGTATCCACCTTGGGAGAAATCATTTTAAGAATCCATGTGAAGCCCATGTGATTTCCAAGGTTAGAAGGCCTTGGATTAGAATCCATGTGGAGAGGATACTTGGCAAGCTCTCCTCACATTTCCCCCCTTGGCCTTGAGGTATATATATGGGTGGAGTCGGTTGGGTGGGTGTACCACAACATTGAGTACATCTCTTCATCTTGGTGGTTTTGCTAGGTAGTTAGTCTTTAGTGGTTTGTACCACAACATTGAGTACATCTCTTCATCTTGGTGGTTTTGCTAGGTAGTTAGTCTTTAGTGATTTGTACCACAACATTGGTACTCAGAGCATAGGTTGCAAATTCGTGGGACCATATTAATTTTACCTTGAAGCTCGAGTTTATGCTCACGCGAGTATTCTCCTCTGTCGCAAAGTTTTAGTTCTTAGAATATCTTATAAAAGAAATTCTTAGTTCTTTATGCTCCACAGAGGACAGAAGTAGCGCAAAGCGCGCATCACACTGCTACTGAAATCTAAGACGGAAGTAATGCGTAATGCGTTATATATAGTGATCCTGACGTTCTTGATTTATGATATGTGGGATATAGATCTTCGTGAATGGATCTATGAGAACGTAGGGGATTTCTTTTAGCTAAAGCTTATTCTCTGTTTCACGAGCTGCGCCATGGGAGCATTTACATTTTCTTTTTGCTTTTTGCTCTAATTGAGATAAGTAGTGACACATCTTAAGAAGTGATTTTTATGTCTCTTCTATGATTTATGAGTTCATTATGTGATAAATAATGGTAGCTCGCACATATTATATAGATAAAATTATTTTGCTTTGCTTACTTATGAGATGTATCCATGCCTCCCGTGCATCTTCCTCTCCAAACGTTCATTTCATGCTCGCATCCATGAGCAAACCCGAGGATCTTCAGCATATGCTCAAGAATTCTACAAGGAGGAATACAAGCTTGGAGCATTGCATGAAGTGAAGAGGAAGAAAGGTACAACAAAGGAAAACGTCAAGCATCAATTAAAGCTAAGTATCTTTTTGTTTCTTGACAATTGGAAAGAGTCACTTCTTCTATTTTTAATGAAGCATCAAATAAACACACTTCAACATTCTTACTTTAGAATTATTGCAAGGCTGAGTGCATATTTGAGCATACAAAAGAATAGTAGAAGCATGGAATTAATTTAGAAATACATGGAATGGGAAGGGGTGTATAGGATTAAAGCATCCTATTAACTTAAAGATTTTCCTTCCATCTTATAAGTCTCTACATGTTTGTGGCATATATCGAATTATACATAGGACACATTCTATCTATGAAGGTGGCATTGATTGTGATCTCATATGTAATGACCCAAGGATAAAAGCATTTCATATATGTACTTGGGCATTCATAGAATATTTATGAAGATAAATGTAACTATGCATGGATTCCATATATGAATGCAACCATGCATTGGAGTACCCTTAGAATTTGTATAGGGTTAAATGCATATGTGGGCATACAAGTAAGTAAAAAGATGCCTATAGAACCATATTCGAGATTGGAAATTTATGATGACTAAAGCTTCGAACTTCAAGTACGAAGTACCTCACCATGCAAGGATTACTTGACGGACGAAACTATGATGGAGGTAAGTACAACTTCCAATTTGTTCATCTTTATTTTATATATTTGCCATGCCTAAAGGAATGCATGAAAGAATGTATTTCAAATGCATTACATGAATCTCTAATGCACATTGAATGATGCATAAAATGATTCATGTAAAGGATGCATTATTAGAGGCATATTTGAATGGAAAGAGGATGATGAAATATTGAGCATAACAAGTTCATCATAATATAGCATGGCATGAATTGATATTTTAAGCATAGAACTTTTCATTAAATGGAATTCTAAATGTGAATTCCATGCACGCTTTAAGGAGGGGTTCATTACTTGGACCTTATGCATGCTAAGCATCTTCAAATAAAGATGTATTTGTTCTTGGCATACATTATGTAAACACATATTCAATCATATATCCAAGGGTTGATGGGACATGAGAGAGAAGTAAGTTTAGAAAGTTTAAGGTTTAAATAGGAAATGACTTCTTTATGTGAAGTCAAAAGCATAAAAGATTAATGGTAGATTGCTGTTATGCAAATCAATAGCCATTAACTTTTATGCTTTTTATATGTTGACTTAATCCAAAAGCCAACAAAATTTATTACAGATAGAAAAACCTTAAGCCTCGACTCCTACTTATGGACCCTGAAGTTCCATAATACCCATGGCATGCCAGATCAGCAAGGCCAAGGAATTAGATTGCAAAATAAGTAATGTTAACCATAAGATAGTGGTAATAAGAAATTGGATTGAAAGACATCCAAAAGAGAAATCAAAAGCCTATATGAGACCCTACACTCATGGGGAAATTTTTCATTATGAACGATTCAGAGGAACTTCAACATCGGATCATTGAAGACAATGATCACACAAAAAGGGGGAAGAGAATGTCCCCAATTGACATATTAGGGGAAAAATGGTTGAACCATTTTACCCTTTTACGCATTCATTTCTTCCCCAATAAGCTTCTTCCTTCATTGAAAACAGGTAGGATCCATTTGGAGCTTTGAGAAAATTGCTTCAAGAATGAAAAATTGTAACTCATTAAGCATATCTAGAGAAGAGGAAGATTAAAGGGTTGAAAGAAACTCTTAAGACCTCTACTCAAAAATGTGCTCTATGAGTAAGAAACAACTTAGCAAGATGGTTAACAAGGTAACCATTTAGCAAAGCTTATGATTGACTATATCCTTTGATATAGATGCCTACTTATGTCAATAGATGATATCTAGTATGAGAATACTAGCTCTATTATCAAATGACATAAACAAAGATAACTTTGATTGCATCTAATCAAGGAAATAGTTCAATGAGAACTCAAAGTCTTTTCAAAGAACAAAATCAAGACTCTGTAAGAATGTAACTTACAAAGATTTTGATTATATTTGATAAGACTAAAACCAATAGAGTTTAATCCTTGAGTAAAAGCTAAAGTTGTCTACACTAAGGTGGGATTGTAAATCGGATGGTATGGGACATCTAGGTTTACAAATGTCACTTGAGTGGGTTCAGTGGTATGGGACACTGAACTTAAGGATAATGGAAGCTTAAGCTCAAGGATATTGGAGAGCTTTTTGAGTGAAGGACTTAGCATAAAGGAACCTCCCATTTGGATAAGAAATGAAATGAACATCAATCTCTTGTAGTTTTCGAGGACAAAAAATCCTAAAAGGGGGGAAGAAAGGTATCATCAATATGATACTTCTAAGAAAAAAAATATTCCTTAACTTTTTCATGAAAGTTAGGAAATACATTGGATGTCCGAGTAGCTAAGTGTGTTTGAGTTAAATCTCAAACAAAGGAAGAGCCAAAAGATGCAAGGAAGGAATTCATTGAGGAATTCCAATTTGGCAAGTAAACAAAGGTAAGCTAGCCAAAGACTTGAGCATACCCAGGGTATGGTAATTGAGAATGGATAAAGATGGATCCAAAGTTTGGATCGATAAGCATGTCATCTTGCTTAAGTCAAAAGGGTGACATATAATTGTTGATCCCTGAATAGAGAATAGTTAATGGTTTGAAGAACATCAGCATGATGTTGAAGACGTAAGCAAAGATATCAACTCGTGAAGGTATGAGTTGAAGATCCCAACAAAATCCCATGGGTAAATATCATTGAAAAAGGGATCTAAAGGAGAAAAGACTTGATCTTATCTCATGTTAAATTAGCTAGTGGAATTTTGAGAAAGCCAAGTGACCTAACTTGGTCAAATATATCCAACCCTTTATGGTTGGATAATCCAAGAGGCCTACATTGGTCAAAAAGATCAAACCCTTTTATAGTTTGATACCAAGTAAAGTTCAAAGGTCAACCTAAAGACATTTGAATTAATTGGTAGTAGATTTAGAAACCTTAGTCTTTGCTCTCATGAAATGATGTCAAGGAGTTCCAAGATGGAATTTATGATCATGGTAAATGATCAGAGAGCATTGAAAAGATAAGGGCAAAACAGGTGGAAACATTAAGGATGTGGTTCTACGGATTGGAGAAAGAACTCACTGGTATGAGACAGTGAGAACTAACTCCCATTGAGAATTTTCTTTGATGGCCAGAGAGAAAATAGGCTCAAGATCCGATAGGAAACATCAAGGTAAGCCTTAAAGATGAGACCATTTCAATTAAGGTCTTAGGTTCATTATGAGGTGTAGGAAATGTACCTCCTTGAACCAATTTAATACACCTAGTTGAATGAACAAAAGGGTAAATAGAATGAACATGACATTTACCCTAGAAAAGGCTATCCTTTATCCTCTTAAGCAGATGCATTTTTCTTAATAAAATGCATAGCCAAATTTTATGTGAAACATTAAATTTGGATAAGTAAGAGGGAAAAGAATTTTTGGAGTTTACGAAGTTAAAATCCAAAGGTAAATCAAGCCTATTTTAGTATAATAGCCTTGAATAAAAGAATGATCTGTAACTTAGATCTTCTTTTGAATCTTTGGTAAGAACAGGTGATTTAAGAATGTTCCTAGCAAGATCTGAGATATGATGCCTAGAAACATGTATCTTTCTTGCAAGTCCTTGGAACTAAAGCTGTAAAACTTGAATCATCTCAACTCCATCCAATAGAAAATCTAGAGGGTGTCTTGATGAGGTATTTTTTCCTCAATTTTGAGGATTTGAAGGAATCAGATTTGTTTCTCTTTGCAAAGCTTTGATGACCTTTGAGGTTAGTATACATAACTATCTAAATCACAGTTGATTCAAGATAGTTAGTATTGATTCTCATTGGAAGAACACGCTAAGCTAAGACGAACAAATAGGGTAGAGACCTAGGAGAATGGTCTACCAAAAAATTCCAATTCCTAAAAGTCATCTTTGGATCTAAGTCTTGAATGTTAAAGCTTCCAAAGGGATTAAACTCTATTTTGAGAATTAATCTAGGGAAGATCAAACATGATCAAGATAAGATCCACTTGTAGACATGAACTTGTAGATTGGGTATATTATCATTCGGAATACTTGAGCTTTATGTTTCAAAACCTGGATGAATGAAATAAGTCCACCTAAGTTGCAAAGGAATGAGAAGATAGTATTTCTCCTCATTTTATTGAGCATGTTTTGGCAGGGACTCAATAGACCCACTTTGCTAGGTTCACATCTTTAGCTAAGTCCTATCAAATACAAATAAAGTATATCTGTATTTGAAAAAGGACTAAAAAAAGAATAAGTTAAGTTCAGAATATCTGAAGATTCCTCTCCTTTCTGTTGAAAGTGGAAGACGAATCTAGTTTCTGGTCCTTTCAAGATAGAGATAGGATCTCTATCATAGACTCCTAAAATTATAAATTTCTAGGGAAGTACAAAGTATACTGAAATATATGATTTTATGGAGATCAAGGTTTGCGAAAGTGCCAAAAGAAAAAGACCACCAATGAAGTCCACCCATTTCACTAGTCCATAGGTACAAGGCATGCATGTACATTCAGGTGGACTAAGAGAAAGTGATTTGGGTAGGGATTTTGATTCATTTCTTTTCAGAATAAGGTAGGGATTAGCCCTTATCTGATTACTAGAAATGAATCTAAAGAGAGAGATGACCATGCTCAGAGTATAGATCATGGGGCACGGGGGAATACTCCACATAATATACCTACTCACATTTTTTAGGACGAAAATGTTAAAGGGGGGAAGAGGTTGTATAAGTATGGCTCAAAGTGGCCAAAGACATGGGTTTAGAGGGTCCAAAACCACTTGGAGAACCCTTGGATTCTATTGGGAAACCCTTGGGAAAGTGTCTCCAAGAGTGTGGTTTGAACCCTTGAGTTATTTGGATTTATTTACTCCCAATTGAAGGGTTTTGACCCTTAGGATTGATATTTCCTAAGGGTATGGTATTTAACCCTTAGGGAGGCCCCTCAAGCCCTGAGACTTGTACGTACAAGCTTGGGAGAAGTCCTTTTAAGAATCCATGTGAAGGCCATGTGATTTCCAAGGTTAGAAGGCCTTGGATTAGAATCCATGTGGAGAGGACACTTGGCAAGCTCTCCTCACATTTCCCCCCTTGGCCTTGAGGTATATATATGGGTGGAGTTGGTTGGGTGGTTAAGTGCTCTCTCTTCACCTTGGTGGTTTTGCTAGGTAGTTAGTCTTTAGTGGTTTGTACCACAACAAGGAGCATTTCCAAAACACCACAAAGTCAAGGAAGGATCCTTGTGGGCAGAATTTACCACATTCAAGAAGAAGGCATCTCAATCCATCTCAGATTATGTAACAAGGATGAAGGACATTGCAGATGCATTAGGAGCAGTTGATGAAGACATTGAGGAGGATAAATTGGTAAGGCAAATCCTTACAGGTTTGAGAGGTGATGACAAATGGAAGCCATTCATTTTGTCTACTGAATTATCTTTTGATCATTTCACTCCTGATTTAAATCAGTTGCTAGGACATATGCTAACCTTTTAGCAGGATGTCAAAGGTGAAAGTAATAAGAGTACAGGTCATGCAATGTATTCAAAGGATAAGAAGAAGAATATCAAAGGGAAGCAACAAGTAAATGAAGATGAAGGTACAACTAGCCAAGCCAACTTCCTAAGAGGAAGAGGAGGTGGCAAAGGTAGAGGAAAAGGCAGGAGTAATAAAGACGGAGTTAAAGCTTGCTGGATTTGTGGTAAGACAAATCACTTAGCTAATGATTGTTGGCATAATACTCAGAATAATGGTGGATATAATTAGAATTTTAATTCAAGAGGAAGAGGTGGCAGAAATCAAAGAGGTAATTTCAGAGGTAGAGGTAGTAGGGGTTACTTTGGAAGAAATGCAAGTAGAGGATTCCAAAGTCAACAATACAACAATACCTACTACAATTATGCTTCAGATCAAAAGGAGGATTCAACATTGATAATGAATGCAACTTGTGAAAGGCAAAGTGAAGACCAAAGAGTCTTCTACATTGACTTAGGGTGTAGCAATCACCTGAGTGGCAACATAGCTTTGATGACTGATTTGGAGAATAAGGTACCTAATCATGTTGTTGAAACAGGTGACAATACAAAGCACAATGTGAAGTCAATTGGATCAGTGAAGGCTAAGGATGGAAGTACTCTCTTGAGTAAGGTTTTGTATGTTCCTACAATTCCTAAGAATCTGATAAGTGTAGGCCAAATTGTTGAAAAAGGTTATGAAGTTAGGTTCACTAATGAAGGAGTGTTTGTGGAAGACCCTAGCAATGGGTATAAACAAATTGTTTCAGGGAAGAAAGAAGGAAGATTGTTCACATTCAAGATCCAAGGTAATGTTGGTCACGCCTTGTTCACTAATGGAGGACATAAGATCTCTGATTTTGATCTTTGGCACAAAAGGCTTGGACATTTTAATGAAAGATGTATCAAAGATATGGTTAATAATGGTTCAGTGCTTGGATTGCTTAATGTTGCAGGTCAACATATGACATACAGATGTGAGGCATGTCAATTAGGTAAGGCTCATAAGCAAACTTATTCCAAGCATGGTTTTATGTATTAAGAGAAGCTTGAATTGGTACACACAGATGTGTGGGGACCATCAAAGGATTTCAGTATCAATGGTTCAAGGTATTATGTGATTTATGTTGATGATGCTACCAGATGGATCACTATCTATGTGATCAAAGATAAGTCAGAGGTATTCAATACATTCAAACATTATCATGTGTATGCAGAGAGAATTACAGGTCATAAGTTGAAGAGACTAAGGTCAGATGGAGGGGGAGAGTATTTCTCTAATGAGTTATGTGATTACTTGTGGAATGCAGGTATAAAAAGGGAAATTACTTGCAGGTACTCTCCTCAATAAAATGATGTAGCAGAAAGGAGGAATAGAACTCTTGTTGAGTTTGCAAGATCCATGATGAAGGAGAAAAATTGCCCAAATTACTTGTGGGCTGAGGCTGTAAATACAGCTACATATTTGGTCAATAGATTACCATGTAAAGCTTTGTAGGGTATGACACCATATGAGGCATGGTGGGGTAAGAGACCTACTTTAGATCATTGAAAAGTATTTGGATGTTTGGCATATGCATATGTACCATTACAATTAAGGCATAAATTGAAACCCAAAGCTCAAAAATATGTGTTCATTGGATATAATGATAAGCAGATGGGATATAGGTTGTGGAGTCCATCCACAAAACAATTCCTTGTGTCTAAGGATGTTACATTTGATGAGCAAGGTACTTGGTATGCAGGTACAATCAATATTTATGCAAGTGATGAAGAAGTTGTGAATCAAAAGAAAGGTAAATCAAAGGTTCAGATATTTGATGAAGAGGAGAAAAATGAAGTACAGGTTGAAGTTGAAGAAGTGCTAAGGTTTGATCCAGAATTTGATGAACCAGAAACCTCAAGGAGTGGAGAACTTAGAAGGTCATCAAGACACAAATGGCAACCTACAAGGTATAGCTATGACACTTCTTTTTTGGCTACCAAAGATTATGCATATATGGTAAAGGCAGATGAAGACCCTTCTACATATGAAGAGGCAAAAGGTAAGGAAAATTGGGAGAAAGATATGCAGGAAGAGTATGATGCATTGATGGAGAATGAGACTTGGGATTTGGTTCCGAAACCAAATACTCAGAAGATCATTGGATGCAAATGAGTCTACAAGACAAAGAGGTTTGCAGATGGAAGTGTGTCTAGGTATAAAGGTAGACTTGTTGTGAAAGGTTTTGCTCAGACATATGGTATAGATTATGATGAGACCTATAGTCCTGTGGCAAAGATGACAACCATCAGGACACTCATAGCCATTGCTGCATGTAAAGGTTGGAAATTATGTCAATTAGATGTGAAGGATGCTTTTCTAAATGGTTATATTTCAGATGATGTTTTCATGGAGCAACCACAAGGATTCAGAGATTAAAGGTATCCACATCATGTGTGCAAGCTCAAGAGAGCTTTGTATGGCTTGAAGCAGGCCCCAAGGGCATGGAATTATAGACTTGTGAAGTTCTTAAAAGAACTTGGATTCCAAGTATCTAAAGCAGATAGTAGCTTGCTTGTCAAAGCAACTGAAGATGGGTTCATTTACATGTGCATATATGGTGATGATATAATTCTTACAGGTACAGATGAGAAAGGCATTCAAGGTCTAAAGAAGCAAATGGAGAAAGAGTTCAAGATCAGTGACTTGGGAGATTTGTCATATTTCTTGGGCATAGAGATCTCATACACTGAGCATGGAGTGTATGTAGCTCAAGAAAGGTACTTGAAGAACTTGTTAATCAAGTTTAAAATGGATGATTGCAGGGTAGCACCTACTCCAATGGAAGTGAATCACAAATTGAGCAGATATGGAGGAGAAGAGTTCAAGGACATGAAGCTATATCAAAGTTTGGTTGGTAGTCTGATCTATGCTACTTTAACTAGGCCTGACTTGTCATATGAAGTTGGAGTATTGTCTCAATTCATGCATTGTCATAGGAAAGAACATTGGATTTCAGGTCAAAAAGTGTTGAGATACATTAAGGGTACACTCAAAGAGGGTTTCTATTATGGTTTTACATCAGATACAAACATCAAGATTTATAGTGATACAGATTGGGTAGGTAATCCTGATGATAGGAGATCAACTTATGGATACTTGTGTTATGTGGGAGATAAGTTAATTTCATGGTGTTCAAAGAAGCAACACACAGTTGCTTTGTCATCTACAGAAGCAGAGTATAAAGGTATGGTGGAAGCTGCAAAGGAAGTGATATGGCTCAAGACTCTCATGAAGAGTTTTGATATTACTCAGAGTATACCCACTATTCATGGAGATAACATGAGTTCATTGTATTTAGTTGCTAATCCTATTTTTCATGCTAGGAATAAACATATTGAGATTCAGTACCATTTCCTAAGAGACAAGGTGATGGATAAAGAGATTGAAGTCATACATACTTCAACAAAAGATCAAATAGCTGATATGCTAACCAAAAGCTTGGACGGACCAAAGCTACAGAGATTCAAAGACATGGTAGGCATAAAGAAGATAGAGAAAACCTCAATTGATGATTGAGGGGGAGCTATTGGTGCAGGGCAATCAACAATTGAAGTCTTTTATGAAGAATTGAAGTCAAGGACTGAAGAAAAGATCAAGTTATGAAGCATGAAGGAAGTGCATATCCCGAAGATGAAGATGTGTACACATATGTACATTATTTTGAAGTTAGCTCACTTATGCCTTTGATTAGTTATGAGCTTGTATATATTTGCCTATATATATACAAAGAAAATGTCGGGGAAAATATGAGAGATTATGCAAGTTTTGAAGAGAATTAGATGTCATTAGACACTTTAGAAGTGAGTAGAATCTCTCTCATCACTCAAATGTAAATTTTCTCAAAATTGAAAAAATGTTGCACCCGATCTTTCTGCGTATTCTTCTTCTGTGTTGAATCTTTTATGAAATGCTTTTGTACAAGTCTAAGTCTATACTTGATTAACCTCTGTACAAATTTTCAGCTTCTAATTGTGATCAGGTTGAGAGAATTGAGTGTAGGAATATTCACATGTGTAAATGGAAAGAAGAGAAGTTACAGGAGGTGCAAAATTTGATGCTAATGTTTTGGTCAGATCTCCTTCCACGTTGAAAAGTTTTGAGCAAGCAAGGCACTCATTATTTAAGTTGGAAGGTAAGCTACATATGGCTAAAAGCATTTGCATAAACGAGTTCTAGATTGAGAGAACCAAGTGTTAGAAGTTACAGGTGTCTGAATCGACTTCTCAGAAGAACAGTTTTAGACATAGGTGACTTGTTAAGATCATTTCTCAAGATATACTGAATCTTTTGAGATAATTTAACTTGGAGAAGGTGCGGAAACTATAGGCGACACCTTTTGCAAAGTTTTCTCAAAACATTTACACATCTGATAAGTCAATGAGAGAGATATGTGCAACAAACTTTCTGTAGAATCATCTTCTTCACAGTTTATCCAAAATCTTTATAATTGATCATTAATCCTCCAAATTGGTGAATGTTTTGAGTTACTCTTGCTATAGAGGTGCTCTAACTTCAAGAGCAGCTTGTTCTTTTGGAGATTAACACTCTCCATCAGTGTCTTATAGAATAGTAACCCATAATTTTCTTGAAACACATTTACATCATGAAGGTTCCCTTCTTGATTTTTTTGCTTGATGTTACAGAACAATTCATCATGTGATAGAGTCTCACGAATCAAATGGATGAACGCTAACTCTTTTTGATGGTTTGAAGAGATGGTTGCTAACTCGAGATGTTCAATCTGAGTAATACACTCTCTTGTTGATCAAAAGCCTCTTCACCTTGCTTTGGAGCAAGGTAATATCTTCTTGAGAAGGCATGTGAGTGACATTCCTTTTGTCCTAGATGTTATGTGTTCACAAAATCAAACCTACATAGAAAGTTACTCCATCAAGATTTTCTTTTATCTGTGGAGGAGAGAATTTCCTTGAATGATATGCAACTGGACATAGGTGTCCATCATCCCCATGTTGGGATAGGATTACCCCCAAGGCAAATTCTAATGCATCTATCTCCACGAAAAAATGTTAGGTAGAACTAGGGTGAACTAGAATTGGAGGAGTGGTGAGTGATGATTTCATGGTCTAAAAGGCTTTCTCTGCATCTTGATTCCATGATAATTTTGTGTTTCCTATAAGCTTGGTACAAGGTCTCACTATCTTGGAGTAATCTTTCATGAATATCCTATAAAAATTGGCTAATCCTAGAAAACATTACACATCTCAAACACATGAACTTGGTTTCCAATCAAGGATTGCTTCGATCTTCTTAGGGTCCATAAATACTTCTTTCTCTAATACAATGTACCAAAAAAACTCCATTTCTATCTAATCAAATGAGAACACCAATTTTGCATATAAAAATTTTTCTCTTAGTATTGGTACGACTATTTTTACATGAGATTCATGATCCTCTAGATTTTTGGAGAATATCAAGATATCCTCGAGGTATATTACCAAAAGATCAGCTAAATCATCTCAAAAGGTATCATTCATTGTATGCTATAACATGGCTAGAGCATTTGTGAGATGGAATGGCATAACTACATATTCAAAATTCCCATACCTTGTTCTAAATGTTGTCCTCTATTTGTCTCCTTCTTTGATCTTCACAAGATTGTAAGCTCCTCAAAGGTCAATCTTCATGAACAACTTTGATTTTCCAAGGCATTCTAAGAGCTCTGATATGAGTGTTAGAGGATATATGTTCTTTATAATCACTTTATTCAAACCATGATAGTCTATAAACATTCAAAGAGTCTCATCCTTCTTCTTTACAAATAGGATAGGGGCTACTACAAGAGACTTTAAGTGTCTGATAAACCCCTTCACTAGATTCTCCTCAATATTCCAATGTAATTCTCGAAGTTCCTATGGGGATAGTGTATAGATTGGTCCAAAGGGTGGTTGTGCTCCTTTTTTAAGTCATGTGGCACAATGAGAAGGTCTATGCTATAGGAGGATATCTGCATTATTCTTCTTAAAGACATCTTGAGAATCTTGGTACTAACTAGGTAGCTTTACTTGACCTTGTTTCTTGGACTCTTAAGCTGATACATCATGGATCATATATGTAAGGTCCTTCCTTACTACATGTATGAAGGATTTGGCTCTTACATATGTCACGTTCTTCTAGATATCCTGACAAGTCATTTTAGTCTTCTCAAATCAATGTCTAGATTATGTTTCTTTAGCCAAGTCATTCCAATGATAATAGTATTTATTGGACTTGCTATTATAGTAAAACATATATGGGAATCATGATCACCAACATATACTCTTAATGGTGTTGTTTCCTTTGTAATATCCAAAGACGCTAGAGGTTGTCCATTGACTACTTGAGCTACTATTGGTCTTTTCTTATGAAGTATTGGAATCCTATGTTTCTTAACAAATTCTTCATTGATGAAACATGAGGAGTCTCTTGAATCCACTAGAATTGTAAGGGAAAGGGTCTTCTTAAGCATGATCAACTTGACAAGAACAAGACATGTTTTTATGGGTGTTGTTGGAATTGCAAAACCCTTCCTCATATCATGGCCGTGTTGTACAATGTCCTTTATAATTGCAATTTCTCATTTCCCTACACTTCAAGGGTTACTATGACTTTGGAATTTGTTCTCTTGTTGGGACAATTCACTACAATATGGCCACATTTTCCATAGTAGAGGCATAACTTGTTATCTATACTTCTCTATTTTTCGTGTGGAGTTAGACCTTGGAAGCTAGTTACATCTATTTTCATAGGTTCACACATAGATTAGGAGTGGGATGGAAGGGTTTCCCTGGGCAAAGTTTTCCTTCTACTTGTTTTTCTTGTTTCCTTTCAAAAAGGTTGTTATCCCATTCAATGGCTTGTGTGATCTATTCATTCAATGTCTTAACATCTAGCATCATGAGCAAAAGGTCCTTCACCTCATCTCTTAAACCCCATCTGAATTGGATTATGAAATAATCCTCATGCCAAGAGAGATCACATATCAATTGCCTAAATTTTGATGCATAGGTAGCACTAGGGAAGTTACCTTGATGTAGCTTTCATCGTTTTGTTTCATCCACTCGACTCATGTCTACATCTCTAGATGTGGTATTGAGCTCTCAAAGTAGCCCCTTCTACTCATGAACTACTTCCATTTCCTTCTCTAAGATTGGGGAAAACCATGATAATTCTTGACCACAAAGTAGGGTTCTTATAAAAATGACCTTGGATGCATCATCAAGGTGTCTATTAGGCTGCATACCAATGTACAATTTGACTTCTTGCAAGAACCGAAAAAACTTTTTTTCACCACCATCGAGATTCCCTACCATGCAAATCTTGTGTTCTTTCACAACTGATGAACTAGGACATTGGTTCACTTGAATAGTTCCTTGATTTTTTTGAAGATTCTTCATTCATTCTTGTAATTCTTGGAAGATTGGACCTATATGCATAGGATGTCCCATCTTGACTTGTGTCTATCGATGATTTAGGTCCTTGACTTGTTTTTGGAGACTCTGAAGTGATGCCACAATATATGCAACTGTGTTCTCCATATTGTTCGTCTTGGATAGAAGCTAGTCTTTCCAAAATGTGAGGTGAGCACTATATTGCACCGTGTGACTAGACTAGACAAGTTTCAAAATTGTACCTTTGATTACAAGATTATCCACCTAGGGAGAATAATACAAGAATATGTAACTCGTACAAGAGGTCCCACAACGTGAGACTGACAGGTATGGATGACTCGACTAGAGATGATACAAGAGATCTGATAACCTGGGACTGTAGGTATGAAGGAAGATATCTTGATTACAAGAACTCCCTTCATAAAGGTGAACTATATGCAAGTAATAATTGGAAAGGATCTCATACTATGATATTACAAGAGGACAAGATAGGATGTCCAAGATACTAGAGTAGTCAAAACTAGAACAAAGGACAAGACTAGAACTCGAACTGGAACTTGGTAAGTACTTACTTGGAGATCACAACTCCTTGATCTCCCATGAATAGCATTGGCAAGACTGAGGATGTATGTGGCCAAGCCTTGTTATATAGAAGTTCGAAGGCGGTTATCAAGGCTGTTATAAAGGGGGTTATAAATTGATGATGTCATCAATGATGCAAGAAATTCAAAATAGGACCTTTAGATGTCAGAATCCAGCAAGTAGACAATCAATGTTAGGGTTTTGACATGTTTAGGATGCAATGGAATCATTAGTTTCTCCAAATTTTGAGAATATTATGAGATATAGAAATTCACATGGAATTTGAGGTTTAGGATGGTTTCCCTTTCCCATGACAACCCAAATGAAAGTCAAATAGCGTGTATTCAATACTTTTTGGTCCATCAATGGTCTTAGAATTTGGTTGCTACCTATCTTCTAAACATTCAACCATATTGAAGCCATCCATCAAAATAGTTGGGGAGGGAATTTACCAAAGAGGCATCCAACACTCGACACATATTTCAATGTAGTTCAGAGCATAGATTGAGGCAATGATGAAGGAAGGATTCCCAAAAACCAACACAACAAAATGGTTATGATATTTCGTGTTACAATGGATCGGAAGAGGCATTCACTGACCACCAATCTTAATAGCAACAATACAAGCTTCCCTAGAGTGATTAGTAGAGAACCAAAAAATGGAGAGGAGAGACTTTATTACATTTGCTCATTAGGGTTGTGCCATCAATCAAAATTTGATGTAGATTGAAATGAACTTGCAACCGTCTATAGATGGCCGATGGGAAACAAAATTTATCAAAAAATAACCTATATGGAGTTCACAAAATATGCAGAGAGGTCGGGAATATATGAAGATAGTAGTGGCTATACCAACTAATACTAAATGAAGACAGTGGCGGTTTACTTTCAAAGGCTGTGAAGAGCATTTATTGGTTAACCATGAATACAGAACATGACAATACATTTTCATCCTCCTTTAGGAATAGAAACATAATCTCAAACTTAAAGTTTGCAATTATATACTTCAATTTTTTGAAAATAAAAGTAGGTAAACGAGGAATAGACCCTAATTAGAGGCTAAGAAGTATCACGTTTTATGATTCATGTGATGTGCTTGACACAATGATGACAAATTTGAACCAACAAATGGAATATACAGTGAATCCCGAGAGAAATATTGGCATGTCAAATACACAAGTGATGTATGCAACAAGCATGCTATGAAGATTACATGAAAGATATCTTAGAGCATTTCAACAATCGGAAAAGCAGTGCGATATAGCTCATTAGATGTTTTTTGACATTGATGCCCAAAAATTGTTCTCATGATTACCTTTCTAAGATTAGTTTTCTTTACTTTAATCAATTATTTGGCCTCATTCTGTTTGCTTCACTCTCTAAATAGTTTCATGAAAATATGTTTATTTCTATGTTGTCGGTCTCTCTATTATGCATCTAATTTACAATCGAGTTTCTTAGAAGCTTCTTGGAAACAAAACGCATTCTATGTTTTCGGTCTTTAGAATTCATCTAATTTACTTGGAATCTTTGGGTGAATGAAAGAGTAGATGGAATTCCCAACCAAAAAAAATCACTAACAATTGAATGCTATCTATGCAAGCTATTTTGATTGCATGCCATAGATTCCGACAAAAACAATAGTTGAGTTTATCTTTTGTTTTACATATCATGAGAGTTTATTATGCAGAGAACTAGAAAGAAATCTCTGAATAATGTGCTTGTAACTTCCTTGCAAAGAAAAACTGTTAGATCGGACAAGGACATACTAAACGGAAATAAAAAAGAGGAAATGTTTTGTGGATCTCTTGATTCGGACAACTCAGCTAATGTTCAAAAGACTGGATGTTTTCTTGAGAACATAATGCATATCCAAGTAATTTAGGTTTTACATGTTATAATTGTGGGAAAGTTGGTCATATGTCTCATGATTGTTGGTATAATTAGGGGCAAGATGCATATGCAAGGCAAAACCATACAAAGGGTAATTTTGTTAATGAACAAAATCATGAAAATGTACTAATGAGGAATGTGAATACATTTGCAATGCAAAGCAATGAATGATATATGGTATGTTGATAGTGGATGTAGTAATCACATGAGCAATAATCTTGATTGGTTTGCTAATTTACATCCACCTTTGTTTGATGGTATGGTGTTGCAGAGTGAAGAAGCACCGAAAAGGGAGACCAAGAAATTTTCAAATTATGGGCACAAATTTCTTCTTCAAATTCCAATGAAATACCTTATGAAACTATGTAAATGCACTAGAGGAGTCCTCTAGATGCATAAACCCCAATTGATGTAACATAATCTTTGTAATATAGCTGGGGATGGGGTGGTTGTTTTACCTAACAATGGTTGTGGTTGTCCATATCCTCCTTGCTCGTATGGCCTAAGTGCTCCTTGTGGTCCTGGATAAGGGTTGTATCTATGAATCTCTCAGCCTTGTTCCCTAGGAGGATATCCGTAAGGTCTGTATTGGGGTTGAGTCATTGGCCTTGGTTGTCTATTAAATGGACAATTTATAGCAGTGTGGTTGGTGTATTTTTGCTCGATATGACAGTACAAGTTGGGTCCTTAGAGTGACTCCCTATTGTATGGATAAGGTTGTTGCAGACTTAAACCTCCTCTTGTGTAGGTGCGGGATGGATGGTCTCCACCGCACAAGTTGCATCTTCTCAACATTGGCATTCTCATTGGGGGATTCTAATAGTTTCTCTGTTTGAGTACTCCTAATTTTTTAGCCACCAATTCTGCTAATTCCTACACATTACATGAACTAGACATCACCCTACTCCTGTTATTTTTTGATTTAGTGGAGCTTTGTGTATTTTTGAGATCATCTGCTAAATTCTATTCTAGGTCAATGCATTCTTGAAGGCACTCGCTCAATGTCTATAGCCGTTTTACGTAGACTAAGGTTCTCAGAGTCCCATTAGTCAATCCATCTTGAAATAGAGATATCATCTTTTGTTGTGATGGCCTCTCTGTTATTGGGCAACTGTCAACATATTGGTTAAATCTTCAGGCGACTATTTTTACTGTTTCATTTGGGGCTTATTTGAAACTATGAGTCAATGATGATGAGTTGTGCTTAATCCCTTACTTTGTGAACTCTCCAATAAACTCCTGGAAGAATTGTTCAATGTTACCGAAGTGATTTGGATCCAAGGGTTGAAACCAAGTTAAGGTTGTTCCTGTGAGGGTTATCCCAAAGGATTCGTACTGCACAAAGAAGTCATCAACTTGTTTTGCTTACAACACTTGCCTGAATTTCGCTATATGGTCATAAGGCTCTCCCATGCCATCAATATGATTTCTCATGCATTTAGCACCTTGTATTGGTCTCAACCTGCTCACTCGCTCTAGGGGTCTGATCATTACAAGAATTGCTATTCTAACTAGATGCATTCCTGGTCCTATACCTGGTTGTGGTCTTGGTCTAATGGGTGGTCTATTGGCATTTCCTATCCCTGGGTTAGCTTGGTTGTGGGGACTCATTCTTGGCATGGTGAACTGAACATGGGTTCTAGTGGGGATGCTTTGTTGACTCGTTTGACCTCACACGGTGTTATCCGTTTCTTCATGGGATCCAAAAGGGTTTTGCGAGGTAGCTGCCTACTCTCACGGAGGGAATACAGGCAACCCCATGCACTTTAGTCGAGACCTATCAACTTCATCTACTAGCCAATATCTCCTTCGGTTTTGGTCTGAGTATGTGACTCTAGACACATCCCCTAGATCACTTAGCTCATATATTTTTAGTGGGCTTACTCCTTCTCCTTGTGTGGGTGCGTTAGTTTGTAAAAGTAGGTATGACCCATGGATGAAATACACATCCATCAGGAAGTCATCTTGAGGTATTAAATCCCCTTTCAAGATTTGAGTCACCATGGACTTACCCCTTTGGGTAGTCACAGTGTCTCCATCATTAGGTCTCTCTAAAGCTCCTTGTCCCTCTAGTTCCCATCTATTGTTGATCTGATGTGGGTTTTCAATCACTACATAGACCTGACCTAACTTGTCTATGTAAACCCCTCCTTCATTCTTGACGACAGGCCATGAAATTATTTTTGATTCAATATAGTTTAGCATTCGTGCTACTGACCTATTTATGCCATCAAGGTAAATAGGTACTTCTTGTAGGTTGGTGGACACATACTGTAAGGAGGTCCGGTATTCTCCCTCTATGGTGGACATAAAGCTCTTTGTTGGGTTATAAGGTATGCACACATCCTCAATTGTGCATAAGAACCCCCCCTAGATCATAAGAATAAACCTTTTTGTATCTACTTAAAGTTTCACATAAAAACACCCTCTTAGGACACTTTTTGATATTTCTCTAATACTATGGTAGACAAGCTTTGGAAAATAACTTATTTTTGCACACATCTAGGAGCTCACACATGAAAATCCGACGCATGCCTTTTTTGGGGATTTGTTTGTTACAAAATTGATCTTGGAATCTCCTAGAAGATATGTTAGTTAGAGAGATATTCCCTTTTTAACTTTTCAAGAAAGCACATGGGGAATAGAGATTAGCCTATATATAGAAGTTCATTTTTGTAATGAAGGGGGCTTTTGGTCAAGGTGCTCTCATGTAATATCTCTTATGAATGGAAGAATGCTCTCTTTTACTCCACGACTATTTACATTTATGTATTGTGTCTTTGTGAGTGTGTGAGAGTGAGGTGTGTGTGTGTGTGCCTATGCATGCCTCTCCTTTGTGTGAGTAGAGTAGTTGCATTATTTGTATTTTGTACATGGACTAGGATCCTTGAATTCCTATTCTCCATATTTTCAAGCATGTGGCATAGCATGGGGCTGATGGCCAATGGCTTGAACCTATTGGAGGTAGGGGTGTATGAGAGGAGATTCACTCTTAATCCTTCCTTCTTGCTTCCATGCAAGGTGGTGAGGTTTTTGGTCTTCTACTACTACAACCTCTACATTATTTGGCACCGTTGCTCGGGAGATCGGCCTTTCATCACTTGGAGAGCTCAAGAACATGTGGTAAAGTATGGTGTTGCAATTTTTTTTGCTCAATTGCATAGGATTTGAGTTCTTGCATGGTACTTTCACTCTTCCATTGAACCATTTGCTTCCCATTTTCTTGTTTGTGTAGTGTAGTTTCAGTCCATTTTGTTTGATGCACAAAACCACCCCCTAACCCCCCCTTCTCTCTCTCTCTCACTTCTACACATATACACACTCTCACACACTCACTTAGTGGCATCACTCTCCATCTCTGTCACCTCTATTTTAGTGTATGCCTTGGAAAGGGAGATGGGTGGTACTCTCTCTACTCCCTTCTCTCTCTTCATTACCAACAAAATTAATAAAAGAAAAGTGAAAAAAAAGGGGAGGCTTGGATCTTTTGTTTTCTTTTAGAACCATCCTCCGCGATTTATATTTCTTCCTCTCATTCGTGCGGACTCTAATAGGTAGGTGGTCGATGGCTACTTTAAAACTTAAAGATGATACGTTATTTGATAAGTAGGCAAAGCGTGGGTGGGGGATTTGGGTTGGCCGCTTTGTTTCCTTCTTAAAGAAATCCTTTAAAGCACATCCTACGGAACAAATCAAGAAGTAGGTGAGGGGACGTTTTAATTCTCCACTCCTGGCCTCGTCTAGATTCTGGCAGTTGGGGGGGGGGGTTTCTTCTCCCTCCCTTTTCCTCCACTCTTGCTACTGGGAGGAGTTCCCACTGTAAGCTACCTCACATGACAGTATGTGTTGGTATAGTTTTCACTCGCTCTAAGGCTGAACTTCCATGCCCAAGCTATGGTTTCGGCCCTTTCCCTCCCCGACGCTGCTCAGTGGACATATAGAGCCCTCAAATCAACCTCTCTTAGGAGTCAAGCTTCTTCTTGAGAGTGATTTCATTGGGCTACGTAATCATCTGCTCAGAAAAAAGTTGGATTTGTGCTCATGGTGGATTTTGCTGTGGCTCCCACTGGAACCATACTTGACTATGTGAGTTTGAGACTTTCTTCCCCGATTATACAGGATCTGATCACCAGTTTGGCACATTTTTTCTACTCTTTCAAGACATGTTGTTGTCTCTTCTGGTGTGATGTGTACGTTGAGCAGCTGGCTCTTCAGATTGTGCCTAGGAGGAGCTCATTTTGAGCTTTGACTTTTGTTTCCATTACTACATGATCAAGCATCCTTCCTACAAGGATGTGGCGAGGTAGTTCAGTGGCTTAATCCTCCCTTTTTTGGCTCATTTCTCTGCTGACGAGTTGTTGAGCCTTCATGCTCCCCATTTTTCTTGTGGATGGTGTTTTTGGGGTTGGGTGTTTGCTCTCTCTGAGGTTTCTCTTGTTCCAGCTTGTTCATCCAGTGCCCTGGGGAGCATATGTGTGCTTTACTATAAGATTGTATATCCACTACCTTGGCTTCTCCATTCTTTTCAAGAGTTACCAGCTCCTCATTTCTTTCCCTATTGTTGTGCCCAAGATTAGGTGTGCTTCTTGATCCTTGGCCACGTGGCATCGAGCTCCATTCTTGTTCCTCATTGCATGTTCTATTTGGCTCTGAGTTATGCTGTGGGCAATTATTTGGTGTCCACAGTTTATGTTTCCTGCTCAAAATTAACTATGTATGGCAACATCAGATGTTGGAGGTTTTATTTTGGTCTTTCAATTTACCTGTATCCGTTTCCCTATTGGGTCCATCTCTAAAGATTGCAGATTGAAGGAAGGACTGATGGCTTGCAGATTTAGATTTGTAGGAGATGGTAAGGATGGTTTATGAGGCTATTGTTCAAGGCTCTGGGAGATTTCAAGGAATTATGTACAATACATAAACTATCTACAAAACACACTACATCCGAAGGATTTACATATGAGGGAGCAATAGGTTTGAGAATGAAGTAAAAAATAGTAAAACCTTTTTTAGATTTGACTGAAAAATTTGGCCAAAAAAAGAAAAGAATGAAAATTCTAAGAGATCATGTGACAAATATGCTAGGTTTCAATATGTTGAGCAGTTTTGAGCGCGTACATTTCTGTAATGAAATTATGAGTCAAAATGATGTTTTAAGACTATTGAAACTGAATGAAAATACATGCTTGAAATGCTTTGTTTTCCAAAAACTCATGACAGAAATGAATCTATTACTAGAACCAACTCAAATTCAGAAGATTTGTGATAGCGTCGAAGTGAATAGGAAAGTTTATATAGCAATTTCAAAAGTTTGGTGTGAATTTTTAAAATTTAACAAAGTTAAAAGTTTTGGATTGCCTAGACCCCATCATGTAGGAAAGTTTCGACTTTGCTTGAATAAAAAGATCACATCAGTCTTTGGTGAATATAAACATATTCATGGTAACATGCCTTACGAAGGAGGAAAACAAAAGTTACATTTCACTTACAATGCATTTAACAACATATGGATAGATATAATAACACTTCAAACCTACATGGTTCAGTTCCATAATATACAAGAACATGAATGTTCTGGTCTATTGAAATTTGTAATCAAACTTGATGAAGCTGAGCTAAAAAAACATCAAAAGATGGAGAATAAGTATTGCACTGACGAACAAAGCTTTGGACTATAGCCTTGGGAAATTGGATACTCTATCTCTCAAAGTACATTCAGAAACGGAGTTATGGTGGGTTGGCTATGCTCAAGTTCCATCTGCGAGCCATAAGACACTTAAATGGTTATTCTCAGAGACAAACATTCCAAATGTTATCCAAAGGCATAATGCAGGAGAATTATTGAATGTCAAAGACTATAGGAACTTTAAAGTTGAGTGGCATTTGAGTGGAGACCTAAAGACGCTCAAATGCATTTTTGGTATAAGTGGAGGGGAAAATTCTAAGTACTTTGCTTGTACTGCATGCAAAGTCTAGGCACAAGAGCATGGATTGTTAAAGCTGAGGAAGGGGAGGCTCCTTCCAGACAAAATGTTATTCTTCATAACTACTCATCTTCTGCCATGATTTGGGATCCCATTCTTCCAATAGCATTGACAAATGTACACATATGTACACTACATGCAGAGTTAAGGATCATTGACAAGTTGGTCCCTCTTCACTTGGATTATGCATATTCTATCAAGCCTACAACTCTTGCAGATGAGTGCATAAAAAAATATGAATGTCTACTTTTAGAAATGGGATTTCATGGTGGTGATGTTCATCTAAGAAAATATCCAAAGCTTTCACAAAATATAGGTGATGTACTACAGGATGTCTCAATGGGAGGTGCAAAAGCAAGGAGATTCTTCAGCAACCATGATGACAAGCAACTAAATGCCATGTGTGGGTCATACTAGACAATTTTTTTAAGATCATGAGGCAGCAGGTAACATCAAAAAGTTATGTGACAAATTTCAGAAAGGCGACCACAGAGCTTATAGAAACCATCATAGAGGCATGGGGTGCCAAAGACATAACATACTACTTGGTGAGTTCCAAAGATAATTTATTCAATTTATCTTTTTAATTGAAATAAAGATCTGATGAAGTTCTTCTATTCTTCTAGCATATTCTTCTTGTGCATGGTGCATTCTTTGCAGAAAAAGAAACACTTGCCATATGGAACACCCAAGGCATGGAAAAGTCTCATTATCAAGCAAGGACAAGCTTCTTTAGGTGCATAAGGAAAGGAGGATGAATAACAAAGAGCAATGCCTTCAGAGAGCTTTTTGATTGGCTCTTTAGAAGACAGCTACAAAGGTCCTCATGCCAGATATTATCAAAAGAATATGACCATCACTAGAGAAAATCATCATGTATCAATATCACAAAATGAAAAAGACTACATTTCAAACAGAGCTTTAATATTTTCAATGTCTTTTATTTCTTTGAGAAATAAAGATGTCATGTATGTACATTTCGTGATGTATTAAGCTTTGAAAAGAAACATGGATCAATAACAATTAATATTAGGACATTGATCAATTACACCTAAAAAATTTGCAATGTCTTATATCCCATTGGGCAATTTGTGTATATGTACATTTGATGAGTAATAGAGTTTGAAAAAATGAAGTCATCCCTTGAGTCTCTTTAATGAGCTTGGCTCTGGCAAATCACCTCTATATCTGAGGAACTCTTTTCTCCTGTATCCAACCATGCTTCTTACATCTGACACCCCTGCATCCATTGAATAGCTTGAATAACAAAGAAAGTACCCTGCCCTTGAAGCATTGAGTCTTGGGGCATATCCAAAAGCAGCTGCTCTTTCAAGCAGCAAAACTCTGAAAGAATTAAAGGGTATCGGAGTAAACCCCATGTATTTTGATAGAGTCCTCAACGAGAACAATGCAAAGTCTGGCTCCTCGCTATAGTGCTTGTGAATAACACAAAAAGAGTTTGGGTTCAATTTTGGAAGATAGTGGATAATTGAATGAATATCCACCTTTGCTTTTCCTTTCTCTTCTATGGTTTTTCTTGTTCCCTTTCCCCTGCCAAGGTAGTTATCTTCATCCAATATAGTTAACTGTGGAAAAAATAGAAAAACAAGGTCAGATGAAGTGCGGCTACTATTAAGAGTCGTGAAAAGTAATTGAAACAAAACAAGAAAAAAGCAAGAGACCCAACCAATGTAAGCGATTAGGGTCTTCAGAGAAATCCGGATGGTCCTTATCAATATCTCTTTGTGAATTATCTAGAGACATGTAATTTTTGCTGAAGAAGGTGAATTTTTACATAGCCAGATGTCTGATATAATGCTGCATGCAATTGCTAGACACGACCGATACAAGCAATTAGGGTCTTCAAAAAAATCCGGATGGTTTCTTCTCTATCCGTCCCTGTTCTCCTTCTTTCTCTTCCCTGGGGGTTGGCAAAGCTTACTTCAGGTCTATCTCTACTTCTATCTCCTTGAGCTCCATGAGCCTGGGAGGTGCCAACTCCTTGGTGACTGTAGGACATATTGGACCGTGGTTGGGGAAAAACAAATTCACCCTTCCATGTGTAGGCATGTCTGCCATGCTCTCAACCCTCCTTTGTCAATTCCTAGCCTAGGCTAAGTACGACTTAGGTGTGGTAATTAATTAGGTCAACGTCAAGCACAAAATAAGTCTAAGAGAACTAATCAACCAAGTGCAAGCATTAAGTAGGTCTTAAGTGCGAAAACCCTAAGGGACAAAAGTAAACTTGAATCGATCACTTATCAAGTGCGAAATTCACTTAAGTATTCCTGACGACGTATAACATGGAGAGAAATAAGGAGAATAGGGACCTGTAGATTATTGGAAGAAAACAATAAGGAGCTGTGTACTCTGTCCTCCCACCTCCAGGCACGGGTCAATGCCTTGGAGTTAAGTAATACAACATCACAACACGAAGTGACTGCCCTCCAACAATTGAATGCAGAGCTGGAAGCCAAGTATACGGAGACAGGTAAGGCTATGGAGGAACAACTGAGAGATCAGCTAGCCCGTAACACACGGTTACAAAGAAACATGGCTCTACTCCGACGACACCTAGCGGCTGCCCAAGAAGAAAATAGGAGATTACAGCAACAAAATCAAGACAACCTCAAAGCCGCCATAGAGAATACTCCAGGGGCACCCATTGACACTGCTAGCTTCCGGGCTGTCCCTTCAGAAAGCATACAAAAAATCTTGGAAACCTATGCCAACCTCTTAGAAGCACATGATCAGCTGGTTGACCAAGTAAAAGAGCTACAGAGATCCCAAGTGCCTACACCACAACCACCAAAAGCTAAAAAGATGGTCCATGCAGCCACTTCTCCAGAGCCCGAATCTTCAACAACCAATGAGGTACTTGAGCTACGACGACAAGTGGCAGAATTAAAGATCTAGTTGTTACAGTATGAACGACCCCCTTCTCCACCTGATCAACCACTAGAAGAAGAAGCAGTAATCATTCCAGTGGAGGAAACATTTGAAGACAACTATGAGCCTCAACCCCTTCTAGGAGGCAGAATCATAGAGGAAGGACAAGACACTTATGAAGATCCCCCTTCGGCATGGATGAAAGAGGTAGAAGAAATGGGGACAACTCAGGAGGAACGTATCTCCACTCAGATGCTGGCAATGAGGACCATTGAAGAAACCATACTTCAATCAGAGTATTTCAGACACCTGGCCCCTAGAAGATTGATAACTAGTTTTGAATTACAATATAAACCCTATTTTGTATTATTGGCCGACTATAATGCAGAAATCAAAAGAGTCACTAACAGGTACCCCACATTCGCAACACAATTCGAACCAGAGGATATTCCAGAGGCAGCCAAAAAAGGGGCCATATTCCAACCCATCTGGAGGCAAAAGTTACTCGAAACCTATCCGAAAATGCTTAGAACATGGGACCACGCTCCCATGCATTTGAAGTATAACCCTTGCTTCGGACCAGTACAAAGGAGACGATCATGGAAAGCATTTGCTATAAAGGTTCGGAACAACGCAAATTGCAAACAATGGCTGAATTACCCCTCGATCGCACCACCAACAGGCATACCTACAGTAGCATATATGATAGCTACCATCAGACATTGGATGCCACGCCTCCACCCCATGCCAGATGTCGCTGCACAGATGATGCTCAAAGTTTTGGACATGATGCAAGTGGTGCTAAAGACTGTAGAGGTCGGAAACGCTCAGATGCCTTGGGATGAAGCTTCAGGAAGTGTTCAAGTGCTCTGACACGGATATATTTGAAGTTCTGAGCAGTCGTTGTTGTTGCCTTTTCTTTGCTTCCTCGGTTGTTTGATACCTATCTCTCTCTATCCCCTTTTCTCTTTCCCCTAATCTCTCTCTTTTCCTCCCTTTCTTTTCGTCTCTCATTCTATCTCTTTCTCTCGGTCTCTCATTCTAACTCTCTCTCTCTCTCTCTCTCACTTTCTCTCTTCATCTCTCTCTCCCCCTCTCTCTCTCCCTCTCTTGCTCTCTCTCTCTCCCTCTCTATCTCCTTCCCTCTCTCTTTTTTCTCTCACTCTCTCTCTCTATTTCTCTCTCGTTTCCTGCGGATGAACCCCTTCTCTCTCTTCCCCTTTCTCTCTCTCTCAATTTTTTTCTCTCTCTCTCTATTCCCCTCTCTCTCTCTCTATTCCCCTCTCTCTCTCTTCCCCGTCCCTTCTTTCTCTCTCCCCCTCTCTTCCTCTCTCTCTCTCTCTCTCTTTCCTCCTCCCTCTCTCCCTTCCTCTCTCTCCCCCTCTCTTCCTCTCTCTCTCTCTTTTCTCCTCCCTCTCTCCCTTCCGCCTTCCTCCCCGCCTCCGCCTTCCTCCCCCGCCCCCACCTCCGCCAACCCCCCCCTTCCTCATCTCCGCCTTCCGCCCCCGCCCCCGCCTCCGCCAATTCCCCCCTCCCCGCCTCCACCTTCCTCCCCCGCCCCCGCCTCCGCCAACCCCCCCCCCTTCCTCATCTCCGCCTTCCGCCCCCGCCCCCGCCTCCGCCAATTCCCCCCTCCTCACCTCCGCCAACCCCCCCCTTCCTCATCTCCGCCTTCCTCCCCCGCCCCCGCCTCCGCCAATTTCCCCCTCCTCACCTCCGCCAACCCCCCCCCTTTCCTCATCTCCGCCTTCCTCCCCCGCCCCCGCCTCCACCAACTCCCCCTCCTCATCTCCGCCTTCCGCCCCGCCCCGCCCCCGCCTCCGCCAATTCCCCCCTCCTCACCTCCGCCAATCCCCCCCCTCCTCACCTCCGCCAACTCCCCCGCCCACCCCCGCTCAACCCCCCCCTCCTCACCTCCGCCGAACCCCCCTCCTCCCCTCTGACTAGCTCCGCCACTCCCCTCCCCGCCTCCGCCTTCCTCCCCCGCCTCCGCCTCCGCCTACGCACCCACCCCGCTGCCACCTATACTCACACACACCCCCACACCTGCACATCCTTGCACACACTCCCACACACATCGACACACACACGCACACACTCATATACATACACACCTACTCCCACACATACACAAACACATACATGCACTCACACACACACACATGCACACCCACACACATTCATTTCCACACACACCCATACACACACACATCCTCATAGCACACACACACACACCCACACGTGCGCACAAGCACACACCCTCACACTCGCATACATACACAACTACACACACAGGGTTTGCAATCAGATGTCTCCAAAAATAGCATAAATGGCTTCTCTGGATCTGTTTGGTATGTCAAGGGACATCTAATGGAGGTTCAGGATACATAATCGGAGAGCCTCCATAGAACATCCTTCCTGGACATGTCTTTTTTTAGAAATATCAACAGTAACGTGCAAGATGCTGAACTTCGTGTTTTGTTTGAGCATTATGGTGCCATTCGTACCCTCTACACTGCCTATACTTACGACTGGAGTTGTTCGATGGGCACTATTCTTGTGGATGGTGTATGGAGATGACCCATGATGCGGACACAATCACTTTTGGAGCTCAGAGGAATGCTATTTGAAGCTTCACATGATTCAACCACTACATGAACACTAGGACTGGATGAAAAACAACACAAAATGAGAATCTCGGAAAGCGGGTGAAAAGGTAAAAGGTAACTGTTAAAAGTAAAAGTGCAATTGCCAGCAACCATTCACGGCGACTACCTATTTCTGAGGATCCAATTCAAATCAAGGGAATATTTGACCTACCCTCCAATTTTGGGCATTCAACCGGCGCATGATCAGTGGACGTGAAGATTCGGCAAGGCTCTCTTGGCCTATTGGGGCCTATAAAATCAAAGGATTTGTGCTCATTTGGTGTTACAACACACTGGAGTACATGTACAAGTTTTAGGGATACAGTGGTGCGTGTGTACGTGCAGAAGACCTCTCTTGCACTTGGTGGTTTCAAGTCTACTGTGGGAGCTACTCTGTTGTGTATACAGAGGGGAGGCTTCTCAGTGAAGGGCTATGAGCACCATAGTGTAAAAGAGTAGCTTGGATTCTTCTTCTTTTCCGTGAGTCAGTGTGGTTGATTGTGTTCTATTCTCTCGAGAAGATCTTACCATTTGTATTGTTCTGAGTTAGCCCGCATATTACCCTTATGCTGATCTGTTGTATTGAAGTTAACACTTCTAAGGGGGCTTGTGAGCCCTAAGCTTGCACTTTTGAGCACCACTCTGTCCAACCTTGTAATCGATTCGAATCAAGAAGTGTATGGTCTTCCTTGGTCATTGGTTGTCCATACTTTCTGAAGTATTTACTATTCTGTACAATTCTTGTTGTCGACCTGCTCACAAAAATGTTAAATGGTATACTTCCCTAAAGAGAACCCCCCTTGAGTAGGTGACGTACTGGACGTGTTTAATCTTCATTCTCTACCTTTGTTAAAAGCGGATACCCCAGTACCTCCTCTACAGTTTGGCACGCACGGTGGGACCTTGCATTTTTGTGGGAGGTATCTAGTGTGCAGTATATAATTGTCATTGCATTCATTTCTTGATTTTTTGCATTCTGCGAGTGGGTACATGACCCACACTCGAGTAGTCAGAGAGCCCCTTCATGTACAAAAGAGCCTCAAGAAGCCAGCTCTACCTTCGGCTAGTACTCCTCTACCCTTAAATTTGTCCATCGATTTGACTTCAACCCCGCTTTCAAAAGAGAAACTGAGGAGGACGTTGGATTTTTCCTCTGATACTTCAGAAGAAGCACCAGTGCCCATGGAGGAACTCTCTCATTTACTCTCTAGGTTGAACATCAAGTTCCCTATATTTAAGGGATTGGCTTATGAGGATGCGGACGACCATGTGAGGAGATTCATCTCATTATGCCGCGGACGAGGATTGCAGAACCGAGAGGATGCAATGTTGGTACTCTTCCCATCTACATTGGAAGGCCTTGCAGACAAATGGTACAGTCAATATGCAGATGGACACTTCACTACATGGGAGGCACTGAAGACGGCATTCTCGCAGACATTCCGACCAAGCAACTCCTCTGAAAGAGCTCTAGATCAGCTGGAGAATCTAAAATTGAGATCAGGTGAATCTTTCCACGAACTTCACACTAGAACAAAAGCACTTGTTTCACGTCTGCCACATGCTCTAGGTGATTTCTTAGTAAAAAAATGGATAGAGAAAGCTCTGCCCAAGTCATCTCAGCAGAAGCTTCGTGAATCTCTGAGATTGGATGCAACACTTGATGATTTTGTTGCAACTGCATCGCGCATTGAGGAGGCTAGACTACATTTTGAAGGGGAGGCCCAACCAAATTATGCATCGGACTTGGATCCCATCGAGCAACTCAGGAAGGAGTTGGAAGCCTTAAGAATGCAGCGAAGTCGCCAAGAAGAGAAGGTTGTGTCGCTGCCCCCGCCCCACACTGTTGATGAAGTAGCTCAACTTCGTCGTGAGCTCGAAGATTTGCGAACCACACAGGACATACGAAGACAGGTTTGGTGTACAATATGTAGCAATAGTGGACATTCCAATGTTAATTGTCCTAACAAGGTCAGTTGTCAATTCTGTGGCAAAAATGGTCATGAAGCTAGAGACTGCTACTACCTCAAGGGAGCACAACAACAAGGTAACCATCAAGCCTTGGATTCATATTATGCCAGTACTTCCCATACAGCTAATAGAGAAGAGAATCGGCCTGCGAAGCCTAGATACAATAGACCTTTGATGTGCTACCGTTGTGGTGAGTACGGCCGCATGCAGAATAGGTGTTCTCTTCCAGAAGATGCACCTCCTTGTCAAAATTGTCCGGAGGCAAAGGATCATTATACCAGAGATTGCCCAAGAGGTCGTCCTACTCCAATCCACATGATTTCAGTCTCTCCAAAAGAAGAAGGTATGACCACTCAATCTTATGCTGTTTCATCTTCATCCATGCCAATGATGACTAGAGCCAGGCAAGCGGCAGTAGCCCATAAGGAGGAACAACAAGGACCCAAAGATGGAGATGCAGAAAAGAGGGTGGGATGGAAGGACCAAGAAGACATGGAAGAGGCTTATGAGAGGGTGACCAATTTGCTAAAAGATCGACCAACAAATACTCCTGAAGACACGCAAGAAGTGAACATTGAGGAAATCTTGAAAGGTATTCACCATAAGATTAGTCTGTACCAACTCATAAAGATGGATTCTAAAGTAAGAAGTGATTTGCTGAAAATTATACATTTTGCATGCTTGTGCCCACCTCCTAGCATAGATGGTTTTATGGTGGACTTTCCTCCTGCACCCCTGGCTGATTATCAAAGCTCAAGATTAACTGTTTTTATCAAGGATGAAGCTCTCACAGGTGTTATTATAGATGGAGGTTCCGGCATCAATTTGATGCCTGATTTCACTATGAGGAAACTAAGGCTGAATCCCACAAAGGCAGCACCCTTCACAGTCACATTAGCAGATCAACGTCGGGTTGCACCACTAGGCATTGTCGAAAAGGTACTTATGATAGTGCAGGGTTGTCATTTTGTTTTAGACTTTGTCGTTATAGCCCTGCCACAGGAGACCTCATACCCTCTACTCTTGGGAAGACCTTGGTTAAGGCAAGCAAAGGCTCTACAGGATTGGGGAAAGAACAAGTTATGGATTTCCACATGTACTAACAATCATTTACAGTTACATTTGGAAGAAGGATCAGACATCAACAAGGCTACTGGGTATGCAATGGAAACTCAGGTAATGCCTTCAGAAGATGATGCTCTATTAAATTGGATGATGGGAAGTGCAGAATGTTGCACAGTGGAGATATGTGAGGTAAATGAAGATTTTGCAGAAGCAACACAAGGAGGTCGGGAAGAGGAAAAAATTGATGTTTTTCACTTAAACAATATAGAAAAGAGTAAGCAAGGAAGTCGAGCTTATCTGTTGCAGACACCTCCTGAAGGACAGAAACCTCTAATGGAGTCAAATAATCAAAATTCAACAATTAGCGCCATTAAGATGGTATGTAAGGAAAAGGAAGGTAAACATGAGGAATCAGATGATTTTATGCTTGCAGGACCAGAAAGTGACAAAGTTGTGCCTGCATCGAGAAGCTAAGTGTGACCTTCAAGAACTTCCATTCTCAAATATACCTTTAGGATGGATCAAGGAATAGATTGTGGATCATAAATTGAACTCTGCTCCTGCATACAATGGAGATGAATTTTCAAGTAAGTCCAATTCTGAAAAGTTTGTTCAAGAAGTAAATCTTGGTGATGAAGAGAATCCTCAGATAGTTCACTTGGCTGCTTGGTTATGGCACTATCCCTCTTTATTGCAGAAGGTAACCTCCCTACTTTTTGCCTATAAAAGTGTCTTTGCATGGTCCTATAAAGACCTAACAGGGATACCAGAGGAGCTTGGATTACACCGAATACCCTTAGTAGAAGGAGCTTCACCTGCAAGAAGTAGGCCTTACCGACTTAATCCAAAGTATGCAGAAGCAGTAAAGCTAGAAATAACAAAACTGGAAGAGGCAGGCATTTATTGTTCCTGTAGAACACTCACGGTGGCTTTCTTCCATGGTCATTGTACCAAAGAAAAACGGCAAAATAAGAGTATGCGTTGATTTTCGTGCCTTGAATAAGGTAACTATTCAAGATGGCTTTCCTTAGCCATTCACAGAGCAGGTGCTTGAAGAAGTAGCTGGACACTCTCTATACAGTTTTCTTGATGGGTTCAGTGGCTACAATCAGATAGCCTATCATCCTGAAGATAGAGACAAGATGGCTTTTGTTACTCCATGGGGCACATATGTCTATACCCGTATGGCCTTTGGCTTGAAAAATGCACCAGCATCTTTTAATAGGACCATGTATCTCATACTAGGGAAATGGTTAACCTCATTTCTGCGCATTTTTATGGATGATTTTTCAGTGTTTTCAGGAACAGATGGGAGAGCAATAGTTCAAGATTTCAATAATCATTTGGATAATCTAAAGGAAATCTTTGAGCAGTGTCTCAAAACAGGGTTGAAGTTGAATCCTGCTAAATGTCATTTTTTGGTGACCAAAGGTACTCTCCTAGGCCACATAGTCTCAGTAGAAGGGATAACTGTTGATCCGGCAAAGATCACTGCTATTCTCTCCATGCCGATTCCTCGAACTCCAAAGGAGGTACAAAGCTTTTTAGGCCATGCAGGATATCATAGACGATTTATCACAATGTATTCGGAAATAGCGAAGCCTTTATCCAGGCTTACAAGTAAGAACGTCCCTTTCTCATGGACTCCTGAAGCTGAGAAAGCATTTTGCGAATTAAAGATAAGACTATGTACTGCTCCACTTTTAACTGTTCCTAATTGGTCATTAGAGTTCCATGTACATACAGATGCCAGTCTTCATGCAGTTGGAGCAGTCTTGGCTCAACCAGCATCACATAAGGTAGACCAACCTATCGTCTATGCTAGCAGATTGCTTACCAAAGCAGAAAGAAACTACAGCACTACCGAAAGGGAAGGTTTGGCCATCATGTTCGCTCTTCAAAAATTTCGGCATTACCTCTTAGGTGTGCATTTTATTGTCATAACTGATCATCAGCCTTTGAAGTATCTGATTAACAAGCCCAGAGTAGCTGGAAGGGTTTGGCGATGGCTATTGTTATTTCAAGAATTTGATTTCGATATTCATATTAAGCCAGGGAAAGAACACTATATGGCGGATCAGGTATCAAGAACTGCTCTGAGTGAACAAGCAACAAGTATTGATGATGAATTGGTAGATAGTACTCTTTTTCTGGTTACAAAGCAGACTGATTGGTATAATGAAATTCTTGAGCTCCTCTCCATCGGAGAATTTCCCAAACATCTGACACCATTAGAAAAGAGGAAATTACTCTTTAAGTCCAAATCTTACTCGCTCATAGATGGAAATTTATATAAATATTGTCATGACGGTATCTTAAGAAAGTGTGTTTTTCCAGAAGAAGTAAACTTTTTGCTTGAGGTAGCACACAACGAAGGGCATATGAAGGGAGAAGAGTTGGCTCACAAGATTATCCACCGAGGATTATGGTGGCCTCAGATATACAAAGATGCAATCAAATTTGCCAAGGAGTGCGATATCTGTCAGAGATGTGCTCCTAAGCCAACCAAGATGAGTTTCCAGCCATTAGTCGTCTCCACTGGATGGCTACCTTTTGAACGATGGGGTCTTGACTTTATTGGTCTGATCAGTCCAATGGGTCAACCTGGAAGAAAGAGATATATTCTTATGGCCACGTGTTATGCAACTAAGTGGGTAGAGGCTAAAGCCACTACAGATTGCACGGCCTTGACAGTGGCTAAGTTTTTGTTTAAACGTATTTTTTCCAGATTCGGTTGCCCACTTGAAGTTACTAGTGACAGGGGCACTCACTTTGTGAATCAGTTACTTCAATTCATCTTTGACAGGTATAAAATCTTTCACAGGAAGTCATGTGCTTACTATCCCAGGGCGAATGGCCAAGCAGAAAGCTCTAACAAAATTTTGATTGGGCTCTTACGCAAATTAGCCTTTGATCATCAAAGTTCTTGGCCACAGGCACTAATCGGTGCAATGTGGGCCTTCCGAACTACTAGAAGGGGAACCACTGGTGAAAGTCCATTCCGCCTAGTCTATGGTAAAGAGGCATTGGCACCTTTTGAATTTATTATCAAGAAGGAAATCGGAACCAGAACCATGGGTATTGAACCTCCAATCAGAAGACTTGTGGCATTGGAAGAATGTAGGGAAGCAGCGATGAAGAAACTACAGGTAAAGCAAGAGGAATGCAAAAGGCTGCATGATAGGTATTTGAGGACTAATGAGGTACAGGAAGGATCTTTGGTCCTAGTGCATCAAATCCCGACGACAACCACCAAGTTGGCACCTAAATGGATAGGGCCTTATAAGGTAATAACGGTACTCCCTCATGGTGAAGTACAACTGGAGGATCTGCAAGGTAAAAGGATTCCCTTAGTCAACATCTCCAGGGTGAAGAAGTATCGGAACTAGGACAAAGTGGAAGCATTCTATCCCTTGTACATACCATGTTTCTTTTCAGTAATTGCAGTTAAATCTCATTGAAATAAGCATATAAAGGAGTTATTGCACCGGGACGGTGCAAAAGCTTGATGTGGGGGTCTGTAGAGGTCGGAAACGCTCAGATGCCTTGGGATGAAGCTTCAGGAAGTGTTCAAGTGCTCTGACACGGATATATTTGAAGTTCTGAGCAGTCGTTGCTGTCGTCTTTTCTTTGCTTCCTCGGTTGTTTGATACCTATCTCTCTCTATCCCCTTTTCTCTTTCCCCTAATCTCTCTCTTTCCCTCCCTTTCTTTCCATCTCTCATTCTATCTCTTTCTCTCGGTCTCTCATTCTAACTCTCTCTCTCTCTCTCTCACTTTCTCTCTTCATCTCTCTCTCCCCCTCTCTCTCTCCCTCTCTTGCTCTCTCTCTCTCTCCCTCTCTATCTCCTTCCCTCTCTCTTTCTTCTCTCACTCTCTCTCTATTTCTCTCTCGTTTCCTGCGGATGAACCCCTTCTCTCTCTTCCCCTTTCTCTCTCTCTCAATTTTTCTCTCTCTCTCTCTCTATTCCCCTCTCTCTCTCTTCCCCGTCCCTTCTTTCTCTCTCCCCCTCTCTTCCTCTCTCTCTCTCTCTCTCTCTCTCTCTCTCTTTCCTCCTCCCTCTCTCCCTTCCTCTCTCTCCCCCTCTCTTCCTCTCTCTCTCTCTCTCTCTCTCTCTCTCTCTCTCTCTCTCTCTCTCTCTCTCTCTCTCTCTCTCTCTCTCTCTCTCTCTCTCTCTCTCTCTCTCTCTCTCTCTCTCTCTCTCTCTCTCTCTCTCTTTCCTCCTCCCTCTCTCCCTTCCGCCTTCCTCCCCGCCTCCACCTTCCTCCCCCGCCCCCGCCTCCGCCAACCCCCCCCCCCTTCCTCATCTCCGCCTTCCGCCCCCGCCCCCGCCTCCGCCAATTCCCCCCTCCCCGCCTCCGCCTTCCTCCCCCGCCCCCGCCTCCGCCAACCCCCCCCTTCCTCATCTCCGCCTTCCGCCCCCGCCCCCGCCTCCGCCAATTCCCCCCTCCTCACCTCCGCCAACCCCCCCCCTTCCTCATCTCCGCCTTCCTCCCCCGCCCCCGCCTCCGCCAATTTCCCCCTCCTCACCTCCGCCAACCCCCCCCTTTCCTCATCTCCGCCTTCCTCCCCCGCCCCCGCCTCCGCCAACTCCCCCTCCTCATCTCCGCCTTCCGCCCCGCCCCCGCCTCCGCCAATTCCCCCCTCCTCACCTCCGCCAATCCCCCCCCTCCTCACCTCCGCCAACTCCCCCGCCCACCCCCGCTCAACCCCCCCCTCCTCACCTCCGCCGAACCCCCCTCCTCCCCTCTGACTAGCTCCGCCACTCCCCTCCCCGCCTCCGCCTTCCTCCCCCGCCTCCGCCTCCGCCTACGCACCCACCCCGCTGCCACCTATACTCACACACACCCCCACACCTGCACATCCTTGCACACACTCCCACACACATCGACACACACACGCACACACTCATATACATACACACCTACTCCCACACATACACAAACACATACATGCACTCACACACACACACATGCACACCCACACACATTCATTTCCACACACACCCATACACACACACATCCTCACAGCACACACACACACACCCACAGGTGCGCACAAGCACACACCCTCACACTCGCATACATACACAACTACACACACAGGGTTCGCAATCAGATGTCTCCAAAAATAGCATAAATGGCTTCTCTGGATCTGTTTGGTATGTCAAGGGACATCTAATGGAGGTTCAGGATACATAATCGGAGAGCCTCCATAGAACATCCTTCCTGGACATGTTTTTTTTTAGAAATATCAACAGTAACGTGCAAGATGCTGAACTTCGTGTTTTGTTTGAGCATTATGGTGCCATTCGTACCCTCTACACTGCCTATACTTACGACTGGAGTTTCGATGGGCACTATTCTTGTGGATGGTGTATGGAGATGACCCATGATGCGGACACAATCACTTTTGGAGCTCAGAGGAATGCTATTTGAAGCTTCACATGATTCAACCACTACATGAACACTAGGACTGGATGAAAAACAACACAAAATGAGAATCTCGGAAAGCGGGTGAAAAGGTAAAAGGTAACTGTTAAAAGTAAAAGTGCAATTGCCAACAACCATTCACGGCGACTACCTATTTCTGAGGATCCAATTCAAATCAAGGGAATATTTGACCTACCCTCCAATTTTGGGCATTCAACCGGCGCATGATCAGTGGACGTGAAGATTCAGCAAGGCTCTCTTGGCCTATTGGGGCCTATAAAATCAAAGGATTTGTGCTCATTTGGTGTTACAACACACTGGAGTACATGTACAAGTTTTAGGGATACAGTGGTGCGTGTGTACGTGCAAAAGACCTCTCTTGCACTTGGTGGTTTCAAGTCTACTGTGGGAGCTACTCTGTTGTGTATACAGAGGGGAAGCTTCTCAGTGAAGGGCTATGAGCACCATAGTGTAAAAGAGTAGCTTGGATTCTTCTTCTTTTCCGTGAGTCAGTGTGGTTGATTGTGTTCTATTCTCTCGAGAAGATCTTACCATTTGTATTGTTCTGAGTTAGCCCGCATATTACCCTTATGCTGATCTGTTGTATTGAAGTTAACACTTCTAAGGGGGCTTGTGAGCCCTAAGCTTGCACTTTTGAGCACCACTCTGCCCAACCTTGTAATCGATTCGAATCAAGAAGTGTATGGTCTTCCTTGGTCATTGGTTGTCCATATTTTCTGAAGTATTTACTATTCTGTACAATTCTTGTTGTCGACCTGCTCACAAAAATGTTAAAGGGTATACTTTCCTAAAGAGAACCCCCCTTGAGTAGGTGACGTACTGGACGTGTTTAATCTTCATTCTCTACCTTTGTTAAAAGCGGATACCCCAGTACCTCCTCTACAAAGACTTTTCGAAATGTACGTAATATCCAGCCGCCAATTCTGGGCTTCATCAACGGTAACTATGACCTACTTTATGATATGAGCACAACCCCGAGCATACGAGTTGCTTATGCATGGCACATAAGAATCAGGTATCTCCCTGCTTGCTACAAGCAAACGTTTGATGACATGTTCACCACGGGGTTCTAGGAAGCACACTCACAAGTGTTCGCGCCACGCCCAACCCACCTACTACAACTATTCGCATGTGAACAAACAATGCACTCAGACCGCAGTAAATTGGGATGCCCTGCAAAGAGATTTGGTCTGGGGACTACGGATTAAAGAACAAGAATTGGCAACCGACGTATTACAACAGTACATTGATCAAACCGTGGAGCAGAGGTCTGTCAGAGGCGACAGATGCTAGGGGGGGGGAGAGTGTTGGCATCATATGGGAAGAAGCCAAGTATGGGCATGCATGCGGATCTAGCACTAAGGCAACCTATTAAAATTTTTCCAAACCTTACATCATTATAAAAGTGATTCTCATCACTAGAAACCCTTGTAAATACCGTTTCATGTTTTTGTAGCTCCATTTTGTACAAGCCGAGGAGTCCTCGGGGAGCCTTAGAAGTAGTTGCCTGCCAATTTTCATATTTTTTAGATCTCGTTTGAGCCCTCAAATAAGCCCTAGAACCTAATTTTTAACTAGGCCGGACACTAGGTCTGGACAAGGCCAAAGCTAGTCAAAAACTATAAATAGAGCTAGAGAGCTCATTTTTGGGGGCTAGCTTCTTGTAGTTTTGAGCTTGTATGAGAACTTGGTTATAATAGAAGTGATTCCATTGTCTTACTCTCTTTGTTCTTGCCGTGTGTGCGCGTGTGTGTGTATGTGTGTGCATGTTTGTGTGCTTCTCACTCACATATTTGTGCCTTCACTTGCTCGAGGTCTTCATACCATCCTCATGTCTTCCTGGATTGACATTAAAGGAGGTGCTACTCATCACTGAGCTACAACCATGTAAGTCGACCGATGCAAGTGATAAGACCCAAGGGTTCTGTAGGAAGACATGACCGATGCAAGTGATAAGGCCTAATGGGAAGTATCTGTTGCGCCTTATAGCTTGCATCGGTCGTGTTGGATTTCTCGCTCAATAAATGGAGATCTTGGACACGAGCGATGCAAGCGATTAGGCCCAAAGGGAAATATCTGATCGGCCTTATGCTTGCATCGATCGTGTTGATTTTCTAAGTCTATAAATGGAGATCTTGGACAAGACCGATACAAGCGTTTAGGTCCAACGAAAAATATTGGATGGGCATTATCGCTTGCATCAGTCGCATCTTATTTCCTCTCCCTAAATTCATGATAATAGATTAAACTTCATACCTTGACCTCATCTTCCTCCTCAATGAGCTCTTTTGAGTCAATACATATTGTTACTTTGTCCTCAGCAACATCCACGAATGAATAGCTGTGCCCAAATGAGTATATTCCAAGTTGCTTCTGATGCTCTTCAAACTCTTCATGAGCAAGTGTTGGCTTCTCTGAGATTGCTTTTTCAAAGCAACTTGAAAGAGCTTGTGATGAGTCTTTGAATTCTTCATTTGACAAAAATCCAAATCAAGTCACAAAAATTTCTACTTTTCTTTCTCCTTTCTCATTGATGAATCTCCTTGCAACTTCTTCTGACTCAGCTATAGCTGCAAGGCAGAAGTCCTCCCTAAGGTTGAAAAGATCCCAAATGTAAAATAGGGGAATAAACTCCTTCCCAGAGATAAAGTAAATTGGTAGATTTGGGAGAAGTAGGGACTTCTCAGACACTTGAACTTCTTCAGTTGGTTCCCTTATTGCAGTCTCTGCTTTAAAAGTAGCCACATCAAAATCTTTGACCTGCTCTTCTTCTGCTTGGAGATTGATCTCCTCAATAATCTCCATGACACCTTTCGTACTTTTTGAGCTTCCCTCAAGAGTAAGCTCACAGAAAGGCTCCTCTACAACATGAACACTTTCCTCCTTTTCAATTGAGATGTGATCAAGACATATCAAGAAAGCAATGTTTAAGGGGAGCAAGCAGCAATCCTTTTCATGCTCTGGGCATAAATCTAGCTTCCCTGGCAAAGGGGATATCCTTTTGCTTTTCTTGTGATTTTTGCCCTTTCTATTGGATCCTTCCCAAAGATGTGAGGATGAACATAGGTTTTCTCAGACAAAGAAAGCTCCTTTCCATTGATCAACCCCAAGAAATTCTCCCACTCATCCTTAAGAAAACTTTTTGATTTCTCTAGGAGTTTTTGAAAACCATTGAATATGTTCATTGCATCAGGAAAGTAATCTACAGTTAAACCCTCTTGAACCATGAAATCAAGTAGTTTCTCTGATGGAGAGATACTAAGGATCTCATTCATTCCCTCCATCAAAGCTGCAGCTTCTCTACTATGTCCTAGTGAAGAACACGACCGATGCAAGCGATTCAAGCTAGTCAACATCGGTCAAACGGGTGTAATCACATCGGTCATATCGGGGATGAGAAGCAAATGCACAACAATGGAGAGACAAACTCTATGAAGGTTGAAAATGTGAAATGGTGAAGGGAGTTGCTATTTATAGGTGAGGATGGAGGGAGTAACAATCAAATGATGTAGATCAATCATTGAGTGCCACATGGCAAAAGTACGTTGGGAATCGCAACGGATAGATGATGTGGCCCACTCAAATCATGCCACGTGTCAAAAAACATTGGAATTCACAACGACTAGATGATGTGGACCAATGATTGTGTGACATGTGGCACCAATGCTTAGCTCAGTTTTGAGACCTATTTAATCTTCCCTATTCAGTTCTCTCATTTTTTTCTCAACACTTTCGAAGCGTCGAGTTGCCATCACCTCCAAGCTTTTTTTAGCTGTTTCCTAAGAATATATTTAGAGAACGCTCTCTGCGATTAGGGACATCCGGCTATTTTCTGATGACCCTTATCGCTTGGATGGGTCTTGATTTGAATAGCTTTAAAATGATGTTTCCTTTGATTGTTAGCTATAGTGGCAATAGAATTGGTTGATATTTCATGATGATTTAAAGGACGGCTGATCCAAGCGATAGGGTACATCCGAGATTTGTGGATAAGCCTAATGGCTTGGATCGGTCGTGTTTCTTCAATGGCATCGAGTCCTTGATCATAGCTTGAAAATGATATTTTTCTAAGTGAAACATGAGCTGTTATGCATTATAAGCTATATTCGTAGTATTGATTGATATTTCATGATGACTAGAAAGATGATCGATGCAAGCAATTAGGGACATCCAGGGAAGTTCGGATGACCCTAATCGCTTGGATCGATCGTGCTTCTTAAATGGCATCATTGATCATAGCTTTGAAGTAACCTTTAATGCTGTAATGCATTCCAATGGAAATGGATTTCATTGATGGAAGCACGACCGATGCAAGCAATTTGGGACATCCGGGCATTTCCGTATGACTCTTATCACATGGATCGATCGTGTCTCTGACATTGGATAGAGTCCTTGATCAAAGTTTTTGAGAGTAAGTTGCCTTGCCTTTCAAGCTTCCATGCCTTAAGACTCTCTGTTTGTGTAGGTTATGGCTAGGACAAAAAGGACATCAAGGAAGTTGTACCCTGAGGGTCAGGAACAAAATGCCCAGGAGCAAAATGACAAAGGACCGGCTCCCCAGAAGAGTCAAGGCAATGCATCAGTGAAGTCTTCAAAGAAGAGGGTCAAATACCATGTAAAGACCGTGAGGGAAATTAGAAGACCTCAAAAGTCTGTGGGATTGCTGATCCCTAGACTTCCATTTATGAGAGTTGTCAAGCAGATCAAAATTGATCTCTGTTCTTTGATGAAGACCACATCCTTTATCAATGTGAAGTGGCAAACTCAAGCACTGCTATGCCTGCAAGAAGCTCTAGAGGACTTTGCTATTGACTTTATGAATGATGCCTATTTATGTGCTACTCATTCTCACAGGGTAACACTGATGGTGAAGGATTATGTTATTGTATCAAGAATAAGATATAAATTTGACAAAGGACTTGTTCCAATTGATCACCATGATAAAAAATTCTTCGATATTCTGAATATACCTCCAGCCCAAGCACCCAAGTCAATAGTTGTCATTGAAGAGGTCAACTCTCAGGTCACCCGTGATCATGAAATAAGAAATGCAGCAAATACTGAGGAAGAGAGGAAAAAATAGGGATTACTAACAGAGGAAAGTGTCATCTTAAACGAGATTCAGAAATTACAAAAGGCAAATAAAGAGCTCCTTAAGAAAGGAGATGCGCATATTATAGTTAATGTTGCAATGGCATGGCAGGATGAATGTTTCCTTGACATAAGACTAGAGGACAACAAAATGTTGAGGGAGTTTCATGTTGAAATATCAGATAGTGTAGTCAACATTTCACTCAGGTATTATACAAGCTTAATATTCTAGTTCCTTAATTGAATTTTAGTTAACTGTATTTTAATATTTTAGTTCCTTAACTAAATTTTTATTTCTTTATTTGTAGGGTTCTTCTTCAACAATGTGAGGAAGCAATTCAAAGAAAAGTATTTATCATAGATCCTCTTGTGACACAGTGTTTTTTGTATGAACATGGAGATGCCAAATCCTTTCTAAAGGATTCTACAGAAGAGGTAGAATGTGTTATCTACCCATATATTGAAAAGTTAGTATTCATCTTCATTTTGAAAAGTATGTTTGTTTCATTAAAGAAAGTATATTTACATGCAACCCATTGACCGGGGCCATTGGAGTCTTATTATTGTTGACTTCAATGCCTATCAAGCTCTTTTCCTCAATTCTCTTAAATCACAACATGGGAATCACAAAGTGTAAGTTGCTTTACAATTTTGTTGTTCTATATTTAAGAGCCATGCCATCCATTCTGATTTTCACTTTACAATGCAGTGCTGTAAAGCTTCTCAAGATGCATATTGATCAGAATTTTCCTCGAATTGCTAAATTGAATGAACAAAAGCAATTTGGATACATACAAATTCATGTGCCATTGCAGAAAGACACAACGTCATGTGGCTGCAAAGTGATTGCAAATGTTGTAAGATTCTTGGAAAGAAGGTTTTACAGTCCTGAATCGAATTTATTAGGTTATCCAGATGCATGGATCATCTTGATCAGAGAGAGAGCAATAAATGGCATCATGAAACATGCAATATGCACCTATGATCCAGACTCACCTCCACCCCCTCCACCAGATAAGAAGAAGTCTGAAGAAAAAAAGAAAGGGCATCCTCTTCACTCACCATTGAAGCATGGGACCAAGAAAAATAGTTAAGCTAAAAGTTCCAAAAAGGGCCACAAAAATTAGAGAAAAGAGGGCTCCAAAAAGGATATAAAGTGATGAATCATTTTTGAGTCTAAGATTGAAATCTATTGTATAACCAACATAGGTTGGAAGATTTATTTATGTACAAATTGTATGTACTTCTGCCAGTCTTCATCTGGAAGATGGTCATTGTAACCATATTTATATGCCTTAACCATATTTATATGCCTTAACCATATTTATATGCCTTAACCATATTTATATGCCTTGAGTTGTGTTGAACCTCTTGAGAGTTACCAAAATTTGGTCTGTCACAAAAATGACCATTGTGGGTTTTTACTTCATTCCTGTTTAAAATTAAATTTGGAGAAGATAGAGAAGAATGTGAAGAAGAAAGTGGACACGACTGATACAAGTGATATGGGCAATCAAAGAATTTTGGATTGCCCGTATCGCTTGCATCGGTCATACTTAAACATAGCATCACCTTTAAGCAACCTTGCATGAGATGAGTCAAGTTGCAACTTGTTTTTATTGTCATTAGTCAAAGCTTTACGCAAAAGTCACGTTTTGAAGTCTATTCCAAAGTTAAATTTTTTGAAAAGTTAAGTTTCGAGAAGATAGAGAAGAACATACACAAGAAAGAGAACACGACCGCTACAAGCGATATCGGGAATTGGAGATTTTGGATTGTCCATATCGCTTGCATCGATCATATTTGAAGATAGCATCCCCTTTAAGAAACCTTGCATGAGATGAGTTGAGTTGCAAGTTGTTTCTATATTCATTAGTCAAACCTTTATGCAAAAGTCACGTTTTGAAGTCTCTTCCGGTAGTTTGCTAAGACGACTGATCCAAGGGATTAAGGCAATGCCACAAGTTCGGATTGCACTAGTCGCTTGGATCCGTCGTCTTCTCTAATCTTGTCTCCAGTGTTTTATGACTTAAGTTCATGCTATACATGTTTTGAAATATCGTTTCTTCGATTGGAATTTGCACCAGGTTCTCCACCCTCTTTAACATAACTTGTTATGTGCACCATGATACTTTCTCTAGCATACGTTGAGGACAGAAAAGATGTATAGACTCAAATAATTTAATTGAAACTATATATTGAATTCTACATCTCTTGTTCATCTGGAATTAACTTATCCAAGTTCCTGTATAAATATTGCTTAGTTGAGATTTAACAAAAAAATGCCATTATTGAAGGGGAATAATTGAAGTCATCAATTCACTCCTGCAAATAAAAATCAATGGAAGTATGAAATTAGGGTCCTAAAAATTATGTAGGAATAACTTGGTTTATATTCTTATCATTGTACAATTAGAACCTGATCAAAATCTTGAAATCAAACAAAAAGATGCCAATTTGAATATAGACATTTAAAATACATAATCTTTTACATTCTTTGTCACCATCCTACAAAGAAAAATCAATGGAAGAGGGAGATACATTATCTAAAATGTCAAGGCTGAACTTGTTACAATCTTAAGGGTTGGAACTTAATCACCCTTGGTGATAGGCAAGCTATGCAAGATAATGTTTTCTCTGACCTAATGTTAACTATTGCATCATCAATTGAGAATCTAAACTGTGATGATACCTCATCAAGGTATTCTAGGAGCTCCCTTACATTTTTGAGTTTCCAATTTGCAGTGATAATTATTTTCCTTGATTGAAAATTTGGATGAATCAATACTTCTAACTCAAATTCTGGACAACTCTCCTCTGAGTCCAAGGCTATCCAAAGTCCAAGCTTTTTTTTCCACCTTGTATAGTCATATCCTAAAACTAGAGATTGTCGACATATCTGATATGAGATTGAAAGAGAATTTGGACTAACTTTACATAAAATAATGTCACCTAGCTTTTGAACTTCTTTGCTATCCCATCCCCTACCTAAAACATCATCAATCTCTGAAATAGAGACTCTCTTATTCAACCACATTGTTTTTGTTTTCTGTAATAACATGTTTTTAAAGCATGCTACAAAGACATGAATAGGCAAAAACCATTGAATCTTTATCCTTCTCGAAATTTGGCCTGCTGACATTGCCTTTCGGATGTCAAATTTCATTTTGCATAGAAAACTTGAAACTATTGAATGATCAATCTAATGAAGAGATGCAAGGAGCAAGCACATGTACAAGATTTCCATAAGAAATCCTCCCTGATGGCACTTGATAATCTGCATAATGGAAAAATAACTCTATGCTATTAAAAAATTGAACAGATTTGTCTGCATACTTAAGTTCTGTATATTCCTTATGAAGAACTCTAAATGTTCCTATTAAACATTCAACAGGTTGCCATTCAACAATATTGGAAGGAAAGGTATCTGCAATACAAAAACATATGTGTTATTACTCAAAAACAACTGGAATGATAGAAGAGCATTGTCAAGCTTAACTTATAGTACGAAGGGAATTGCAGATGATTTTCTAGAACAAGATCCCTAGCGGTGTAGACATGTTGTACTCGTGCAAACCAACCGCATCTCTTCAATTTGAAACTGAGAACACGTCCCTTCCGGTGGTTTCTTGTGTTGTCTCTTTTGGCACGCTTGACTTTATGGGCACCTCTACAGCTAGGAAGCATAGTTACCCATTCATTTACTTTCACAGAAAGAGGTTTCCACAAAGAATCCTCTCTTCTGTTATAAACCTCACATGAGGTTACATGATTGGAAGGACGACAAGAAGAAGAAGCCATTTGAACCAAGAAGAAGAAGAATGCTCAAAGCAAGAAACCGACATTCACAAATTTTGGCAGTATTTATAGAGAAAAAGGCTTTGTACACGTGGAAACTTTTCATTTGATGTAAAATTGTTGCTGAATGATCATGAAATTTTGTGAACCCAAAAATATTTCGTATCTTCAAAAATCAATTCCTTCTTGGAAATTTAAGAATATGCTTTGTGTAGTGTGCCAAAAATCTTTTTTTTGCATCAAACTGAAAAATTGTACACTGAATACGAGAATCTTCATCACTTAAGCGGCACTTTAAGAGAATATTGTATTAAAAAAAGCATTTCTTCATACGGTTAAAAGAGACAGTAATGTTATATTTTTGTACACGTGGAAAGACTCTATTTGTCAATTTCCTTAATCTGTCATTAGCAAATAGCCCTTTTTCGGCCGTTTTCACCCTAATGCAACGAAGCACATGGGGAATAGAGCTTAACCTATATATAGAAGCTCATTTTTGAAATCAGGGGGGCCTTTAGTCGAGGTGCTCTCATGTAATATCTCTTATGAATGGAAGAATGCTCTCTTTTACTCCAAGACTATTTACATTTATGTATTGTGTCTTTATGAGTGTGTGGGAGTGAGGTTTGTGTGTGTGCCTATGCATGTCTCTCCTTTGTGTGAGTAGAGTAGTTGCATTACTTGTATTTTGCACATGGACTAGGATCCTTGAATCTCTATTCTCCAGATTTGCAAGCATGTGGCATAGCATGGGGCTGATGGCCAATGGCTTGAACATGTTGAAGGTAGGGGTGGATGAGAGGAGAGTCAATCTTGAGCCTTTCTTCTTTCTTCCGTGCAAGGTGGTGAGGGTTTTGGTCTTCTACTACTACAACCTCAACACTCTCCCTCAGAACTAAACCGTGAATGTCCTCTGAGGCCATGGGTGGTTCCTCCTCTAAGTCACTTAATGTGTCTAAGTAGACTGAGTGATGGCTTGCTTGAACTACACTTCCTATCGATGAAATGAAACTTCTCCGACTACTTAGCACCCATCCTGACCTTAAGTTCATTCACCTTTTAAGTGTATTTCTTCCCTCTTCTTTCCCTTAGGTTTATCCTAGATTTCTTAGAGTTTAATTTCAGTTTGTCTGGATTTCACAATGCATAATAGTGCTCTAGATGATACTAGTGATGTGCGATATGCTATTAGATAATCACGATACGATACCAATGCAGAGGATACCACTCAAATGACACGATACTACCACATCGATGCCAACTTCCACGATATTGTAGTTATTGTAATACGATACCGGTACTGCATACGATACGATACCTCAGTTTATGTGATACGATACCAATTAAGCTTGTGATATGATACTACTACTAGGATTATACGATACCACGAAATCCAAGTCACGATACAATACCAAATTCTCTGCGATATGATACCACTTGATATGATACCAAGATCTATACGATATGATACCTCTTGCCCAATGATACCTCACTTCTCACTATAGGATACCAATTTGTGATGATACGATAGCAGGATGTACACAATATGATACCACATGAATCGAGATTCCCATACCAACACTTTGGTGATGCATGATACCTTGAAGGTATCATGATACCTCAAAGGGGTATGCATGGTACGATATTAGGTGAGTATCGTGATACTAGGGAATTTTGGTATCGCGATATCAAAATTCAACCGATCATGATACTACACTCAAATGTGGCCGAAACTTAAATTTTTTTTTAATGCAAAAGTGTGTATCTCTCTCTCCTGTTCCCTTCTACAAGAACTCACTTCAACCCTTTTGTCCTACCCCGCGATACCATTTATGCACTAGGTCATGTTTTTTAGTAATCCTTTTGATTTTACAAGCTTACAGGATTCAACTTCTCACCTTTAAGAATGTGTTTCCTTAGCCTTTCCCTTAGCACCTCTTTTCTCTGTGCGCTCTCCATGATATGATCTCCACGATACCAGCCATACTACATTCATGATACTAGTCGTTTGGCAAATGGGTCCTCTATGATTGAAGTCCCTCTCTTAAGGCCTTTGAGGGTTCAAGAGTTTGAACTGGAAAGAACACATGTTTTTGGAATTTTCTCAAGGTGTCCTATCTATCCTATTCTTACTTCTCTCTCTTATCTAACCCTTACTCTTTCTCACTCTCTCTCTCTCTCTCCTAGCCCTAAGAAATCATTACACACACTCCTAAAGTGTGAAGTAATAAGTGCTGAAATATTTGAAGACTTCCCACTAGCTAAGATCACCTCTACAAGTATGCCTCATTCACTCCATAGCGATAATCATCATGAAGGCACCTTTGCCAAGCTATCCTTGACAACGGTGCCAAAAACATGTGTACCTAAGTCGTACGTCTTAGGGACTTGTGTCGATGAGAGTGTACCTCAATTGCCCAACAAGTGCATCTAGTGGTGGATTAATACACATTTAATTATCAATTTGAGAGATTAAATGTACCAAGTGTATAAAGACATGTGCACACGTGATGGGAAGTGAAATATCAATGCCACAATGCATGTGTTTTGTCTCATCTACCTCTCCAACTCATTATTTCTCTGAAAATGCACGTCGCGATACTAGTTACAGCAATAAGCACAAATTGAAACTTTTCTCTCAGCTCAGAACCCCAAATATAGTGAATATTTGGCTTCCTTTCAAAGCTCTTGATGAGACACATCTAATGGTCGTATCCTCGGTAGAATCTGATAAACATACTTCAAGTTATTAACAAAATAGTGAATGGCATGAAACACCAACACCTGCTCCACAACTTCTCAAGGCTCATACATGCACTATAGTAGTTCAAAAGCGATGGGAAGGGGTAGACAACAGTACTGCACACACATTTCAAGCATCAAACACACACAAATGCTCTTGGAGAAGAAGATAATTCAGCAGGAGTTTCAAAGGTCCTATGTTTAATCTTTGTTCACACACTTCAGGATCTCCTTCTTTTGTATTGCATCCTGATGCGTGGCCTTGCAGGGCTTTGGGTAGAGGATGATTCTTTCTATTGAGAAATTTTTGTTTTTGATTTTCTTCTTCTTCTTCTTCTTCTCTTACTTGATTCTCCCTCCACACATCCCTCCTCCTAAACTCTGTCATCCCCGACAAATGACTTTTTGTTCTCTTTGATTTAGCATATTAGCTTCACATATCATTAATTCTTTCCATTGATCTGACTTTACTCCATGATTTGGTGCCTGTCTGTGATCTACAAAGAAGCTTAATTCATAGGCCACCAATCTAGCATTTAAGTTGGAAGTTATTTTGATAAGAAATCCCAAATCCATTTCAAAAGGCCCTGTAAAAAAATGATTCTTTGAATGTCTACATATACTGACTCTGTTGGTGCAAGTGAAAAGCCTACACACTTGGCTAGGCATGAGAAGTCCTTATGTGCAAATGATTAAAGACACATGGAAACCATTGTCTATGGATTTCATCTTTCACCATTTGTAAAAGTCAAATTGACATGAAGGAATATTTGTAAAAGCCACTAAACTCGTGGAGTTAGTTGGGTTTGAAAAAAACACAAATTCATTAGAGCGAATATCTCCTAGATTAGTGGATCAGTTTTTAGTGAGAGCCAAAGTTGAATTCAAATTCAAATTTTGAATAGAACATCTATAAAAGATGAATGCAAAAACTAGCGGTGAGAGATCATTACAATCCCGAGTTTTTGTTGATCACATTGTAAAGGAGTGAGGCTCACATCATAGCCTACACCTCTATCTATCATTGGGAATTGATTATCATGCCAATGATCATGTACAACATTGTTTCATAATACAATAGATCATTCATTATATCTGTTGATCTCTCTGTTATTGTCACTAAAAACAGTCATTTTGTATTGCTCCTATCTTAGTGAATACTCCACCATTTTCAATGTTCTATAGCTCATTAGAATCCGCTCTAAGTCCTCCACATGCTCACAAATTGTGAAGACATTCCATTTTGTGAAGTGAGAGAAAACCGCATCGAACTGATCACTGGTCAATCTCTACAGAGGTCCTAAAAAATCAGAGGTAATGCTATACTTACTAAATCGATTGCTCTGTGTATAGTCAATCAATTTAAGTGATTCCACTTGGAATCATTAGCTCATTAAGTTAACCTAATATATCCAAAAGGAAGTTTTCTAATTCCTATGGTATTGGAAGAACTGAGCTTAACAAGCAATAGGTGTGTGTACCAAAATAGAAGGTTTTTCATGAAGTTTGAATTGGGAAGTAGTCTATTTTGAATCAATCATTTCTCACATCATTTCCAAAGTGCATAGGCACTTATTTAGTGTCATTCAAAAGCTAAGAGGGCCCACAACTCAATTCTGAAGCTAAAGAGGGCTGGTACAAAGCAAGGATTAGCAGTGTCAACTCATTTTCTGGAGTGTCCATCCATCTTTCCCAACAGTGGTATCAAAGTAAAGTTAAGGTAAAATGGGAGATGGTTTTCCTTCTTTCATTGATAAATTGGATAGGAACAACTATCAAGCATGGTCTTTGAGGATAAATACATACTTGCAAGGAAGGATTCTCTATGGATACATCTCAGGAGATGAGGAGATGCCCATTTTTAGAAGCAAAGGACAACCTACAAGAGAGAAGCATGAAAGACTCAATTCATGGTGTGCAAAAGATGTATTGGCAAGGTCATACTTACTTAACTCAACCTTTGATTTTCTCCTTCCACACATTAGGAACTGTACGCCATCCCAAGAGACTTGGGAAACATTGTCTTCATATTTTTCTTCCAACAAAAGGGCTAGGAAGAACCAATTGTGGATTGAGTTTACCACTCAAAGAAAGCAACACAAGCAAGGCATCTCAGAGTATGCGACCAAAGTCAAGGATGTAGCTGATCAATTGGCAATCATAGGTGAAGAAATTGAAGAGGAGAAGATTGTGAGACAAGTAACTAATGGGATTAAAGAAGATGACAAATGGGAGAGCTTCACAACTGCCATGGACTTGTACATGGACATGCAGATTCCATATCTTACCACACTCATGGGGCAACTCTTTACCCATGAAGCCAAGCTCAACAAGGATTCATTAAGAGGTAATAGCTCGTCCTCCCTATACACAGATAAAGGTAAGTCCAAAGAGAAAGTAAAAAGAAAGAAAATTGAAAATGAAGGTACAATCTCTCACGCCAACTATGCACGGAGAGGTAGAAACTCAAGAGGTAGGGGTAGAGGAGGTAAGCAAGGTAGGGGGAGACCTTATAACTCCTCACCATTTAGTATTTGTGGTTTGTCAAATCACACTACAGATGAATGTTACAAGAACATCAAGGATCAGAGAGGTAGAGGTTTCCAAAGAGATGGATATACACAATCAAGAGGAAGATTCAACCATCATCAAGGCTACAACAAAAATTACAATAACAACTACCAAGGAGGCTACAAATCAAGGAAAGATAACAACAACTATATAGAGGAGCAAGAGGATTCTCTTCTGATTATGAATATGACTTCAAAATCAAGTATGCATGATAACCATCTCTTCTACATTGACTCCGGATGCTCAAAGCATGTGGCAGGCAATGTAGCTCTTCTCTCTGACCTTGAGGAACCTAAGGGTAAACATAAGGTACAAACAGGTGATGACACCAAGCACTCACTGATCAAGGTAGGAAATGTTAAAACCTCTGATGGAAATAAGAATCTATTGAGCAGGGCTCCATATGTACCTACAATTACCAAGAATTTAATGAGTGTTGGATAGATTGTGGAAAAGGGTTTGCAAGTCAAGTTCAACAAATATGGAGCATTTGTGGAGGATCCCCAACATGGATTCAAGAGAATTTCCAAAGGAGAAAAGACAGGTAGATTATTCACCTTTGAACTTGAAGATACAAGGCACTTTATAGTTACAATGACCAAACATTGTGAGAACTTGAAATTTGGCATAAGAGATTAGGTCATATTGGTGAGAGAACTTTAAAGCAAATATGTAGAGATCAATGTGTGCTTGGGATACCTAATGTACCCAAGCACCACATGATCTAAAAATGTGGTGCTTATCAGTTTGGAAAATCTCACAAGTTACCCTTCTCAAAGAAAGGCTACATGCATGAGGATTACCTAGATCTTGTCGATACAGATGTATGAGGACCAAGTAAGGATCCCTCAATTTCTCTGTCAAGGTATTATGTATCTTTCCTTTATGATTTTAGTAGGTGGACTATCTTATACTTTATGAAGCACAAAGATGAAGTATTCAGTTGCTTTAAGAAGTATCTTTCACTTGTTGAAAATCAAACAGGAAGAAGCCTAGAGAGCCTAAGGTCATACGGAGGAGGTGAGTACTTCTCAAATGAGTTTGACACATTCTTGCAAGATAGAGGAATCAAAAGAGAAATTACAGCAAGGTATAGCCCTGAGCAAAATGGGGTTGCAGAGTGGAGAAATAGACTAATTGTTGAAATAGCTAGATCAATGTTAAATGAGAAAAAATTACCTAATTATTTATGGGCAGAGAGTGTGTCTAGTGCTATGTATCTTGTAAACAGGTTGCCATCCAAATCTCTTGATGGGAGGACCCCATATGAAGCATGGCATGGTAGAAGAACTTCACTTGATCATTGCAAGATCTTTGGATGTGTTGCTTATGTGCATATACTATCTCAAATAAGAGGTAAACTAGACCCTAAGGTAGAGAAGTGCATCTTCATAGGGTATGACTTGAATCAGAAAGGATATAGGTTTTACAACCCTTCCAACAAGGGATTTATGGACAGTAGAGATGTTGTCTTTGATGAGAATGACCCTTGGTTTGAAAGTGAATGCAAAAAAGTAAAGCTACCTTATGACTTGGAAGAGGAACTTCCTAGCCTCACCAAGGAGGAGCCAAACTAGACTGAAGACATCAAATCATATGATGAAGACATCATCAACCTAGAAGAATTCAAGGCATGGAAGTCCAAAGGCAAAGTCAAGATGAAGAAATTGGAGGATATACCTGAATCATCCAACCAAGCAATCAGAAGATCACAAAGGGAAAGCAAGAAGCCAGTCAGATATGGGTATAACACTTCTTTAGTTACTAGGCACTTTGTTTATCTTGCAAAAGACTTGTCATTTGAAGAGCCATCATCATATGAAGACCAAGGTAGAATGGAAGGAAGCTATGGATGAGGAAATTGAAGCACTCAAGGAGAATGATACTTGGCAGCTAGTGCCAAAGAAGGATTCTATGAAGGTAATAGGTTCTAGATGGATCTACAAGATCAAAAGAAATTTTGATGGGTCAATAAGCACGTACAAGGCTAGACTTGTGGCTAAGGGCTTTGCATAGACCCAAGGAGTTGATTATGAAGAAACCTTCTCACCTGTGACCAAAATGCCAACCATTAGGGTATTGGTAAGTGTGGCTGCATCAAAGAATTGGAACATGTACTAATTGGATGTAAAAAATGCATTTCTCAATGGATGGATTTCAGAGGAGGTGTACATGTCTCAACCTCCTGGATATGAGGACTACAAGCAAGGTAACATATGTGTGTAAATTGAACAAAGATATTTATGGATTGAAGTAGGAACCTAGGGCATGGAACCATAGGTTGACTACATACCTTCAACATCAAGGATTCATCATGAGTAGAGCAAATACTTCTTTGTTTATCAAGAGAAGTAATTCAGCGGTAATATACCTATGTGTGTATGTTGATGATATCATACTTACATGTAATGATGCTAATGGCATTAAGCAAATCAACCATCAAATGATGCAGGAGTTCAAAATCAATGATCTAGGGTCACTAAAGTATTTTCTTGGACTTGAGTTAGTCTACACTAATTATGAAATTTACATTACACAAAGAATTTATGTACAGGACATGTTAAAGAAGTTTCATTTGCAGGATGCCAAGGTAGCAAGCACTCCAATGGAGGTAAACCAAAAATTAAGTGCTCATGAAGGTGATGTGCTTGATCATATTGCAGGATACCAAAGCATAGAGGGAAGCTTGAACTATGCTACATTGACAAGGATTGATATTGCTTATGGAGTAAGTGTCTTAAGAAAATTTATGCACAAACCTAGGATACCTCACTTGGAAGATGCCAAGAGAATTTTGAAGTACCTTAAGGGCACTCAAAATCAAGGATTATACTTTCCTCATACCTCAGATTTGGACATCAAGATATATTTAGATGCAGATTGGGCAGGTTGCAAAGATGATACTCCTCAAGTTACCTATCTTTTGCAGGTGACAAACTCATATCATGGTCTTCCAAGAAGCAACCTACTATTGCCTTGTCTTCCATAGAGGCAGAGTATAGAGGATTGGCCAATGCTACTCAAGAGGCCATATGGATCAGATTGTTATATAAGAATTTGGGTTTGCATACTACATCTCCAATGATTTTGGAGATAATATAAGCTCATTACATCTTGCAGCAAATCCTATTTATCATGCTAGGACCAAGCATATAGAGTTCCACTATCATTATGTGAGAGAGAAGCTATTGAGCAAGGAAATTCAGTTGGCATATGTATCAACCAATATGCAATGTGTAGACTTATTAACCAAAGCACTTGATGGTACTAAACTTTGCACGTTTAAAGCTATGATTGGATTGTAGGACATTCAAGAGGATTGAGGAAGAAGATCAAGCCAAGATGTTTGGCTTGAGGGGAAGCTGTTGGTGCAAGTGACAAGCCTACACACTTGACTAGGCATGAGAAGTCCTTATGTGCAAATGATTAAAGACACATGGAAACCATTGTCTATGGATTTCATCTTTTACCATTTGTAAAAGTCAAATTGACTTGAAGGAATATTTGTAAAAGCCACTAAACTCATGGAGCTAGTTGGGTTTGAAGAAAACACGAATTCATTAGAGAGAATATCTCCTACATTAGTGGATCACTTTTTAGTGAGAGCCAAAGTTGAATTCAAATTCAAATTTTGAATAGAGCACCTATAAAAGATGAATGTAAAAATTCGTGGTGAGAGGTCACTACAATCCTGAGTCTTTTGTTGGTCACATTGTAAGGGAGTGAGGTTCAAATCATAGCCTACACCTCTATCTATCATTGGGCATTGATTATCATGCCAATGATCATGTACAACATTGTTTCATAATACAATAGATCATTCATTATATCTATTGATCTCTCTGTTAATGTCACTCAGAACAATCATTTTGTATTGCTCATATCTCAGTCAATACGCCACCATTTTCAGTGTTCTATAGCTCATTAGAATCCGCTCTAAGTCCTCTACATGCTCACAAATTCTGAAGACATTCCATTTAGTGGATTAAGAGAAAAGTGTATCAAATGGATCACTTGTCAATCTCTGCAGAGGTCCTAAAAGAACCATGGTAATGCTATATGTGCTAAATTGATTGCTCTATGTATAGTCAATCATTTTAAGTGATTCCACTTGGAATCATTAGCTCATTAAGCTACTTTGATGTCTCCAAAAGGAATGTTTCTAATTCTTATTGTACTCGAAGAACTGAGCTTAATAAGCAACAGGTGTGTGTACCAAAATAGAAGGTTTTTCATGAAGTTTGAATTGGGAAGTAGTCTGTTTTGAATCAATCATTTCTCACATCATTCCCAAAGTACATAGGCACTTATTTAGTATCATTGGAAAGCTAAGAGGGCCCACAATGCAACTCTGAAGCTAAAGAGGGCTTGTACAAAGCAGGGATAAGCAGTACCAACTGATTTTCTAGAGTGTCCATCCATCTTTGTCAACAGGCTCGGTAAGAACACGAAGCACGAGTATATAACCATGATTGTAAGTCAGCTCAACATCATAGAGAGATAAAAATGAGGGCATCTTTGCCTTGGTTAATGCCAATAAAGTTCAAGAAAGTGTATTGAGCATGTTTGAAGACTTTTAAAATTGTGAGTAACATGCTCAATACTTTATTTATCATATTTATTGCTAGGTCTAGGACTGAAGCATATCTCGAGAGCCAAAACTCTATTGTCCGTACCATATATTCTTCTCTGGGTAAGTAATTATGTGGTGGGCTTGGTAACACTAGGTAGTTCAACCACTGATTATTGATTGTTCCCTAGCACTGTGCTTCCCAAAATTGTATCCAAGATCTTCTTCTAGGTATCGGGCAAAAATATGGGTTTACTTGTAATACATATGGTGCCAATTCCCAATGCACTCATAGGGTCAGATTCTTTTCCAAACACTTTTGTCTCCAGATTGGATCTGTTTTGTCAAATTCTTCTTGTGTATACGAGAATGTATCTACTTTGAACTATAAGTCTTGATCGGGTTCTTTCTGTGTAGTTCTCTTGATGTATTGCCTAGTTTATTCTTTTAGTGGGCTGTATGGTATGATGAAGGGCTTCAAAATTTGCTCTAAATTCGTACTTTTGATCTTTTCTTCCTTCATTACTTTCACGACTTGATCTTCAAATTGTTGTGTAAGTTTGGACACAAATAACTTTGAAATTCTTTCAGGATCCATATGTGTTGCTATGATTTATCAACCTCTACCAATGATTTCATAATCCATACACGAAGAATCCTTGGTCTATCCCCTTTAGATTTCAAACAATGTTTATTTTGTTGCGTTTTTGCTAGATGGTTGATATGTTCCTGTGTAGTGTTGACATGCTGAGATAGTTTATCTTTGCATACCCATTGTAGATGCGTATTGAATGGATGTGGTGATTGGACAATTGATATCCATGTTGGTTTCATTCTTATAGTGTTGATAGGTTGAGAAGAAATGTCCTCACTATTTCTCTCAGGCTAATACCTTACAGGAGAAGTGGTCACACAATAATGCAGTATTTCCTTCATCGTAGGCAAATCTAGATTAGGGCGCTTCTGATACACACCCATTCTTGAGTCTTCTTCTTTTTTCTTCATTACGTTTACTTCGTTAGGTAAGATTGTACTAAGGGTTTGGGGTAGTCTAGCTTCCAGAAGACTAAAGACTTCCTTGTGCCCTATCTTGGCCGATATGTATCCTTGTGTGAGGTGTATACAGACTTCATTTTCAAGGATCCAATCTTGTCTTAGGATCAAATTTTCAATTAGGTCTTCATCTTTGCATACCAAGAATCTTTGTGTCATAGCGGAATTTACTAGATGAAGAGACATTAGGACTTCTCCTACACATTCGATGGTTTGACCTCTGATTCCTATCATATATGTCTTAGAAGGACTCACGGGTGTTTTGAGGTGAGTAGTTAAGGACATTTGCATGCAACTGAGGGCTGCTCCTGTGTTGATCAATGCATCCACTAGTTGATATTTAGTTGTTTTGATTCCTAGGTTTAAGTATGGTTGGGAAATACTTTTGATAGTGTTGTTTGCATTACCTACTTGGTAGTTCGCCATGGGTATACGTTCCTCTCCCTGTAGATATCGCTTGTCTCATTGCCTCATCCACTCTTTCTGTTTCTTGATTTTTTCCAGAGCTTTCATTCGAGCTTTTTCTCTAATCCTTTCTTCTTCCTTCTTCCGATTTTGTGCTCCCAAAAGTCCTACTAACATTTGATCAGTTAGAGGTTCCATATATCTTTTGACTCTACATCCACTGATGTAGTTGGGAAGTACATCCCCATCTAGTGTGGCTAAACTCACTACTCCTCTTGTTGAGATTTGATTTATCATCAATGGTCCATATCCTGATTGATGCAATTTCTTTGCATGTTGCTTCAATGTGTACACTAATACCAAATCTCCTTCCTTTAAGCCTTTATCGATATGTGCATCATAATATGTTTTTTTCCTCCTTTTAGCCATATAAATTCACACTATTGCTTGTAATCTTGTTTCATGTAGTTTTTCAATTTGGTTTGATGGTTCGGATAATTCACTATGTGCTACAAGTAGGGTAGGCACTAAAAAATCAATTGGTAAGATTGCATTCTATCCATATACTAAATTAAAAGGAGCAGTTCCTATGGTAGTTTTGTAAGCCACATGGAAGGCCCAAATTGCATGATGCAATTGTTTGTCCCAATCTGACATTTCATTGTTGACTATTTTGGTCAACACTATGCACAATACTTTGTTGGAACTTTCTGCGTGACCATTAGCTTGGGGGTGGTAAGGGGCTGATTTTTTATGAATCACAAGGAATTCATTCATTAGTGATTCTATTACTTCGTTGATGAAGTGTGTTCCCCTATCGCTCACTATCTCTATTGGCAATCTAGAGCAAGTGAAGATATTTTGGAAGAGAAATTTTGCCATAGTCTACGCATCATTTTTCCTCGTTGCTTTTGCTTCTACCCATTTTATTAGATAATCCATGGCCACTATTATGTATTCAACATGTAATCGCTTGGCTAGAGGATTTATAGGTCCTATGAAATCAATGCCCCAATTTGAAAAATCTCTTGCACAGATCATGGGTCCTTAAGGCATATCATTTCTTCGTATAGAATACTTTGTTCTTTGGCACACCTCACAACTTTGTACATACCTATCGACATCCATGTGTAGAGTTGGCCACCACAAGCCTACACAGAGAATCATTTTTATAGTTCTTTCAACTGAAAAATTCCTCCTACGGCACCTGCATGCGCCATCTCTAAAATGGGTAAATATTCTCCTTCATGGACACATAGCCGTAGCTGATTGTCCTTTCCTCTTTTAAATAATTGTTTTCCAATTATTGTGTATTCCTTACTCATTTCCTCTAAGGTTCGCTTCCTTGCTAGATTAGCTCCTTCCTCATGCTCGTGTGTTTTCAAGAATTTTACGAGTGCTTTACTCCATGCTGGTGCTATTGTACAGAATTGTAAAGATGCATGGTCCTCCCTAAGGCCTACGACTTAGGTACACATAAGGTTGAGATAGGTGAGAGTTCAATGCACAAAATAGTGCAAGTTGGAGATGTTTGTTTTGAGGATAAAAAAGACAATGAAGTTTTAAAATATGTCCTTCATGTACCTTCTATAAGTAAAAATCTTATTTCATTAGGTTAAATGGTGGAGTGTGGCTATCAACTATGGTTCAACATATCTGGGTGTTCTTCTGAGAATGTGAAACAAATTTATAAAGCCTTGGCTAAAGTTCAATGATAAGGAAGAATTTTTATCTTGGATGTAAGTAATAATTTTTTTTCTTATTATATAGTTGGCCATAATAAGATTTCTCAAATTGAGCTATGGCAAAAGAAAATAGGACATGTGAATATACATAAGTTGAAGGACATGGATCAAAGAAAGATTGTTGTTGGCTTAGTTGATATCTCAAAACAAAATATGGTACATTTGTGTGATGCTTGTAAATTTGGTAAGAAAGCAAGGCATCCCTTTTCTAGAACAAAATTGCAAAGCACATATTTATTAGAGTTTGTGCATTCATGCCATCACTTGCAAATAGTAAGTACTATGTTACTTTTGTGGATGCTTTTAGCCAAATTTTGTGTATTTTCTTAAGCATAAGAGTGATGTGTTTGATTGCTTTTCAAATCAAAGCAATGGTGGAAAAACAAACTAGAAATGTAATTAGAAGTTAAAACCTAATGGTGGTGTTGGAACATCAAGCTTACAATATGCTTGAGGTGGATCTGATCTACATAAAAAACTATCACTTGGATTATGGCAAAAGAATATCCCTTGGAGAGTTCTTTTACCTATGCTCATTTATTGTATTTTTTTGAGAGATTTTTGATGGTCCATTTACCATTGTAAAAGCCTTGAGCTTTACACATGTAAAAGTAGAAAAAGAGAGCCCAAATCCCATGAATTTGTGGTGGTTGAGTTATAATCAATCAAGCAATCAATCACCTAAAAGTAGATCAAACTAGATCTTCACTTTTCCTAGATTGTAGGAAAGTGAATTGATTCCCTCCAACAACCATTCCCACCTTCATTTGAATTAAAAATCCACTTCTAGAAGTCATGGAACACTCCTAGATTCTATATAAAGACTTCAAATCACTTGTACAATATATGGAAGCAATATACATACACTTGTGACCATCATTGTTTTGCTCCTTCAATTTTCTGCATCATCTTCTTCGATCTGACAAAGGTTGATGCTCTCTCTGAACATAGTGCATTTTGTTGCACTTATCACATGCCTATAAGGTCTAGTTTAGTCTCCATAAGCTCAAGGGCTGGTCTTGTGATGGTTGGTTGGACCAAAGTTTGTCGCTTCAAAACACACTTTTCTACCTCCTACAAGCTTCTCCAAGTTCTTTCAGGTGGTAGTGAATATTTTTCAAGAATGGTTCATGATTTTCTTTGGAATGAAGGTATAAAAAGATAATTCACCTATAGATATACTCCTCAATAGAATGGAGTAGCTAAAAGAAGGAATAGAATTATTGCAAAAATAGCTAGAGCAATGCTAAATAAAAAACATATGACATTGAAGTTTTGGGATGAAGCGGTAAGTATAGCTATATATTTGATGAATTGTATGCCAACATCTACAACAGATAATGTAACTCATTTTGAGTTTTTTTATAATAGAAAACTTGTTATTGATCACTTGCATGTGTTTGGTTGTGTTTGTTTTGCTATGGTTCCATATGAATTGAGAAATAATTTAGAGCCAAAAGTAGAGAAATGTATTTTTATGAGTTATGTAGATAATAAACAAAGGATATAAGTGCTATAATCCAATAACTATGGAAATGATCTTTAGTCATGATGTACGTTTTGATAGGTTGATGTATTGGATACATATCCTATTTTGCAGGTTGAAGAAGAAATGCAAGAAGAAATACAGGATAGTTTTAAATGATACTACAGGAGTAAGCCTAGAACATGAGAATGGTCATGATAAAGAAAGATTATCAACTACATCAAAAGAGAAAAGAAAAGGAAAAGCAAAGCTTGTTGAGTTAAGTGATGAAGTAGAAATTAGTGAAAGTTCTAAATCTTACTTGATAAAACATGTGTTGGGAAAGATGGATGGATGATCCAAGAGATTGAGTAGGTACTGCTAAAACCTGCTTTGTACCAGCCCTCTTTAGCTTCACACTTGATTAGTAGACTCCCTTAGCTTTCCAATGACACCAAGAAATGGCCTATGTCCTTTGGAAATGAAGTGTGTAATGATTGAATCAAGACAGATAACTTTGGAAGTCACAAAGTCAAGAAAACCTTCTATTTTGGTCTTGACACCTGCTCAATGTTTTGCTTAGTGTGACCAACACAGTAGAAATTGATAAAATTCCTTCTAGGAGTATTCAATTAGCTTAGTAAGCTAACATTTGCAAGTAGAATGATGTAAAATAATGAACTATGCTAAGAGAAATTAATTTAGCAAGATTTGGTATACCCCCGATTTTTTAGGACTGTAGCAGAGATAGACCAGTGAGCACCTCGACGACGATTTCTCTGAATTGGCTGAATGAAATCACTTCAAACTTTGTCAGCATGTAGATGACTTTGAGCTGAATCCAACAAGCTTTGCATCACTGAATTGGGTGGAGTATTGGCTGAGATATGCCCTTGACAAGTTGACAGACTTTGGAGTAGACAATCAGTGAGCACAGAGATGAATGATGTAAATGTATCTATAAATTCACACTTGTGTACAATCCCATTGGCATGACAAGCATTGCCTAATGCTGTAGAGAGGTGTAGACTATGATGTAGTTCTCACACACACTCAATGACAGTAGAATGAAGCTCAGGAGTGATGTCTCTCACCACAACTTTTCAAGTTCACCTTTTATATGGAATGTGTAAGAATTTGAATTCAAATTCAAATTCTTGGCTCCTTCTAATCAAGCTTCTAAAAACTTGGAGATATTCTCTCAGTCAAGTGAACTTACTTTTCCACGAATCATTTGGGTAGGTGATTACAAAAGATTCTAAGTCAAATTGACTTTTACAATGAGGTAAAGTGGTAAGTAATCACTAGCATATGTTCCTATGATTCTTCATGCATGTAGAGTCTTCATGATATCTTCCAAGCCAAATGTGTAGGCTTGTGATTTACATCAACAGCTCCCCCTCAAGCCAAACATTTTGTCTTAAGTCTTCATCTTCAATCTTCAAGTACATCCTGCAATCCAATCATAGATTTGAACCTGCAAAGTTTGGTCCCATCCAAAGCTTTAGTCAGCAAATCTGCACATTGCATCTTCGTTGACACATAGGTCAGCTGAATGTCCTTGCTTAGCAACTTCTCCCTCACATAATGATAATGAACTGATATGTGTTTGGTCCTGGCATGATAGATAGGATTAGCTGCAAGGTGAAGAGAACTTGTATTATCTCCAAAGATAATTGGAGGCCTAGTATATAAGCCCAATTCTGTATACAAAACCTTAATCCAAATTGCTTCTTGAGTGGCATTAGCTAGCCCTCTATACTCTGCTTCTGTAGAAGACAATGCAACAGTTGGTTGCTTCTTTGCAGACCATGAAATTGGTTTGTCACCTGCAAAAGAAATGTATCCAGAAGTGCTTCTTCTATCATCCTTGCATCCTGGCCAATCTGCATCTGAATAAACTTTTATATCAATATCTGAAGTGTAAGGAAAGTATAAACCATGGTTCTGTGTACCCTTGAGATACTTCAAGATCCTTTTTGCAGCCTCTAAGTGAGGTATCCTTGGTTTGTGCATGAATTGACTTAGCACACTAACTCCATATGCAATATCAATTCTAGTTAAGGTAGCATAGTTCAAGCTACCTACCATACTTTGATAACCTGTAAAGTCTTGGACTGCATCACCTTCATGGGCACTTAGCTTTAGGTTCACCTCCATTGGAGTGCTTGCTGCTTTAGCATCCTGCAATTGAAATTTCTTCAACATATCTTGTACATACTTCTTCTGAGTAATGTATATTCCTGAATTAGTGTAAACTAATTCAAGTCCCAAAAACTACTTCAATAATCCAAGATCATTGATCTTGAATTCCTTCATCATCTGGCTTTTGATGCTTCTGATTCCATTGACATCATTGCCTGTAATGATGATGTCATCAACATAAACACAAAGATAGATTACCTCTGAATTACTTCTCTTAATGAACAGAGAAGTGTCAGCCTTACTCATGACAAAACCTTGGTCTTGGAGGTATGTAGTTAGCCTGTAATTCCATGCCCTAGGTGCCTGCTTCAATCCATATAAATCCTTCTTTAATTTGCAAACATAAGTTACCTTCTTAGGGTCTTCATAGCCAGGAGGTTGTGACATATAAACTTCTTCTGAAATCCATCCATTCAAGAAAGCATTCTTGACATCCAATTGGTACATGTTCCAATTCTTTGATGCAGCCACACTAACCAACACTCTGATTGTTGGCATCTTGGCCACAGGAGAAAATGTCTCTTCATAGTCAATACCTTGGGTTTGTGCGAAACCCTTGGCTACCAATCTGGCCATGTACCTGTTAATTGTGCCATCAGAATTTCTTTTCAACTTATAGATCCATCTGGATCTTATTACCTTCATGGAGTCCTTCCTGGGTACTAGCTCCCATATATCACTCTCCTTGAGTGCTTCAATCTCCTCATCCATAGCTTCTTTCCATTCTGACTTGGTGATTGCTTCTTCATATGAACCTGGTTCTTCATTTGACAAATCCTTTGCAAGATAAATTGAATGTTTAGTAACAAGAGATGTATCATACCCATATCTGATAGGTTTTTTTCTTTCTCTTTGAGACCTTCTGATTGATTGAGTTGAAGATTCTGGTATGTCCTCAAGCTTCTTCATCTTCATTTTGCCTTTGGACTTCCATGCCTTGAACTCTTCAAGGTTGATTGTATCTTCATCATTTGAATCCATTCTGAGTAGGTTCCTCCTTTGTAAGTTTTGGAAATTCTTCTTCCAAATCATAGGGTAGTTTGACCTTCCTACATTCATTCTCATACCAAGAATCATTCTCATCAAAGATCACATCTTTGCTTACCATAAATCCCTTATTGGTAGGGTTATAAAACCTATAACCTTTTTTATTTAAATCATATCCAATGAAAATACATTTTTCAGCCTTTGGATCTAGCTTTCCTCTTACCTGTGAAGGAATGTGTACATATGCTACACATCCAAAAATTTTGCAATGATCCAATGATGGTCTCTTACCATGCCATGCTTCATATGGTGTCATACCATCAAGTGACTTTGATGGTAACCTATTTATGAGATAGGTGGTAGTAGAAACACTCTCTGCCCATAGATAGTTAGGTAATTTCTTCTCATTAAGCATAGATCTAGCTGTCTCATCAATTAACCTATTTCTTCTTTCAGCTACCCCATTCTGTTCAGGAGAGTACCTTGTGGTTATTTCCCTTTTGATGCTTCTGTCGTGCAAGAAGTCCTCAAATTCATTGGAGAAGTACTCACCTCCTCCATCTGACCTTAGCCTCTTCAAATTCCTTCTGGTTTGATTTTCAACTAATGCAAGATATTTATTAAAACAATTAAATACCTCATCCTTGTGCTTCATAAAGTATAATACAGTCCAGTATAATACAGTCCATCTGCTATAGTCATCAATAAAAGACACATAGTACCTTGAACCTGAGCCTGAGGGGTCTTTGCTAGGTCCCCATACATCTGTGTGCACAAGCTCTAGATAGTCTTCATGCATATATCCTTTCTTGGAGAAGGGTAACCTGTGAGACTTACCAAATTGACAAGCACCACACTTGTAAATCATATGTTGTTTGGATACATTAGGTATCCCAAGCACACATTGGTCCCTACACATTTGCTTCAAGGTCCTTTCTCCTATGTGCCCTAATCTCTTGTGCCAAATCTCAAGCTCTGAAAGTGTTTGATCTTTATAACGGTATAATGCAATGTTCTTTGTATCTTCCAACTCAAAAGTGAAAAGTCTACCTGATTTTTCTCCTTTAGCTATCCTTTTGAATCCATGTCTTGGGTCCTCCACAAATGCTCCATACTAATTGAATCTGACCTGCAACCCTTTCTCTACAATCTGACCAACACTCATTAAGTTCTTTGTAATTGTAGGTACATAAAGTACTCTGCTCAACAAATTCTCATTACCATCATAAGTTTTCACATTTCCAACTTTAACTACAGAATGCTTTGTATCATCACCTGTTTGGACTTGGTGTTTACCTTTTGGTTCCTCAAGATCAGAGAGTAGTGCCACATTACCAGCCACATGATTTGAACACCTGAATCAATATAAAATAAGTGATCATCATTTGTACCTGACTTTGAAGTCATGTTCATGATCAAGAGAGAGTCATCCTGCTCCTCTGTGTAGTTGTTGTAGTCCTTTCTGTTTCTGAATCCTCCTTGGTAGTTGCCATTGTAATTGTTGTTGTAGTTGTTGTTATAATTGTTGTTGTGGCCTTGGTGATGGTTGAACCTTCCTCTAGACTGAGAGTATCCACCTCTTTGGTAGCCTCTTCCTCTCTGATTTTTGTAATTCCTGTAACACTCATCTATGGTGTGACTTGACAAACCACAAATGTTACATGGTGATGTGTTATAGAGTCTCCCCCTACCTTGCTTACCTCCTCTGCCCCTACCTCTTGAAGATCTACCTCTCCCTACATAGTTGGCTTGGGAGGTAGAGCATTCATCTTCCACCTTCTTACTCTTGCCTTTATCCTTAGATTTCTTATCAGTGTATAAGGCAGAAGAGTTGTTACCTTTGGTAGTATCTCCACTCTTGGTAAGCTTTGCTTCATGTGTGAATAGTTGACCCATGAGAGTTGTAAGATCTGGAGTGTGCATGTCCATGTAGAGATCCATTGTAGTGGTGAAGCTTTCCCACTTGTCATCAACCTTGATCCCATTGATTACCTGCCTTACAATTTGTTCCTCTTCAATCTCTTCTCCTATGCTTGCTAACTGATCTGCATCATCTTTGATCTTGGTCACAAATTCTGAAACAGCTTGCTTAGGTTGCTTCCTTAGTGTTGTGAATTCAATCCACAACTGATTTTTCCTAGCCCTTGTATTGGAGGAAAAATATGATTACAAGGTTTCCCAAGTCTCTTGGGAAGTCTTACAATTTTTGATATGAGGTAAAAGAAAGTCAGATATAGAGTTGAGTAGATAAGACCTTGCCAATGCATCCCTTGCACACCATGCGTTGAGTTTTTCTTGCTCCTCCTTGGTTGGCAAACCTCTTGCTTTGAATGAGGGAAATTCCTCATCTCCTGAGATGTATCCATAGAGACTCCTTCCTTGTAAGTAGGTCTTCATCCTTAGAGACCAAGCTTGATAGTTGTTCCTGTCCAATTTGTCAATAAATGAAGGAAAGTCATCTCCCATTTTATCTTATTTGCTTTGATACCACTGTTGGGAAAGATGGATGGATGATCCAAGAGATTGAGTAGGTACTGCTAAAACCTGCTTTGTACCAGCCCTCTTTAGCTTCAGACTTGATTAGTAGACTCCCTTAGATTTCCAATGACACCAAGAAATGGCCTATGTCCTTTGGAAATGAAGTGTGTAATGATTGAATCAAAACAGATAACTTTGGAAGTCACAAAGTCAAGAAAACCTTCTATTTTGGTCTTGACACTTGCTCAATGTTTTGCTCAGTGTGACCAGCACAGTAGCAATTGATAAAATTCCTTCCAGGAGTATTCAATTAGCTTAGTAAGCTAACATTTGCTAAGAGAAATTAATTTAGCAAGATTTGGTATACCATCGATTTTTTAGGACTGTAGCAGAAATAGACCAGTGAGCACCTCGATGACGATTTCTCTGAATTGGCTGAATGAAATCACTTCAAACTTTTTCAGCATGTAGATGACTTTGCGCTGAATCCAACAAGCTTTGAATCACTGAATTGGGTGGAGTATTGGCTGAGATATGCCCTTGACAACTTGATAGACTTTGGAGTAGACAATCAGTGAGCACAGAGATGAATGATGTAAATGTATCTATAAATTAACACTTGTGTACAATCCCATTGGCATGACAAGCATTGCCTAATGCTGTAGAGAGGTGTAGACTATGATGTAGTGCTCACACACACTCAATGACAGTAGCATGAAGCTCGGGAGTGATGTCTCTCACTGCGACTTTTCAAGTTCACCTTTTATATGGAATGTGTAAGAATTTGAATTCAAATTCAAATTCTTGGCTCCTTCTAATCAAGTTTCTAAAAACTTGGAGATATTCTCTCAATCAAGTGAACTAACTTTTCCATGAATCATTTGGGTAGGTGATTACAAAATATTCTAAGTCAAATTGACTTTTGCAATGAGGTAAAGTGGTAAGTAATCACTAGAATATGTTCCTATGATTCTTCATGCATGTAGAGTTTTTGTGATATCTTCCAAGCCAAATGTGTAGGCTTGTGATTTACACCAACAACATGAACATGAACTTAGGAGACGTTCAAGAGAAAGAAAGCCCACACAAAGGTATATTGAGTCTTATTGTGTTTCACATTCATCTTTTGTGTCAAAAGTTATTGAAGAACATGAACCTATATGTTTTGAAGATGAAAATTCAAATGTAAATTGGCCCAATGTGATGCAATAAGAGATATATGCATTGTATGAGAACAAGACATGGCAGATTATACCATGAGATAATAAGATGAAGGAAATTGGAAATAAGTGGGTGTATTTCTAGGTATAAGGCAAGATTAGTTGGAAAAGGCTTTGCACTAAAATATGGACTTGATTATGAAGAATGTCAACTATGCAAACTGTTTTAAGTGTTGTAGCAAGTAAAGATTGGAATGTATTTCAAAAGTGATGTTAAAGATGCATTTTTGAATGATCAATTACAAGAATATGTTTACATGGAGTAACTATAAGGATTTAAAGATGAAAAGTATCCAAATTTTGTTTTCAAGCCAACAAAACAATTGTATTGTTTGAAAGAGCCACGTACAACTTGGAATCATCAACTGATAAACTATTTCAAAGCTCACGGATACAAAACAAGTGTTGGAGATCCATCTTTTTATGTGAAGTTTATAAGAGATCAATGTGTGTATATTTCCCTTTGTGTTGATGATCTTATCATTACAAGAAGTGCCATTGATGAGATTGATTTGCAAGTAGAAGTAGAGGTTCAAGAGGAAGAGGCACACGAGGTAGAAAAGGAAGGGGAAGATTTCAAAGCTCCTCTCCATTGGTCATATGTGGCCTAACTAATCATACAACTGAGAATTGTTTCAAGAATCAAAAAAATAAAAGAGGAATAGGTTTCAATAGAGGAGGCTATGGAGTACTATCTATCTCTTATTGATGATTGTAGCAGATGCACCATCCTATACTTTATGAAGCATAAAGATAAAATCTTTTCATGCTTCAAGAAGCATCTTGCTCTTGTTGAAAATCAAACAAGAAAAACACTAAAGAGATTAGGTCGGATGGAGGGGGAGAATATTTCTCCAAGAGAGGGGTATCTAGAGAGAGATCACTACCAAATACACTTTAGAACAGAATGCAGTGGCAGAGAGAAGGAATAGGACAATAGTTGAAGCTGTAAGGTCTATGCTTAATGAGAAAAATTTACCAAGTTATTTGTGGGCAGAGGTTGTATCTATAGCCACCTATCTCATTAATAGAGTCCCATCAAAAGCATTAGATGGGATAACACCCTATGAAGCATGGAATGGAAGAAGACCCAACCTTGATCATTGTAGGATATTTGGGTGCATAGCTTATGCACATATCCCATTAAAAATCAGTGGTAAATTGGATCCTAGAGTGAAATGTGTGTTTATTGGATATGAATTAAATAAGAAAAGGTATAGGATTTATAATCCAAGCACTAAATGTTTTATTGCTTGCAGAGATCTTGTCTTTAATGAGAAAAACCCTTGGTTTGAAGATGATTGCAAGAAAGTCAAGTTAGCTTATGACCTAGAAGAGGACTTCCCAACATTGCCAAAGGGAAGTAATCACCTACATGAAGAATCAAGTGATTTTGATGATGATCAGAAGACACCAAGAAGGAATATCAAGGCATGGAACAAAAAAGCAAAAGAAAAGATGGAGGAATTGAGAGATGTTGCAGAATCTTCTCAACAAACAATAAGCAGATCAACTAGGGAAAAAAGCAAGCCAAAAAGGTATGGATTTGACACTTCTCTAGTCATTAAACACTCAATCTATATTGCTCAGGATATCAATTCACACGAACCCTGAACATTTGAAGAAGCTAAGAAGAAATTAGTGTGGAGAGAAGGAATGGAAGAAGAGATAGAAGCTCTTCAAGAGAATGCGACATGGGAATTGGTTCCCAAGAAGCCATGCATGAAAATTATTCGATCTAGATGGATATATAAGGTAAAGAGGAACTCAGATGGATCAATAAATAGGTATAAAGCAAGGCTTGTGGCTAAAGGGATTTCTCAGACCCAAGGTATAGATTATGAGGAGACTTTTTCTCCTCTGGCAAAGATGCCTACCATTAGAGTACCCATGAGTATAACTGCTTCAAAGAATTGGAACATCTATCAGATGGATGTAAAAAATGCATTCTTGAATAGTTGGATTTCATAGGAAGTGTACATAGCACAACCTCCTAGAGTTGTAGATGAATCACATTGTGATTATGTGTGTAAACTCAGGAATCCCTTATATGGATTGAAGCAAGCTCCAAGAGCTTGGAACCATAGATTAGTTACCTTCTTGCAGGACAAGGGATTTCAATTTCTTCACTTTTCATTAAGACAAGTAAATATGAAGTAATATAATTATGTTTGTATGTAGATGATATCATTCTTAGAGGTGATGATGCTGATGGAATTAGAAAGATCAAAGCCCAAATGAAGGAAGAATCTAAGATAAGAGAAATTGGATTTCTCACTTACTTCCTTGGATTGGAAGTAGTGTACACAAAAAAAGGGATGTTTCTTATAGAAGGGAAATATATCAGTGAAATTCTTGAAAAGTTTAAAATTCAAGAAACTTATCTTGTAGGTACTCCCATGGAAGTCAACCACAAATTGAGTGCTCATGAAGGATAACTTATTGAAGACATTACAAGATAACAGAGTCTAGTTGGGAGCTTGAACTATGCTACCCTAACTAGGGTTGATATTGAAGTAAGTGTGCTTAAACGATTTATGCACACTCCTAGAAAACCTCACATGGATGCAACAAAGATGATATTGAAATATTTGAAAGGAAAAATTAATGAAGGGTTATATTATCCCTACACATTTGATTTGAATGTAAAGCTATTCACTAATGTAGATTGGGCAAGTTTCAAAAATGATCAAAGAAGCACATGAGGATATCTCTCATTTAAAGGTTCAAAGATCATATCTTGCTCTTCAAAGAAGAAACCTATAGTTTCTATTTCCTCAATAGAAGCTGAATCAATAGGGTTAGCAAATGCAACACGAGAAAGTATGTGGATAAAGACCCTATACATAGATTAAGGGTTGGATTTTTGCACTCCATCTATATTTGGAGATAATATGAGTTCACTTCATCTAGCTACTAATCCTATGTTTCATGCCACGACCAAGCATATAGAAGTCCATTATCTTTTTTTTAGGGAAAGAATTGTGAGTAAGGAGATATAACTCTCCTATGTATCTATTCATATGCAAGGTGCATATAAAATGACTAAATCATTGGATGGAAGCAAATTAAATAGGTTTAAATCCATGATTGGATTGCAAGAGATACCAAAAAATTGAAGACTCAAGCATCTTAGGCTTGAGGGGGGGTTGCTGGTGTTAGAAGTAGGTGGAACCCCCTAGGAACAAGTTGACCTTCTCACAAACTTCATCATAGAAAACCAGTCATGCTTGCAGAGCTTACTATTCTCTAATGGATTAGAATTTTAAAAAATTGTTTTAACCACATATACTAGACACCAAGAGCTTTCCCATGAGCCAAAGAACACTCAATTTGGATAAATACACAAGGAGATATGACCTCTGCAAGTTTGATGTTTAATGGAGACCTTCAGCAGAGGTGAAACCAGAGATCACACACTACTTGTAGAGAGTACTGCTCTCAGCTCACAAATCCAATGATTATGCACATTTACAGGAAAACAATAGACAGTAGGAGCTTTCAAATGAGCTATCAAACATGTAATTTGGATATAAGAGCTATCAAATGAGCTATCAAATGAGCTATCAAACATATATAATAAGGGAGATACAAGCTCTGCAATCGCTGCATACAAAACTACAGTAGCATAGAGATACACATATGCCTCTCTTGGACTTCCCACAAGATCACGCCTTTTCTCCTCTTTTTATAGCATAGGAAACTAATCTACAAAGTATTGATGGACTTTGAGAACTAGCCACATCGACCTTCCACTAGGACACCACTACAGCTCCCTTGTGACTCACTAATTTTACTCACCATGTTCTAGAACTCACGTGGTATTTTGGCTATATTTAATGAATAATATGAGCCTTCTTGAAGTCTTTGAAGACTTCCCAAATGTATTTACATAATTTGAAACTTGTACCCTGCATAAAACAAATGTTCGCAACATTCTCCCCCTCAAGTTTCAAAGGGTATTTCCTTCATGCCAAGAATATAGTTGAATTTTTGAAGCTTTGGTCCATCCAAGGATTTGGTGAAGATATCTACAACTTGATCCTTTGTTCCCACAAAAGAAACTTGTACTTCATTATTTATGGCCTTCTCTCGAACATAATGATAGTGAACCTCTATATGCTTTGTTCTAGCATAAAAAATAGGATTTGAGGTCATGTGAATGCTACTCAAGTTATCCCCATATATCAGTGGTACATCAACCTGCACATTCAAGTCATGAAACAACTTTTTAACCCACATAACCTCAGCAGTAGCCAATGCTAAACCTCTATACTCAGCCTCTGTAGAAGATAAAGCAACTGTAGGCTGTTTCTTTGAACTCCATGTTAATGTCTTGTTTCCTGCTATTACCACATATCCACTTATGGATCTTCTGTCATCTTTGCTTCCAGCCCAATCTGCATCACTAAAGACTTTAAGAGTTAGATCAGCATCATGACTATAAAATAATCCTTCGTTCATGGTACCTTTCAAATACCTAAGCACTCTTTTCGCTGCATGCATATGAGGTACTCTAGGTTCACGCATAAACTATGACAATACTCCTAGTGCATAGCATATATCAGGTCTAGTTTTTGTTGCATAAATCAAAGATCCTACCATGGATCTATACACATTTATATCATGCAACTCATCACCTTCCTTTGCACTCAACTTTACATTACATTCCATTGGAGTAGAAACAAATTTACATTTCTGCATACCAAACCTTTTCAACATATCATATATATACTTTCTCTGTATCAACCACATACCTTCATCCCCATACACAATTTCAATCCCAAGAAAGTATCTAAGCAAACCAAGATCTGAAATTTATGAAGAAGCATAGGAACTAGTGCTAGTGGTTAATTACCACTTTATCTCTTTGTAAAAGTCAAATTGACTTGGAATCTTTGTAAACACCTACCAAAAGGATTCGTGGAAAAAGTTAACTTTTGATTGAAGGAATATCTGCTAGGATATAGGAGCTTGATCATAGGGAGCCAAAAGTTTGAATTTGAACTCAAATTTCTACCCAATCACTATAAAAGTGGTCATGGAAAAGTCGCGATTAAGACTCATCATTCCCGAGCTCATTACTGTCAATTGTGAGTGTGCGTGAGGCCTACACTCTAGTCCAAACCTATCTACACCATTAGACAATGATCTTCATGCCCATGGATTTGTATACAAGTGTTCATTAATACATATATCTTCATTAGTCATTTCTGAGTTCTCTGGTATACTACTTGATAGTCTGTAAACTTGTGGAGTGCATATCTCGGTCATTTCTCCACAAAATGCAAAGATTCAAAGATTGTTGAATTCAGCTCAACGTTGTCTACAGACTATCAAAAATTGAAAAGATTCTATTCAGCCATTTCAGAGAAAAGCTTATCGATGTGATCACTAGTCATTGACTGCTACAGTCCTAAAAAATCGGGGGTAAAGTTTAATTTGCTAAAGTGATTTCTCTGAGCATAGTTAGTCTTTTTACATCATTCCACTTGGAATAGGTAGCTTGCTAAGCTAACTAGATACCCTAAAAGGAATTTTTTCAATTCCTACTGTGCTAGTCATACTGAGCAAAAGATCCAGTAGGTTTCAAGACATAAATAGAAGGTTTTCTTGAGATTGTGAGTTTCAAAGTTATCTGTTTTGGTTCAATTATTACACACATCATTTCCAAAGTACATAGGCCATTTTATGGTGTCATTGGAAAGCTAAGGAGGTCCACTTATCAACTCTGAATCTTACAAGGGCTGGTACAAAGCACGATTTGGCAGTACCTACTCAATCTTCTGAAGTGCCCATCCATCTTTCCCAACAGTGTCCGGAACCTCCATCTTTCTTGATCATTGAAGTCCTCCCTCATGCACAACCAATGGTGCCAATGGTGACTTTTGTGATTCTGATGAAAAGGTATGCCAACATCTATGGCTTGCTTTCCACTTTAGTAATAAGCCTTGGATGAAGCCTTGGGTCAATGGGTGAGTGCTCACTTCGCTCACACAAAAGGAACAAAGCTTTTGCATTGAAATGCTTTGATACAACAATGCACCATGCTAAACCCTCCTTCTTGAGAGCTCCATGATGACACCCTCAGAGTAGAAAACCATCAGGTATTGTAGACAATAGTCTTCATAGAGGCTATGGAATACACAAAACATTAGAGTAGGCAAGGAACACGAAGATAGATTTTGTAGGTGTTACAAATGCAATCAAACTTATTGTCTGTGGCTGATGAAGCTTACTAGTCCTTTTATAAGTGTTTTACCTCCAAGTTTGAATTTGAATTCAAACTTGGCTCTACCTAAAAGTGCTTCCTCCAAATTAGGAGTTATTCCACCTAATGAAATTCGTAACTCTTATCTCTCCTAAATCCATGGGATGTATGGAATCACATGATTCTCTCAAGGATTTATCATTTTACAAGTGGTACCTAATCAAGTATTACAAGCAATGGTTCATCTGATCCATCAAGTTGTTATACATAATTGATTCTGTGCCTAGCCAAATGTGAAGGCTTAGATATTTGCACCAATAGCTCCCCCTCAAGCCAAACATCTTGGCTTTCATTGCTTTATGAATCTTCTTGAATGTCCTACAATCCAATCATAGTTTTAACCTGCGAAGCTTAGTACCATCAAGTGCTTTGGTTAATAAATATGCACATCAAGTTCTAGCATGATGGATAGGATTGGCTGCAAGATGCAAATAACTTGTATTGTCACCAAAGATCATAGGTGAGTGAGTGTGTAGTCCCAAATCTGAGAAGAGCAATCTAATCCAAATAGCTTCTTGTGTAGCATTGGCTAATCTTCTGTATTGAGATTCTGTTGAAGATAGAGCAATAGTTGATTGCTTCTTGAAAGACCATGAAATGGGCTTATAACCTGCAAAAGAAATATATCCAAAAGTACTCCTTCCATCATCCTTACATCCTGCCCAATGTGCATCTGCGTATAGCCTAATGTCCAAATCTAATGTGTATGGGAAGTAAAGACCTTGCTTTTGTGTACCTTTGAGATACTTCAAAATCCTTTTAGCAGCTTCCAAGTGAGGTGCTCTAGGTTTATGCATGAGTTGACTCAGAACACTTACTCCATAAGATATGTCAATCCTTGTCAAGGTTGCATAGTTTAGACTCCTAATTATGCTTTGATATCCTACAATGTCGTCAAGCAAATCACCTTGATGAGCACTTAATTTATGATTTACCTCCATAGGGGTGCTAGCTACCTTTGAATTCTCCAAGTGGAACTTCTTCAACATGTCATGCACATATTTCCTTTGAGTGAAATAAATTCGAGAGTTTTTGTAGACTAAATCAAGTCCAAGAAAGTACTTAGAAACCCTAGGTCACTGATTTTGAACTCTTGCACCATTTGGTTCTTGATTTGTTTGATGCCATTGGCAGCACTACCTGTTAGCATGATGTCATCAACATATACACATAAGTATATCATTTTTGAACTACTCCTCTTGACAAATAGAGAAGAATCTGCCTTTCTCATCATGAATCCTTGGTCTTGAAGATATGTAGTTAACCTATGGTGCCATGCCCTAGGTGCCTGCTTCAAAACATGAAGAGCTTTGTTCAATTTGCATACATAATTTACTTTGGTAGGATCTTCATAACCAAGAGGTTGATCTTCATAGTTCTTTTTCGTTCCTCCCTTGCCATAATTTCCTTGCAAAGGTAGCCTAGATCAATAGTCACAGATTTTCTTTTCTATGTCTATTACTAGTCGCTGCTCCTTAGCGGCCTTCAATAGTTCACAATCTCTCAAAAAGTGCTCTAATGAATCATGCCAAGGACACCTACGAGGACCATGCACAAAGCCATTCAGATTTTGATGATTTTGATTAACTTGTGGTGGGAATTTTGAAATTGAGGATTTTATTGGTAAGGTATTGCCTAAATAGGATAATTAGGATTTTGATAAGGCAATTGATGTATTTGAGGAGCTTGGAGAGCAACATGTGGTACCTGAGGTGCAAGAGCAGCTCCCATAATATATGATTGATGATTTTGCATTGAAGGATTATGCATTGGAGGAACTTGATATGCTTGAGTAGGAGCTATTTGTGGATTTTGATCAGGGAGCAATAACATGTTGATTAGGCTCTTGAAAAGACATTGGGTTCATTTGATTTTGTAAAGTCTTTATGTAATTTTATTGTAAAGCATCTAGAGTCTTTGCCAAATTTGATTGTGTACCAATAAGACTTTCTATTTGCTTAGTGAGAATTTGCACTTGAGATTGTTCAACTACACTTTTATTTGGCTCTACTTTAAAACCTTGACTAGGATCCATCATTTGAGGAATAGGAGTAGAGTCAAAAAGCATGGCATGGGATTGTTCTCTAACTTGATCCTTAGCTTGTGAAAGGCTAGCTTGAGGAAGACTAGTTTGCTCATAAAGCATGGATTGTCTTTGATGTCTACGGGCTATAGCCTCTACTACTCTACATACTTTTTGCCAATTGTTAGTAAGGCCATAATGCTTATCTAGCTCTTCTAATCGCCATTCAACTTCCCGATGAGTTTCAGGATGAAGAATCTTAACAAAGTTGATCACAAGATTAGGTTCCAAAGTTATCGTATCCTCATTAGGAAGTTTTTCATAACATCTAATATACTTATTTTGTAAGTGATTAATAGAGCTACTAGGCTTTGGGGAATCAAACCATCCTAAGAATCCATCCTAATTATGTTGGCTATAATCATGAAGATAGAATTCTTTGAGCATCTCCTTTCTTAAATCACTCCAAGAAAGACTATCACATTGAGTGACATTGTTTATGATAGAGCTATCAACAATTCTTTCAAAGAATATTATCAACAGATCTTTGAGAAGACAAAAAATCATAGCTTGCTCTTCAAAAAAATCTAAGTAGCTTGTAATGTTGATGCCATTGACATTTCCCTTCTCTCTCAATATAGAAGAGACTATTCTTTGGCCTTGTTTCTCAACAATAAGGGATTTGAATCCTTCCTCCATCTTAAGTGAATATGCAAGTGTAACACGATGCTCTAGATATCTAACAAATTTGTTTACTTCAAGACGAAGATGTGCACGATATTGTGAGAAATCTAGTGAAACACTAAAGAATGATGATGATGATATGATGAAGATGAAACTATTCAGCAAAGGATATGAATCACAACTTCCCAACAAGATTAGAAGCAATAGCCACGAAGCATTTCATGCCGGGTTCAAATGTGGAGTTGATCACAAACCGGGTGGATATGGTCCGGTCGCGGCACATGCAATGTAAAAAGCTACTGAGTGTTGGAAGGTTTTTGTGATCAAAATTTGAAGATGAAGATGAAGTTGGGTATGGAGAGGAGAGATGTCATGATTTGATTATGGGAAGGGGAATATATGAATGCAAGATAAACCCATGAACATGAATGATGAGAATAAAAGAAAACTATTCACATGAATCAATTTTGAAAGGAAGAATGGTCAAATAAATGGAGCTTCTCATGCACTTTCAAAATTTAATTCATATGCATGGGTTCTTTTGGATTATATGTATGCATGATGAGAAAACACCAAAAACCATATACATGAATCGATTTCAAAAGGAAGAATGGTCCAAGATGGAGCTTCTTATACACTTTCAAAATTGAAGCATGTTCATGGGTGTTTGTGGATAGTATGCATGCATGTGGGTCATGATTGATGAATATGAAGAAACATATCCTCACAATCTCAATGGAAAATCCTCACTTGGTTCAACACAAGACTCCAGAGCCTTCTCACACATAGAAATAGATAGAAGGAGACATGTAAAAACACATAAGAGACTAAGAGACAAGAGAGAAAATACATGGATTAAAAGATATTGTAATGAAAGAAATGTAAATGAGTGTTGTGATATGTCAAGCTAAGTATTCTACTAGTCAAAGGGGGTCCGCACGACCCTTCCACCATGACAATTCAACCGAATGTCACACATAGGAGGATAGGTTCCACTTCATTGACCCTATATCTTTCTAGGAGCGTTACATCTAACTAAAGAAGTCTAAGACTCATAAAACGAGCTCTAACTCATTCACACACTCCGCTGATGGTGAGCAAAGATAGAGAAAACATTGGGTTTATGAGCCTATCCTAGATTATAAGTCTAACTTAAAGTTGATTCTAGGAACTATGCTCTTACTAGCCCACCTTGGATCCTCACACGCTCAACTGAGGGTGATCGTCTCAAGGAAACTATGTGCTAGAAAGGGCCCTATGGATGCCTAAAAATGATGCTCTATAAGTATGAGGGGGGTTTTTATATTTTTTTGAACAATTTTGGGCCCTTGGATCTAGAGAAATCAACTCTCAACCCTAAGATCAACTGCTTCTGATTACAACCAGTGGATTTATCAAATGGATAGCTAGGATCAATCCTTTATATGATATCTAGGGCAAACGGGGGAAAATTAGGCGCATTCATTCTCCACCATTGGGTTTGGGCAAGATCTGGACTGTCAGATCAGTGTTGACATCAATTTGAATAAGATACGCTGCTATTTTTGGAAGAAATTTGCATTATTGATCTTTAACCATCAAAAAGATCTTATCCGATGAAAAAATTCGTGGATCCTCCTTGATTTAAGCTTTAGTGCATCTCCACCCTTGAATTTGAACTCATCCTGACCGTATAATATGGTTGAATCATTTTTTTCCATGTGGAAGCCCATTGCGCCTTCAATTTGCTTATTCTAGGTAACTGTGATGACCTTGAAAATTGGAGTTTGTGCTCCTTGGGTCCTCCAAATATCCTTTGATGAAGATGAGAATTTGTGGGGCTATGTTTTGAAAGATCTCCTTTAGGAATATGCAAAAAAACACCCATCTGAATCTCCCTTATACAAGTTTGACTACATTTGTAAGTGTGCAAGGTGGCATTAAGGTGTCTAGGAAGATCTCATAGCCTGAAAATTTGTATGAATGTGTAGGCACATATGATCTTTATACATGCCAGACCATATGGCTAATTGAAATTCCTATACAAGATTTTGTGGGGTCTAAGTGGAAAAATTACATTTCTACAAAATGCGCATGGCATATCAATGTGCTAGAAAATCCATTTACATGGCATATCAATGTGTGTGTTAATGAAGATGTGTTGTGTCTGATTCCACTATTAGAGAAATTGGTAATGAAGGACGCCATCATGTGGTGGATGTCTCTAAATTGGTGTTGATCCAATGGTCAAAACCAATCCAACGCATCATCCTCTAGAGTGAGGCCAAAGGCATTAAATTGTGTGAACATGTCTTCAACTTGTTCAGCTTGTAACACCTACTTGAACTCTACTACATGCTCATAAGGATCTCCAGATCTGTTGAGGAAATTCTTCATAGCCTTCACTAGTTGAGTTGGCCTCAAAGTTCTAGGGTGGTCTCTAGGTCTAGGTAGGGGAAAATCGTCCCCACCCTTGTGAGCTCTATGATCCCTAACCGGCTCTCTTTCAGCTCTCCCACCTTCGGTAGAGGCCCTTTCACTTCCTGCATGGTGGATCAAACTACTCTCCAGTCCTTCCTTGTTCTTCTTGCTATGTCCTTGAGATGAGATGATACCCAAACTCTCCTTAGATGCCTGGGATCTTATTAGTGGAAAAACTAATTCTCCTGCCAAAGTATACACATGACGACCACGTTCTGTGACCTTATACACTCGTTCTGAGGTGTCATCTAAGTATACTACTTTCCCTGGAATCTTTGGGTCCTTTAGTTCATAAATCATGTTTGCTCCTACATCAGTAGGGTGCTCTGGCGTATATCTCCAAAAAGCTTCATAGGTCTCTTTATTCCAAAACAATTCTATGCTCATATTGTCCTGGGGCATCCACTTAGGAGTTAACACTCTCGTTAGCATAGATTTTCCTCTACGTGTTCTTGGTTCTTTTATTTGTTTCCCTTGTTCTTCCACACCTAGGTCTGCAGTTTCTACCATCTCTCCTAGTTCATTCGTTGGGTCAGCCTTAATCTTGACAATGTACATGGTCCCTTCTTTGTCTATGTACGCATCATTTTCAAACTTTATGGTAGGATGTTCTAATCCCATAGGTTGATCAAGGTTATGTAATATAATTACTAACCTATGAAGGCCATCTTCAGATACCTGGGCACCCAATCTATTTGTGCAGATGTACTCCAACTAAGTCTTGTAGGGTCCCTCTGTCCTCTCTAGATAGGCTACACTAAACAAAACCCGTGGTCTCCCTGTGTTGAAAGACATATGTCAGTCACTCATGTTTGAAGTAACCTCGTATGGATAACTGCCTAACGGTTGAGCCCACAATCGTGCTATAGTTTTCATTCTCGCCTCAAAAGATCAAACACTCCGCTTATCACTTTTTCTTAAGCATTTCCCTGATCGAAGGTTCATTAATCCTTATTTCACTTTATCATGCTCACCCTTTTGATTAGGTGAATCACTTAGTTCTTTGTGATTTTTCTTTAGCATTTCTTGTGTTTCTCAAGTTTATAACAAGGAATTGTGTTAATATGTTCAATTTTAATTCATTTGAGCAATGCATAATCAAATCACACAATCCCTTTGGGCTTGATCCCTATATCCCTATAATATTCCTTATCGCACCATTACATTTGACGTTTTTTTTTCTTTGAGCTCTTCCCCTATTTCTCATGATGGTCTAAGTTGAGCTCAATCCATAGATCTTCATCTTCTTCTATTTCTATGATTTTGGTTTTGCCTTTGCTTCTTTCACCACTTAATTGACTTGACATAGAGATGCTTCTATCCCATGGTAGCTGAGAACTAGAATCTTTAGGTCCACTAAGAACCATGCTCTCTGGTTCATCCCTTGTTGTCTTCTTCTCTTCGACTTCATTATCTTGCATAAATACATTCAAGGCATACCAAGGTAACAATTCATCAAATCTGACATCTATTGATACTTTTATCCTTTATTGTAGGGTTATAACACCTATAACACTTGTGCTCACCTACATATCCTATAAATACACACCTTTATGATCTATCATCAAGTCTGGTCCTTAATTCATTTGGAATCAACACATAGCAAGTACAACCAAAGACTCTCAACTGTGGAACATCTAGCTTTCTATTGTACAAAGCTTCATAATGTGTAGTAGCATGTATACTTGATGTGGGAGCTCTATTCATAATGTAAATGGTTGTGACTACTACACCAACCCAGTAACAACTAGGCATACTCTTTTTCTTCATCATTGCCCTTGCACATTTTGCAATATACCTATTCATACTTTTAGCTACACCATTTTGTTGTTGTGTATACCTACATGTGATTTTGCTTTTGATACCATTACTTTTCAAGAGATGAGAAAACTCATGAAAGACATATCCTCCCCTCCATCTCACCTAATACACTTGATGTACATGTCACATTCTCCTTCAGCCATAACCTTGAACTTCTTGAAGTAAAAAAATGCATCCGATTTATGCCTCATACAATAGAGCCAATTCATCCATGTACAATCATCTATGAAAGCCACAAAATATCGATTAACTCCAATTTAGTTTTCCTTTGTTGCTCCCCAAACATTTGAACAAATGGGTTGCGTGGATGGCAGCTAACATAATTTTTTTTCTTGAATGGTAATCTTGTTCCTTTCCCAACTCACAAGCTTCACACAGGTTCTTGAGATTCTCATTACAGAGATTAGCCAACCCTAACACTAACCTCTTCTTTTCCATGTCCTTAAACCTTTGAGTGTTTATGTGTCCATACCTTTTGTGCCATGGATCCGATTCTCCCACCTTCTTGTTTCCAAATGTGAAGTAAGTTGTGTGATTGAAGTTAGACTTCACATCCAAGGTGAATAAACTTCCTTCCTTTTTGTCTTTGGCTACCAATCTACACCCTTCTTTAGGGTTTTTCAAAAAGCATCCTTTCTGATTGAACTTGACTTGTGAACCTCTCTCAACCATTTTTCCCTCAAAAACTAAGTTCTTTGTGATTGTGGGAACATGAATCACATATTTCAATCACTTGGCTATATGAGAACCTTTTATCATAACATCAGCTATGTATGTAATAACATGAGGAGTATCATCACATGTTTCTACATGTCCTTTGGTTGATGGCACTTGCAAGTTTGAGAAGAACTCCTTGTTGCAACTCATCTGGTAGGTACACCAATTATCAATGTACCAAGTATTTGAAGTTTCTATCTTGGAGTCACTCACCTGCATCATGTCTAGAATAATTTTATTTTCATTTAAAGTAAATGAATAGTTACCTTGACCTTTATAGGTTGATTTTTTCTTCTCCCTTTCATAGCAGTCTCTAGGTTAGTGGCCATAATTTCCACAAATGAAGCATCCTTCTAATTTCTGATTGTCTCTATTATGATTTGAACTTTCTCCTCTTCCTCTATACTTACCTCTTCCTCTAGATGAAGATTATTTTCTCCCCTAATGTTGATCAAAATCACCATTTGATCCTTTTCCTTTTTCTTCCTCTTCCTCTACCTTTACTTGCATAGAAGGCTTGGGGCCTCGTGGCCTTTGCTTTTAAACCTCTTATATTCATTTCCTAAGTAACCATCAAGGTCACCAACTACTCAAAATCACAAAGAGTATCTTTGATAAACACAGATGTTGTAAAATCCTTCCACTTCTCATCATGCATAAGGTATATGTACCTAAGTCATCATCATCTATGTGACAACCTATAGAGCCTAATGCATTACTAACTTTTTTTATCTTCAATATTTAATCACACATGTTGCTAGTACAGTTTTTCCTCAAGTTTTTGAGTTCATTCTTCAAATTAATCTTTATAGCTTTAGTCGAGGTGGAGTAGAGTCTTTCTAGTGTTCCCATACTTGCATAGAAGTATCTAAGTCTTGTATATGCCCAATCATGGCATTGTTAATGTGCCATGAAAGTATGAAGATAACTCTCTTATCCATTTCATTCCACTCTTTGACATTCCTTAATTGATCAGAATTTGAATTCTCTACTAATCTAGCTCTTACATCTGTGCCACTGATGAGACCCCATAGTCCTTTTTCCCATAAAATAACAAGAGATCCTAAACTTCCATGGTTGATAATTAATCTTGTATAAATTCTCAATTTGAGTGCTTTAATCTGAATTGATGAGTTCTAATGCACTCTCCTACATCCCTTTGATGCAAATGAACTGAGTAATAACAAAAAACTTCCCTCTGATCTTCATGATGTCTCCAATAGATGATGCTTATGTCTTCCTTCTTCACTAGTAGGCTCCCCTTGCTTGTTCTGTGCCTTTGAGCTTGCTCCAGCAACAGTTCTTCCTTCAAATCCTTCAAAATCTTCTCAAGGTCCTCTTGAATGGTTTGAATGTGTCGAATAGCCTTGATATGATTGTTGGGAGAATTTGCAACTTCCCTATGCAGCCTTGAAGCTATGCTGTTCTCATAGCCAACTTCATAGAACCTCTGCTTAATGAAATGATTGAATCTCTATGAATATGTAGATTGAACTAGACATATTGCACACATAAAGTAGACTCTAAGACCTTGCCAATGCAAGTTATTTCACTCAATTGGGTTACCCCTATTGGGAGAATCAATACCTTCAAGACAGACTAAATTTGCTCTTCACTAAGTGTACATAGATATATTTGATTCTCAATTTCTCATACTTGAATACTTGCTTTATGAGGCTCCAAGTGGCATCCATATGATGGTCCAAATTACACTAAGGTTGAAGCTTGTATTTCAACAATTCAAAATATAAAAAAGAATTTGGTTTCTGTTGAACAAATGGTTGACCACATATTACAAGTGAGGTTCAATGCTCATGGTTTATGTATAAGAGTATAATTACAATGGAAGGTTGATCACCAAAGGAAACAAATTTGGTAGGATGGTCACCTTGAATGTGAAAATTCTTGAAATGAATGCAGCTATGATTGCAAAGGTGCATATCTTATTGCTGATATAGAGATTTGGCACAAGAAAATTGGACATACAAATTTGAAGAGGGTGAGATTGATGCAGGCAAAGGAGCTTGTCAATGGACTACCAAATTTCAAGGTTGTAGAGATGCAAAAGGTGTGTATAACATGTCAATTTGGTGAAAATTCAATGGCATCATTTGCACATTACAAGCATGTTAGTGAGAATGTGCTAGAAATAGTACATACATATGTTTGGGGGTCCTACAAAGGCCACATCTATGGAAGCATGCAAGTTTTATGTCACTTTCATTGATGATCATACATGAAATGTATCAGTATATTTCATGAAAGAGAAGAGTGAGGTGTTTAGTCACTTTGAACATTTTAAGGTTATGGTAGAAAAGCAAATAGGGAATTATATTCAAACATTGAGATCTAATGGAGGAGATGAATACATGTCAAATGAATTTAGTAACTTTCTAAAACTTCATTGAATTTTACCACAATTTCATGTGTGTGCACAACACAACAAAACCGCATTGTTGAATACAAACATAGACATATTGTAGAAATAGCAAGGGCCTTGATGGGTGAGAAGAATATGCCTCATTGTTAGTGGGCAAAAGCTATGCACATTGTTGTATACGTCATGAACAAAACTCAAACTACTCTTGCACATCAACTTACACCTGAAGAAAAGTTTATAGGTAAAAGCCAAACTTATCATATATGAAAGTATTTGGTTGTATTGCATATGTGCATGTTCTTGATGAGTTGAGGATGAAACTTGATCCAAAAGCAAAAAATGTGTATCTTAATTGGGTACTCCCTTGAGCAAAAGGGATATAAATGTTATAACCCACTCACATGAAAGGTAAAGGTACGTAGAGATGTAGTGCTTGATGAAATGTCAAGCATCTATGCAGATGCCAAAGAAGGACTTAATCTTGACTCAAATGAAAAAGGAAATGCTGAAAACTCAAGTGCGCAATCTTAATTTTTTAGTGGACTTGATGTGTCCCAAGCAATAGTTCCAACTAAAATCCATGGATAAGAAGATTGCATGGAAGTTTTAGTCCAATAAATTCATCAACTATGTCCAAGAAAGGTAAAGAAAAGCTTTCTGTTGGTAGTAAAAAATCTAAAGGTTTTGAAGACATTAATGGAGATTCAAGTGGTATAGAAAAGAGCCTTGATGAGGCAATTGGATTGCCATCGATGAAGACTCTAGGAGTAAGAAACGAACATGGAGATGATACAACTAGAAGTGACCCAAGACCAAGAAGATATGAGAGGATGCCGAATTCATTGCAACGATTGACATATGACAGTAACATGGCTCATCATTGTGCCTACATAACCAAGGTAATATAAGATACTGAACCTTCTTGTTTCAAGGATGCAATTGGAAATGCAGATTGGGAGAAAGCTATGGATGAGGAAACGGATACGCTTTATGAAAATGAAACATGGAATCTAGTTCCATTGCCATAAGGGAAGAACCCATAGGGTGCAAGTGGGTTTATAAGGTCAAGCACAATGCGCATGGTAGCATAGGCAGGTATAAAGCACGATTGGTAGCAAAATGATATGCATATACATATGGCTTTGATTATGAGGAAACATTCAACCCTATAGTTAAAATGTCTACTGTCAGGGCACTTGTTGCATTAGCTACAACAAAATGATGGACTTTGCATCAAATGGATGTGAAGAGTGCCTTCTTACATGATGAGTTGTAGGAAGAAAAATACATGGACCAGAAACAAGTATATGAGGATTCAAAGCACCCAAAATATGTTTGTAGGTTGAAAAAGGCTTTGTATAGGCTTAAACAATCCCCTTGAGCTTGGATGCAAGGATTTTTTATTACTTAACCACCATTGGATTTTCTATGTGTGATGTAGATAATTCATTATATGCAAGGAAGGGTGATGACGACATCATGATTATGGCTATTTATGTTGATGACTTGATTGTAGGTGGTGATAATGAAGAAATCATTAAAAAGGTAAAGCAAATCCCTATGCAAGAATTTGACATCAAAGATATAGGTGTGTTGTGCAATTTTTTGGGCATTGAACTTATACATATAGAAACATGTATATGGATGTCATTAAGGCAATATGCCTTGAGTATGCTACAAAAGTATGATATGGCTAAATTTAAGCCAATTTATATGCCATTTGAGTAGAATTCGAAGTTAGATACTACAAAAGGTGAAGCATTAGAAAATGCTACTACATATAGGAAAAATATGGGAATTTTGATATATCTCACAATTACAAGGCATGATCTAAGCTACATTGTTGGACTTGAAAGTCAATTTGTGCAGGTTTGTAGGAGACTACATTTAGATGATTTGAGATGTACTCTATGATGTGTGAGTACTACTTTGGATTATCCTTTGTTTTATGAAGCACGTTGTCGGGAAGAAGGAGGTCGTGGCGGGAAGCCGGCGCGTGGGGTTGGATCAGGCCCCGCTCTCGTGCGTCGTTCCCGCTGTCCTGCGAGCGGCGTCTGCGCGCTGGGCGCCTCGCCTGTGCTCTCCGGAGCGTGCGCGATCCTCGTACGCGTGGGCCCCTTGCCCCTCGGAAGTGTCGAGATGTGCGTGCGTACACGACCATAGGCGTCGAGAAAGAGACAAATCAGATACAGCACTGATTCTCGAAATCACTAGGTCGGTGTGTATACAAACTCGATGATACAATAAAATCTGAATGATACAGTGATGCCCGCTACAGTGCGGGTCCGCGATACAAAAATCCGCTACAGTGCGGAACAGATAAATACAAATAAATGCCGCCGCTACAGTGCGGATCGGCTGGATATGATGTAGGCCTCCCACTACAGTGTAGGAAGTCACCCTCGATCTTTGTCTTCTGGTCCTTGCGATTTAATCTTTTCTTCGCTTTTCTTCGATCCAAACTTTTCTTCAAGTCCTCACTTTGTAGCTCTTTACTTCAAAATTCACAATAATCTCTGATCACGCAGTAACCTAGAGCAGACGATCCACAAGGACAATCCACAGAATGGGGAAGAAACAAATGAGTTTGGACTTATTTATAGGCCCCTCCCTAAGACTTCCTTCTAGAACGTTCTAACCTCCTCAATGAACTTTCTAATTTTGGTGGTGTTTTAATTTTTCCATAAACTATGGCTTCGGTTTCACACTGGGTATTTACATTTTAATGGGTTTTTAGGGTTTGGCCTACAGAAACCGCCATTTCCAGGGGTCCGACCTAGGGTTTTTGGTCAGGAAAATTTAGCGTTTGCTCACAATTATCTCAAACTTGCCAATTCATGAGTTTATTTACAGTTTCGGCCTAAACTCCAAAGGTTTCCAAGGGTTCAAGTCCGATTTTCAGGGGGGTAAAAACCACATTTTTAGGGGGTAAGTTGAGGTTTTCGGGGGTTTTGAAGGGTTAAACCTAGGTTTTTATGGGTCTAATGTCTGTTGTTTATATACACGGGTCTAACACACATCTCAAACATGTTTCCACATCACACAATCAATCAATTCTGCCAAATCATGCATAGTTTTTACCACTTTCTTAGTAAAACATCACCCAAAACTCTTAAACTTCAATGATCTTTAAAAAAAATCATCACACTTCCCTGTGGGATTTCATCCCGACATTCGCCCCCGCTAAACCTGCACATCGTCCCGATGGGCCAACCTGCAAGATCCAACAGAAGAGTATCAGGGTTCTTTTTGAAATCTCTTTACACTTTTTATGTCTTTCTTAAATCATGATCTCATGCAGTCATGCAATCTTTTATAAAGATTAGTATGAATTTTAGAAAATTAGGTAGATTCAAGCTTCACAAACATCATATTATGTTTCTGCATCTGCAATCTGACAAGTAATCACATGAATAAATCGTCGGATTTCTAGATCTTTTGTTTGTTTTTGTTCAACTGGTTCAGATCCAACTGCTCATTCTAAGTACTAGCATATACATATGTTTCTACTAACTCAGTTTGTAGAATATACCTCGATTCCTACTATTTATCTCCTACTTGTCCAGCTCTCCATTAGATCTTTCTTTCTTTTTCTTTTTCTTTTTCATTTTTCTTTTTCTTTTTCTTTTCCTCTTCATCTCAGCTCAGCATTTCTTTTTATCTTTTATTTTTCACAAATCGGCCTATGTCAAAATCGGGTGCGACTCATGGACTTGTCCGCCCGGCCAAGTTTATCCCACTTGTCTGCCGACCGGACATAGCGCACGATATACACAACATCAGCCCTGCATGAAATCGGCGTCAGCTCGTGGCTCTGACCACCCGATCAGAGTGACTCCACCCGCCTACCGACCCATACAGGCGCATGACAACAGATAGGTTAGGCCTACGACGAAACTAGCTACGGCTCGTGGCCTCGATCACCCGACCAAGGTGGTTCCACCTGTCTACTAGCCCATCGCAGCGCACTAACAACATGCACACACATATAAGCTGACATGAGTATGAATATTTTTCATGAATCATGATCCATATGGAGGTAAGATCTCATAAGAAATAAATACTAGGATCCAAAGTTTCCCACTCACTAAGTGTTCAAATCAATCAGTATATACATGCACTCGGTCTAAGCATGCCATCACATTCCCAAGCTTTCACTCCCAAAAGTCTCTAGTCCACTAACTGATTCCATTCATATCATTTCCTAGTCATTCATGCTTCATGCAAACCCATAATAGATCTTTGTTATATTCATTCTACATGATTTTCATAAACTCATACATATCTTTATCACACACATCAATGCAATGCATATGCTCTATCAGAAAGAAAACACATCTCAAATCAGAAACGTTTCACCTGGTCATTTTTCTTCATTTTGATCCAGCTTTTCTTTATCTTCATGGTCTATCATTCTTTATCAGCATCAGCCTCAGTGTCATCAGTTCCCTCCAAAAGTTCTTGCTCAATCTCATAATCCGCTTCATTTCTTTTCTTGAATAATTTTATCCTCTTTCCTGCAATCAAAGATCTCAAAGGAGTAGTGTCTAACTCACGAAGTGCATACGTACCATTTTCAAACACAGACGTAACCACATACGGCCCAAACCATCGTTTGGTCAATTTCTTCCTAGCATCGTATTGAGTATCGAATGTACTGTCGTACACCAACACCCAATCATCTACCTCAATCCTACGTGGTCTGAGTCGATGGGTTTTGTCAAAATAAATCTTGTTCTTTAGTCTTGACTCCTTTAACTTTTGGACTGCTTCTTTCAATTTCTCATTTCCTTGTTCTAACTGCTTTATTCTCAATGATAATAACTCTTCTCTCATCATACCATCATTCCATGGGAGCGTCAACTATGTCACTATCTGAGTCTGGATGGGGAAGACTGGCTTCTGACAATACATCAATTCAGTAGGCATGAATCCTGTGGACAGAGTGTAAGTCATCCTATCAGCCCATAGCGCGAATGGAAGAAACCTAGGCCACTGCTTGATGTCATCGCTGCAAGCCTTAGAGATTGCCTTCACGATGGAAGGCTGACCTCTCTCGATCTTTCCATTTGCCTCTGGGTTATAGGCAGTGGTGAGAGATAATCGAATTCCATGACGGTCAAAGAACTCTTTTGCCTCTCTCGCATCTAACTCTCCCCTGTCCGCAACCACTTTCTCAACGTATCCAAATCTCGAGATCACTTCTTCTAAAAGGAATTTGCCTACATTATAAGTAGTCTTTGTACGAAGAGCTCGACCTTCCACATGGTTGGTCAAGTCCTCTCTGGCAAGTACAATGTATCTCATTTTATCTATCCCTTTGGGCATGGTTACAAGGTCGACCACCCACTTGTAATGGATACAAGGAGGGTAAGTCGGATGTAATGGGTCTCTGTGCCTAACTGATGAATGCACCTGGCATGTAGCACAAGTGTCTACAAAATCTCTCACACTGACATAAAACCTTGGCCACCAGTAAGCTTCCCTAATCTTCTCATATGTAGCATAAAATCCTTTGTGTCCTGCCCATAAGGTCTCATGCATCTCTCTCATAACTTTTCTCCGAAGACTCCTCGAACTTAGTACTCTCTGTGGACTCTTCACCTTGCCTTTAGCGTGTCGCCAAATAAGCCCGTCCTTCAAGAAAAAGTTGTAAGACATTTTCCTGATGGATCTATACTTATTTGTGGACCAACTGGGGGAAGGTTTCAGAGTACTCAGATATCTTCCAATATCTCCACTCACCATCATACTCATTCTCTCGGAACTGCTCATATACATACACCAATGGATCGTATCTCATCATATGTATATCCCTTTCTACCTCATCATCATCATCAGACTCATCATCGAATTTCGCTCTTGAAAGCATATCAGCCACTGTATTCGACTTTCCAGCTATGTGTACAAATGCAGGATTTATAAACTTTATATAAGAGATCCATCTAAGCATAGCAATATCCGGAGATGAACAATTTGCAATCATGCCAATCAGTGGAAGACAATCGGTCTCAACTATCACATTCGCCCCAATAAAGTACTCTTTATCGCTCTTTAAAGCAGTCACTAATCCCCATAACTCTCTCTTAATCTGTGGATATTTTCTTTGGGTATCATTTAGGATCTTAGCACCAAAGCGCACTGCATATCTCTGCCCCTCATCATCATCTTGCCCTATGACCCAGCCTATGCCAATAGGACTGGTATCAACGGTCAAAATGATAGGTTTCTGACCTGAATAGTCAACACGCTTCAGAATCGGAGCTTCAATTAGCAGCTGCTTCAGTTTACGCATAGCTCTCGACTGTTTCTCTGTCCATAAAAACTTCTTTCTCTTTCTCAGGAGATCATATAAGGGGTTCGCAACGTGAGCAAAGTGAGGAATCCATATCACATAGAATACACAGGCTCCTAGAAACCTTCTCACCTCACTGACATTACGACACACTTCAGAGATCCTGCTAATGGCCTCAACTTTTTGCGGGTACGGCTTGCGGCCATAATGTCCACACAGATGTCCTACAATGAGGACCTCATCAACGCCAAAAACCGATTTCTCTAAGGAAAGTGTTAGCCCCAGATCTTCAAACCTCTCAAAGATCTTCTCACAATCAGCAATATGATCCCTCACAAACTTTCTACATCCTGAAGCATCTAAACTCACATCTTTCACTCTTTCCTCACATCCCTTTATCGGAACATCATCAATGAATGGCATAGTCACAGATGGTATAAAGTCTCGTAAAACCAGATTCATGGCATTCATCATGTGAGCCACAGAATTCGTTGCTCCCTGCGGCAAAGTACACATGCGTACAAGGCCCAGTGGAGTCCTCATGGTCGTAATGTCTCTACTCTCCATAGCCAACTGTAACTGGTCATAACCTGAATACAGGTCCCCCATAGAGTAGATGGAATGCCCAGCAAACACCTCAGCAAACTCATCCACTATGGGTCTTGTCCCTACATTTCTAATTGTGACTTTATTCACAGGTTGCAGATCCTGAATGAAACGAAGCTTCCCATTTTTCTTTGGCACTGTAAACCACCTATTCGAATATGGAGCCGAGGAGGGTTCCAATATCCGCATGGAAATCTTTTCCTTTAGCAACCTCATCAGCTCAGGTAAGTGAGCCTTTGGGACTGGTATAGGCCGGATATTCCATGGTATATGTGGCACTGTAAAGATAATCATAGGAGGTACTTGTTTCAGGTCTGCGCACCCTATCTCATGTGGGAAAAGTGCAGACGCTTTTTCGTGTTTCTTGATGACTTCAATAAATTTCTGTTTCTCTTCGTTTCTCAGAAACAATTTCTCTCCAAATTTGATCTCTTTAATAGTCTCAGTAGTAAAATGATGCCCTATGAGCTCTCTTCGTCTCAGCTTAGGGTCATCTGACACTCGCAGATATTTCTCATGACTATCTTATGGCAATGGCTGAGCTATAGGCTTCACTTTCTTATCCACAGTCTTATACTTCGTATTTACATTTACTTCATGCTCTCTCATAAACTCCTTAATCATCTCATACTCTTGGATAGAGCTGAGCATAATGATTTCTGATTTCTCATTTCTCTCAAATGCCTTCTCAAGCTCTTCCAGAGTAGTCGAACTTCTCTCCAACTCGATCACATCTTCAATCTTCTCATCAGCTAACATCATTCCTAAATGCTTATAGTGTCTCTCATGAACTTTTCTGAATTTATTTGAAACATTTTCTTTCTGTAAGCAAAACAACATGAATGCAGATGAATAAATAGAAAAACTTTCAAAACTTTGTACAGAATCATGCGAGACATCAAACCAACTCGCACTATTGTCTCGCTCAACAGTGGATCCTAACAGAAATTTTGATCAGCAGAAGCTCCATACTCTTCAACAGGCATACACTCATCATGGTCATGTGAATTAATAGGTTTCTTTCTTATATTCTTTCTATTCCTGGAGTGATTTGGACACACAATCATCACTTGCAAAGAATGAAGGCCAGATCTAGAACGGATTCGTGCATAGGCAGATCCATCATCCATGGCCTTAGTCTCCATTCTTACTTCGGCTATAAAGGGCTGCCCAAGGATAGCCTCATATGAACAATGGTCCTGGACAAAGAAGTGAAATTCCTCAGAAATCCCACCTATGGTCACAGGCACAAAGGCACATGGCCCAAGTAGTGCTCCTGAACCATTATCCGCTGTCCTCATCCTCCATCCATGATCTTTATCAATCGACCACCTAAACTTATCATAGAGCTTCTTAGAAATCACATTTATCTCTGATCCTGAGTCAATCAAGGCCAGAGCAAAACATGACTCCTCGTTGCTCCCTAACTTTATCTTCATCTATGGAGTTCCTCTCGCCCAAAAGGTCCTGCTAAACTCACTTTCTGTCTTCCTCATTTCATCATCAGGTATGATAGGACCTAGAGAATTTTTATGACACCTGGCAACCTCATCATCATCATCATCAGATGTATCACTCAATGTAACTGCTTCATTTGTCACTTGAATATCTTCAGGTGCTTCTTCCATCTCTACATCTTCAGGTAGTGGAAACCTCTTTCTCTTAACCAGCTTTATAAAACTGTCCTTGAACTCAGGCTTCGCTATGGAGAAGACCTGCTCCAAGGACATGGTCACTTGGCTCTTCAGTAAAATGTCATTTAATATCTCTCTTGCATCATTTTTCCTTTCCAACTCAGAAATTAATACAGCCTTTGGAGTTCTCTTCTTTTTCTTCTTCTTTTCTTTTTCTCTCTCTTGAATACTTTCTTGAATTTCATCTTTCTTTTGAACCGGTTTAGGTTCTTTCTCTTTCTCTTTAGTCAGTTCTTGAATCTTAGTTGGCCCAGCCGGCCTCTTTCCCTCTCTTATCTCTTTCTTCTTTGCCTCTTCCTTTGAATCAACAGGCTCTTTAAACTGAACTTTCTTCTCTGGCTCTTTAGCTTTTTCTTCGGCCTCTTGACTTTGCTTTCTAGTCACTCTTCTTTCAGGCTCAGTCTCTTCCTGACTCTCATCCCTTTTCCTCTTTTCCTCCACATTGGCTATATGCGAATAGACCGAGGATTCATCAACAGGAGACTTCCAGGCAGTCTTCTGCATAATGGCATCCCTAGCCCTCACTAAAGCCTCTATGGAATAATTTCTTTGGGGTCGAGGTCTAGGCACTTTTTCATCTTCCTCCTCAACAGGTTCTAATCGTGCAGCTGATGTACTTGCATTATTGCCAGATAAATCTTCATAAAACTTCTTCATTCCCCCCTTTCCCCAATTCACAGGTAGAGGAAGGCGGGTCCTGAAGTCACATAACTTCTTATCAATATCTATCACCAGTTGATGCTCTTTTGCTAGCTTAAGCTCTTCTCAGGCATATGAAAAATGCTCTTGTGCATCACACCATACGCATCTCTTAGCCCCTCCAAACCCACCAGTCGCTCGTCTCTCAAAAGGTCCAGTGTTTCTTTGAAATGTGGTTTGCACTGGTGGTGTAGGTATCTGTTGGGCAACAGGCTGCACTAGAGGTGCAGGCTGTGGCATCACATAGCCTTGCATATTTGGAATGGGCATAGTTCCTCTCTGTAATGTATCTACATAACTCGTACTTGCCTGAGGAGGAGTGGGGTCCTGATATCCCATAGAATTAACTTTATTGTGAATACTCGCCATTTCTTTTGACATAGACGCTTGCATCGTAATAAGATTATCTATCTGTCGATTGAGAATCTCAACCTGTAGCTCTATTGGCGATCGCGAAGTGGACGCAACATTAGCAAAAGCTGACCTTGCAGGCACATTCAGAATTGCCGGAAGTGGAGCTTTCCTAGGCGGTTGTGGTGTTACCACTGCAGGTCTATCATATAACACCACCTAGATTTGGGCAACCGCTTCTACCTCTCTCCTCACTACACCCCAATCTTCAGTCAATCCAAATCTCTTCCTAGGCTCTTCAATCCTCCTTTCGACCTCAGTCCTCTCTTCAAGACTTAAAATCCTAAGGAAAGATATAACTAGATCAGGTTTCAAAGCATCTAAATCGGCCTGTGGAAGTTGTTCATATCTTCTCAAGAACTCATTCAAAAGTTGAGTGAGGGATGCAGTGGGCTTCGGAGAGCTTATCCACAGCAAGAACCCTTCTCTACTGTGTTGGGAAAAGTCTTCTAAATAAAACAGCTTATGCAATTCTTTTCTGAATTCGGTCCAAGGCTTTGCTATATGTGCTGTAATAGGGGCTAAAATGGATCCTGATACTACCCGTGTGAAGTAATGTGTAAACACATCCTCAAGTAAACCATAAATCCGTGCTTGTTCCTCAAAAACATCCAGATATTCGGTTACATTCAAGCTTGTAAACTTTCCTTTTTCTCTCAATACCGCTTGGACTACGCGGGCCCCCTGTTTCTCTATTACCATTTCCTTGAATATATCCTCCATCTCTCTTCTCTGCTCTGTTCTAGAATGTAGCACAAGGTCTAGTGTAAGTGGTTCAACTATCTCTCTAAGCTCAGAGTAGAGATCAGAGAAGAGGCTTGATGAGTCACGAGCCAGGAGGTAAAGGTCAGTCTAAGCTCTCTGATTTCCCTAGGCCAAAGTCTAGTCGAACTGTCCTGTCTTCGATTCCCAAGATTTCAATGTATTTTCCCCTCTTTCAATGAGAATTTTCTAATGTTTTTTTTAACGTTTTGTCTAAGCTAGAAAATCAGCAAATCCCTAATCTAAGCGGGAAAAAACATTCACACACGTATGGACTAAACTAATGCAAAGTGTGGATACTCAAACTCAAGCAGCAAGACAATCTTTCTGTTTCAAAGTGTGTGTGAAACAATGCAAAATTCAAATAACTTGAAGTGCTAATACCTGGAGTCTCTGTCTGATGCCGAGGTTCTTGTCTCTTTCCTCAAGGAGTAGGTGACGCGATGAGGATCACCGGGCAACCGCCTCGCTTCACGTCGGGTTCAGGTGTCGGGAAGAAGGAGGTCGTGGCGGGAAGCCGGCGCGTGGGGTTGGATCAGGCCCCCGCTCTGGTGCGTCGTTCCCTCTGTCCTGCGAGCGGCGTCTGCGCGCTGGGCGCCTCGCCTGTGCTCTCCGAAGCGTGCGCGATCCTCGTACGCGTGGGCCCCTTGCCCCTCGGAAGTGTCGAGACGTGCGTGCGTACAGGACCGTAGGCGTCGAGAAAGAGACAAATCAGATACAACACTGATTCTCGAAATCACTGGGCCGGTGTGTATACAAACTCGATGATACAATAAAATCTGAATGATATAGTGATGCCCGCTACAGTGCGGGTCCGCGATACAAAAATCCGCTACAGTGCGGAACAGATAAATACAAATAAATGCCGCCGCTACAGTGCGGATCGGCTGGATATGATGTAGGCCTCCCACTACAGTGTAGGAAGTCACCCTCGATCTTTGTCTTCTGGTCCTTGCGATTTAATCTTTTCTTCACTTTTCTTCGATCCAAACTTTTCTTCAAGTCCTCACTTTGTAGCTCTTTACTTCAAAATTCACAATAATCTCTGATCATGCAGTAACCTAGAGGAGATGATCCACAAGGACAATCCACAGAATGGGGAAGAAACAAATGAGTTTGGACTTATTTATAGGCCCCTCCCTAGACTTCCTTCTAGAACGTTCTAACCTCCTCAATGAACTTTCTAATTTTGGTGGTGTTTTAATTTTTCCATAAACTATGGTTTCGGTTTCACACTGGGTATTTACATTTTAATGGGTTTTTAGGGTTTGGCCTACAGAAACCACCATTTTCAGGGGTCCGGCCTAGGGTTTTTGGTCGAGAAAATTTAGCGTTTGCTCACAATTATCTCAAACTTGCCAATTTACGAGTTTATTTACAGTTTCGGCCTAAACTCCAAAGGTTTCCAAGGGTTCAAGTCCCATTTTCAGGGGGGTAAAAACCACATTCTTAGGGGGTAAGTTCAGGTTTTCGGGGGTTTTGAAGGGTTAAACCTAGGTTTTTATGGGTCTAATGTCTGTTGTTTATGTACACGGGTCTAACACACATCTCAAACATGTTTCCGCATCACACAATCAATCAATTCTACCAAATCATGCATAGTTTTTACCACTTTCTTAGTAAAACATCACCCAAAACTCTTAAACTTCAATGATCTTTAAAAAAAATCATCACACTTCCCTGCGGGATTTCATCCCGACAACGTGCTGAATTGAAGGCTCATGGGCTTTGAAGTGCAACTATCACATGGAGTAGTAAGAAGCAACCCACTATTGCCTTGTTGAGTATAGAGGCTGAGTATAAAGGTGATGTAATGAAAGCATGTGAAGCATCATGGATAGAGATGCTACTTGCAGATTTAGGTGTGGAAGAGCAAAAGTCTATCATAATCTATTATGATAATCTTAACAGTATATAGTTAGCACAAAATATTTTTTTTTTCATGCTAGAACAAAGCATATTGAGGTACCATATCATTTCATGAAGGAAAATGTATTAGGGTGTGATAGTGGGAGACAACCATCAGTGAGAAAAATCATTAACATATCATAGTATGTAGGAGCAACAAGAGGTTCTACAGATGCTTCAGAAGTTGTCTCGGTGATGTAAATAGCCGGCGTCATATCATCAACATCTACCGGAGACTCACCGGAATCCAGTTGAGATAAAAAATCTACCAAGACATGTGCCATACCTGGTCGGTGAACAACTAATCGAACTCCTGTAATAGAAAAACCTATCTGGCCAATCTGCCCCCTAAATGTTGTTGACGAACCAAATACATGAGTGCGGCATGATCCACATGGAAAGTGATTTTTGTTCCAGCAAGTAATGCCTGAACTTCTTAACAGAGTAGACCAAACCAAGACACTCGCGTTCTGTCACAGATTAATTTCTCTTGGCAGGAGCTAGTCTGCGACTCGCATAGTACACAGGCCGAAACCATTTGTCGGTTTGTTGCATCAACACACTGCCAATCGCTATGTCCGACACATCTACAAATACGTGGAATGGTCGTTCCCAATCAGGCGGTTGCAAGATCGGAGCCTACGTCAATAAGACCTTCAAACGATCAAATGCCTTTTGACACTCATTAGTCCATTCATACTTCCGTGGGGTACTGGTCATAAGTCTGTTAAGTGGCATCCCTAGATGAGCTAGCCACCGTAAATGCCTGCCATGCCACCGGATCTAACCAAGAAAACGCATAACTTCTTTCGGTGTCTTTGGGACCGGTGCCTCCAACACGGCTGCTACTTTATTCGGATCTACTTGTATTCTTTGTTTAGAAATGATATGACCAAGCAGTTTGCCACAGGAGACCGCGAAAATGGATTTGGTAGGATTCAAACATAATTGATACTCTCGGCATTTTTCAAAGTAGCACCGTAAATGATACAGGTGCACCGAAGTGTTGCCAAATAAGGAGAAATCATCCAAATATACTTAAGGCCTATTCAGGAAAAATGGGAATTACACAGGATTTTGAGAAAATTCTCTGTGTTCCAATGTTTTTCTTTTTGACTCATTCACACACTACAAAATGTTATTACCTCTTGATTGGAGTATATTAGATTGATGCTTTAATATTAAGGATACTTTTATTATAAATAGGGTATCAAGGTTGGGCTCAAATGTGAGAATTTAACATAGTAAGTAATATGAATGGGACTTGAATAATTCCCAAATTTCTTGAATAGGCCTTACTTGCATAAACGTGGTCAAGTAAGGTGAAAAGACTTCTTGCATACATCTTTGGAATGTACTCGGGGCATTCCGTAAACCGAACCACATTACGGTGCATGCATAAACGCCCCAGTTGGTGATGAATGTTGTCTTTGGTATATCTTTTTCTGCCATCCGTACTTGATTATATCCACTGTAGCCATCCAAAAAAGAATACATTTCGTGACATGCTACCCGATCGAGCATTGTATCTAAAAAAGGAAGAGGGAACGGATCCGGTCCGGTAGCTGCGTTAAGCTTCCGGTAATCCACACAAATGCGTAACTGTTTATTTTTCTTCGGCACTATCACTATTGGTGATATCCACTCAGCATGCTCAATTGGCACAATAAATCCCACCTTCAATAAATGATCAAGTTGAGCTTTCACCTGTGCCGCATAATTAGGGTTCATCCTATAACTAGGTTGTTTGATAGGCCTCGCATCCGGTTTGAGCACTACCCGATGTTGATAAATCCGTGGGTCAAGACCTTTCATGTCTCTGTAGTCCCAAGCGAAAACATCTGAGAATTCAAGTAGAAGTTGTACCAAATCATCTTGGAATTTCTCTGCTAATCCTGCCTTAATTTTTACAGGCCTTGGGTTGATCGTGTCACCCAAGTTGTACATTACCAATTGATCTTCCGGTACATAAAACTATCGGAGCTTTACCAAATCATCAGCTGACTGCAACAATTGTTGTAAGGTCGCTTCATCCATTGCTATGCCATCATCTGTTTCTGCGTCTCCGATCATTGGTACGACCGTACAAGCTGTCGGACTCCAATTATCTGCTACCGACTGTAAATCTACAGTACCTAGTGGGATCTGGTCCTTATTGGTCTTGAGGAAAGCCTCCTTCTCATCATCAGATAGCCCATCCAACATATGGACTAGCTCTGCTACATATGGTCGTGTGTGTAGATCACAAGGTTGCATAACATCCAATGTAACTGCATATTTTTGGTGATTGTTCTTAAAGATTAACTCTTGAACTTCCCAATCCTGTACAACTTTGGCTTGCCTTAGCCATGGCCCACCAAAAAGTAAGTTGTAGTCGAGACTAGATTCAGGTAACTCCAAGACTACAAAGGTCATTTTAAATGTAGTTCCCTGCAAGGTAATAGGAATATTACGTACTAGTCCCACCGGATGGACTCTGGATTGGTCCGCCATTTGCACAAAGAACTACACTAGTTCAATTTGGGTCCAACCCAGTTTCTTACAGAGTGCACCCGTTGCAATATTCACACTCAACCCGCCATCAATTAAAACTTGTGTGATCTTCTGGTTTTTATACGAAACGGTGATCAATGGTACTGAATCACTATAGGATCCATTTCTGGTTGTATGGTCACAGTTGCCGCAGTACATGAAGGTCCGGGGCTGACCTGCTATTGGAATTGTTGTCTTACTCCCGGAACTAGGGCGAGCAGCTATCCCAGAGGGAGTGTGATTGAAGCCTTAGATATAATGTCCTAGACCTAGTCTGTGCGTGCTGTGGTCATTACCGTCTCTGGTTGTGATTCTGCTATTGTCGGGGCAGAATTCTGTGTATTCACTCTTGCATTTGGTAGAGAAGGTTGAGTTATCGGAACTCGGTCAGGGAACACAGTCGGCTCCTTAGTTGTCCATTGACTAGCCTTTGCAAACATCCGCTGCTACTCACAAATGCCATGCTCGAAAACCTAAGCTGCTGGTTGCAACTTTTTTCCTGATCTTGTCTGTACCACGGCTGCTTGTGACTGGACTAGGGAGATATAAACCATATTGGTCATCATATTCTGTCTTTCCTTCTTTCTTTTGTCGTATTTTGTGGCTTCTTTACAAAGTCTACGAACATGGCCAACCTCACCGCAAAAATGACATCGAGGGGGTGGGAGAGAGGTACCTTCCGCCGATGTACCTGCCTGGATTGAAATTGTTGTTACACTGACCCCAGTAGTTCCTATATCCTTGCTACTGGTTGGTTCGCAACTCTGGCGGCACATAATGGGTTGTTGGCTGACCTGGTTCCTGTATTATGGCATTTATGACCGCTCTACCCTACACCTTTGCGTTGTATGCACAAGTTTCCATTGAGTGACCCATTGTATTACAAATGGCACAATACATTTTATTAAGAGCACATGTGGAACTGGTGTAACCAAGATTCTTGCACTTAGTACAATACATTTGTTTGGACAGATCCTCGGTTACATTCTTACTTGCTTTCAACCATTCCAGGTCCTCCATAAAACCCCCAACTTTGTGCTCCAACTATAAAGCCATTGCAATTACAACATCCAATGTCATTCCGCCCACACAGGGAATGATCATAATCTGTTTTAACTATGGCTTGAAGCCGTTGATGAACCATTGTGTTATGACATCATCTGGCAGATTTGCATGTGCCAGAGGTAGCTGCCTTAAGTGGGTTCTAAACAGTGTCGCATACTCCTAGACACTCTAGTGTGGTTTCTATCGATTGTTTTGCAAATAGTCAAAGATTTCTACAGGGTTCTTCTTCAAACAAAACCTCTGTAGGAACACGTCTCTCACATCATCATAGTTACCGAAATGATTAATATCATATTCAGTCAACCACCTTGCTGCTTAATTAACCAATGTGGCCTGAAATACAATGGCCTTTTACGTCGGATCCGGTGGATGATTCAACACTGCATAACTGATCTCGAATGTGCGAACATGTGCATCGGGGTCATCCCCTAGAAATCCACCGAATTTTTTATGTCACCCCGGTCGGAACCGGTCGAGGTGGAATGATTGGTTGTGGCTGCTTCTGAAACTGCGGTTGCGGCTGTGGGGGTGTTTGGTGCTGTGACTGTGAACCACTCATAGTGCTATTGTGGGTAGTATTTTTGTTATCTGTATGTTGAGGGGGTGTCTCTTGTCCTTCAGAATCTGTATTATCAGCCTACTCCCCTTCCGGTTCAAAAATGTCGTTGAATCTCTTACTTAACTCCAAATCTAGTAGCCTTTCCTCAGCTTTGGTGTTGAAATTAGGTAGGTTCGTACCAAAAAGTGGTGAACCTAATAGGGGTCCACCAGGTAACACCGCACTATCACCGAAAAACTTCAAATTCCCACCAAATGGTACTGAACTTCCACCGGAACTTGTCGAACTTTCACCGAACCAGGTTACCCTTTCACCGGAAACGGTCTCACTCGGTAACACAACTTTATCACCAAAAATGGTCGAATTCTGACCAGATAGTGTTGGACTAACTCCGCATTGCATTTCTGTACACCCAGAAGTCACTGTACCTTCTCCAAAAAGTACCGGATTCACACCGGAATTCACCGGAATCTCATCATGTGTCACCGAACTAGCACCAGAATCACTACTGACTGGCTCCGATCCTTCTGCAACTGGACTTAATTGGCCTGCACTTCTACCACCTGGGGGTGTCCCTAATAAATTTGGAACTGCCCAGGGATGTTGATCTCTCCTATACTTTGGATAGGACTCGCCGGAACGAGTAACTGGCATATATCACTTCTTCAACTAGCGGTTACTATTCTCCACTACTTGTCTTGCATACTGCTCTTCCCTTACTGATTATTCCCAATCTGTTTCCATCTTCCCACAGACCGCGCCAGTGTTCAAAGCACTTCTGACAAGTCGCTTTTAATCTCGTTTTGGGTTCTTGGGGATGGATAGGGATCTAATAGTGTAGAGGCCCTTTATTTAATTTTCCGAAATTAACATTCGACTAAGCAGTAACTATCCTTCAAGGCAACAACTTACCGCTACACAGTACATTAGCGCGCAAACTAACAATCACAACGTCGCACAGACTTATTAATGTTAAGACAATGTTACTCTGTTAATAATGAATCACTGCAACTCGATAAGAACAGAATAACAATACTCAAGATATCTGCAAATCTGCAACACAGCGTCTCAGCACGGTCGCCGAGACAGACAGTCTGGCGATCTCGTCTCTCATCGAAGAACAATGTAATGCCCTTTCATTAATGGATAAAAAGTTACAACTATTCGCTACACCTTTTCGGTGTGTGTGATATATGACAAATAAAAATACAATCCATTCCGGCGACCTAACAGGATCCAAGTTGTTTTTGTGGGGATCTAGGAACATATGGGATCCCTAGATACATAGGGTTTACAACATAGGGTAGGTAGTGTGTTCTTTGATCTTTGTAGCCCTTGAGATCCTTTGATGTAGTCCTTTGATGTAGTCCTTTGATTTTTAGCCCTTTTCTCCTCTTTGTCCTTGTTGGTGATGTAGTTTTCCATGTAATCCATTGTTGGGATCTTCTCAATGATTAGTCCCCTTGCTTTGTTCTTGTTGTTGATGAAGCCTCAGGCCTTCTAAACTGCATGTTGTACATTCCTTCATCCTCATTTTAGCATGCCTTTGATATTGCCTTGAAATTGGCCCTTTGTGCCATATGCATGAGAGAATACATTTGGATTTATGTTATATGCCTTAGAGAGTATATGAGTGCACAAATTACATAGGGAAGGTCTTACCTTTGAGTACTACTCAAGGTGGTGTCTAATTCCTTTACAAAGTGTTCTTCCATTGTGTATTTCATATGCATATGGAAATTTGATGTGCTTATATTTTTACAAACATGTGACCAAGGCTTCATAAATTGTATCTATATAGAACAACTTGTAGAATAGCCACATATCAAATTTTGAACACTCAACCTAATATCAACTCCAATGAATATGCAGAAAAGATGTTCTAACCGGCATATATGAAGCCGTCAGTCAAATACTAAAACTGGCTGATATTTGTGACATCATTGATTATGCCACATATTTTAGGTCTTTCAATGCTGTAGAGATCTCTTACCTAACATCGCAAAAAGATACACGATTATGGTGGGCCCAATTGCTTCGCATTATTACAGGGAATCTTCAGAGTAAATTCCAAATATGAACAGGGTTTGAAGCGATCCTTTTGAATCTGAAGCGATCCTATTGTGCTGGCACATACCTCTCAGTCCCTTCATGTTGCAAAGAACAGATGCCTGTACTCTCATCTCTCTCTCCACCTTACTGAAGTGGTAGAGTTTGGTGCTTCCATTTTTGGTGCATCATGTGAGTGGCGACTTGGAAAGAAATTGATTCCTAGGCTATGCTCTACTCTATCAATGTTTATAGCTACCATTTCGCTTTCTCACTCTCTATCATGCGCACAGTTGTTCATTCGTAGAGTAGCAGGAACATCACTTTATCTCTCTTTATTTCTCTCATCAATAGCTGCGGAAGGAGCTTGTGAGGGAAGGTGATCCGATTTCACCTCAGCAAGATTAAGGATTGTCAATTCAATGCGCTCAGAGGTGATATAGACCTGAGGATAAAAACTACACCTCTCTCTAAAATAGAGTTGCCCAATGTCTCCTAAACAACATTTCTTCATACAAAGTAGCAGAACCTTTTTTTCCTTCATGTTCTCTGAAATACTCGTCTTCTGAGGAAGAACAGTCTTCTTCGCACTTGTTCATGGCTTCTTCTTCACACCCCTCTTTGTTGAAGTGTCAAACTATTGCAGAGTGCACAGGAAGATATCAATCTTCCTCCTTTTTTGGACCTGTAGCCGAGATGTCAATGTTGTTGTTATGCCTATCACCTTAGGTGTTGTAACTGCATCTTTCACTGTAGCTTGATTACCAACAAGATCCGACCCTTCTGAAGCTTGTGATAGCGTTCGACAAACCTTAGACGTGCTTCTGCAAGTATAAACTATGGTCCACTCTTCGAGCTATGATTTCTAGAACCTTGCGATTATCCATGCGTTTAACTCATTTATTTCGATATGCAGTCATGGCGAATGTGACAGTTGATGTTGCTTCAAGTGACTATTGTTTGATCACGCACATAGGTGCAGCTCATCCCATGCTCCAAAGAACAAGAATGAAGACCAAACATGAGATGAAACAAGACATCCAGTTGAGAAGATAGGAAATTGGAAAACCTCTAATGGTAATATGAATCTACTAAGTAGAGTGCTTTATGTTTCAACCATTACAAAGAATCTTAAAAGTGTAGGTCAAACTATGAAGAAAGGGTTGGAGGTGACACCATGCATGGAGCCTACAGAGAGGATCCATATCAAGGTTTCAAGAAGATAGAAAAGGGCACAAAAATAGATATGTTGTTCGCATTCGAACTCGAAGCCACCAAGAACATTGGTTTGTTCTATTATGGCATCCAAACCCTATCACAATTTGAGGTTTGACATAAGGGGCTAGCTCACATTAGAGAAAGATTCCTAAACAAATTAATAAAGATCAAAGTGAACTTGGACTACCCAATATCTCAAAGCAACACATGGTATACAAGTGTACTGCATGGCAATTTGGAAGATCACACAAGTGTTACCGTTAGTGTCCATGTGAAAGGCCAAATGGCCACCGGACACTTCTTTGTATATGTTCTTTAATAAAACATATAGTGGCTTGGTCAGTCACAGACTGTAAGTTCCACCGCATTTGTAAGACCTAAGAAGTTTGTCTTCGTGCTCCCTGTGTACTGTGTTTTCTGTGTATTCTACAGCCTCTGTGTGGAGTACTTTGTGCGGCGTAAGGAGCTCGTTTTTCTACTTCGAGCATATTGTCGTGGAGCTCTCGAGAAGGAGAGTGCACGGTGGTGCATTTTCTCCAAGGCTTACGACTAAGGCGGCGACCAAGGCATACCTTGTCATCCGAGTCACCGAAGTCACCGTTGGCGCCGTTGGCTGCGCGCGAGGGAGAGGAATATAGAGGTTCCCGGTACTTCCCGGGAGGTCACCCATCCCAGTACTGTTCCCCCCAGAGCTCGCTTAACCGTGGCAATCTCTTGCCACTAAGCTACACTCTTGTGGTGTTTGAAGAAGGGGAAAGACTAAGGTTGACATTACCTTGAACAAGTTTTGGTCCCTCAAAGCTTCATTTTTGCTTTTAAAGCCTATTTCTGAAGCAATTTTGGGGTGTTTTTTGGAGCCATTTTGGAGTACTTTTGCACGTAGTTCTCTTCACACAGGTCCAAGAACATCAAGAAGAGTGTTCCTTGTACTTCTCACACAATAAATATCAACCTTTGGGGCTGTATTTTCAGCCACACTCGTAAAACTACAGGTTTCTCGAGGGGTTTTCAGTTTTGGTGGGAGCAGTCGCTGCAAATTTATGCAGGTTTTTAAAGCCTAAAACATCAGAGTTGACAGACACTTGCAGGTGTTATTGGCTAGTTTTTGGGCGGTGTATTCAGCCTTTTAGTGTCATTTTACTGCATATATTGAGCACATACACACCATGTACGCTTCTGTGGATACCGCTTATGTACGTCCATGTGGGCCTTGATATAGTGGTTACGTTCTTTGCATAAATCCTTTTACGTTTGATAAAGAGGGTCGTGGTGAGGTTTTCTTAACTGGGAGACACCCAGATGTCGGGGTCTCTTCGGTGATGCAGGTGGAAGACTTACCTAGCCTTGCCATAGGAGATGTATGATAGTTGTTCATAGGTGCTCGATAAGCCTAGTTGGCTTCTATTGGGTAACTGATTATATGCAGTGGAGTCAGTGATTCACTATGCAGGTAGACATGTCAGTACTTGCAGTTTTATGATACTTTGACACTGGTCATATGCTAATTTTGCAGAGGATACTCTGGCCAAATTTTTCCAGATTTCTGGTTTAGTCAACTATATAATGGTCGATTCACTCCTTGATACACTTATTTGTTGGTGTTTGGACTCTTCTAGCTCCATTATCATTCTATTCAGTTCTCTACGATCATGGCATCAGAGGTCTTTGGCACATCCGGTGGATCAGGGTCTAGTGCTAGCGTTCCGAGGAGGAGCTATAACTTGCAGGGCAAAGACCATTTTGAGATCCGAAAATTTGATGGCACAAACTTTGCTCTATGGAAGAATCAGATTAAAGATGTGCTGATTCAAAGAAGGCAATGGAAGCCAGTAAATGGGATTTCAAAGAAGCCTGCTGACATGGATGAAGATGATTGGGATGAGTTAGATGAAATGGCCAGGTCTACCATTCGCTTGCACTTGGCAGATAATGTTTACTTTACAGTATTAGACTGTGAAAGTGCAGAGGAGCTTTGGAAGAAGTTATGCAATACATATGAAAAAGAGACGGCATCAAATAAAGTATATCTGATGAGAAAATTATACGACCTTCGTATGAAGGACACAGATAGTGTTGCTGCTCATCTAAATGAGTTTGATGCCATATTCTCCCAGTTACAGGCTCAGAAAATGCATATGGACAATGAAATGAAAGCAGTATTGCTGTTATGCACCCTGCCATGTGGATACATTTTGCACAGCTATTAGCAATAGTGCACCAGGTGGTAAACTCGTCTATGATGACATATGCGGAGCACTCTTGAGTGAGGAGATTCGTAGAAAATCTATGGTTGGCACTCAGAGTGGAGATGCATATAATGTTCGTGATTCTTACCAAGGAAAGAATCAACAACGTGGCAGGAGCAAGAACAAGGAAAAGAATGGTCAACGGAATAAGAGCAGAAGTAAATCAAGGAAGAGGGATATTGAATGCCATTATTGTCATAAGAAAGGACACATGAAGAAAGATTGTTATGCATTAAAGAATGCTAAAGGTAAAGGACAGAATGTTGATGGGCATGTTAAACAGTTACCTGCACCATCTACTTCGACTGTGAAGATTCAAGAAATTAATGCTATTTCTGACGATGCTGATGTGTTGACACTTGATAGTACTGTGCCATCTGAGGCACTTATGGCTGATTCTCTTTCCCACACCTGGCTGCTAGATTCTGGTGCTTCTTTCCATGTGACACCACATAGAGAATGGTTCTCTAATTATGCAGCAAAGTCTCTTGGTACCGTGAGACTTGGTGACTCTTACTAGTGTGATGTTGTGGGGATTGGAGATGTGGTTGTGCAGTTCATTGATGGTTCAAAATTTACTATGCATAATGTACGCCATGTACCTCGGTTATCACGCAGTTTGATGTCAGTTGGTCAACGTGATGACCTTGGTTACAAGGTGGTCTTCTATGCTCAGTCCTTTCGTATATCAAAGGGCAATATGGTTATTGGAAAAGGAAGAAAAGTTGGCTCACTTTATCCTTTATTTGTATCACAGAAAGAACACTTGTTAGCTGTTACTGAACAGCCTATGGCTTGTATTTGGCATGGTCGTTTGGGCCATATATCTCGTAGTGGAATGGAAAATCTTTCTCGTTCTGGCTATTTACCTGTGTTATCTTTCTCAGATTTTCCATTTTGTGAGCATTGTCAATATGGAAAGCAAACCAGAAATGTGCATAGAACGCACATTGATTCTTCAATTCAGCCTTTAGATCTCGTTCATACAGATGTGTGTGGTCCTATGCCCACTAGGTCCTTAGGTGGTTCTCTTTACTTTGTCACTTTCATAGATGATGCTACTAGAAAAGTCTGGGTATATCCTATCAAGTCAAAGGATGATGTATTCCCTACTTTCAGAAAATGGCTTGCTTCAGTTGAGACTGAAAAAGGAACTAAGCTTAAGGCTTTACGTTCAGATAATGGGGGTAAGTATACCTCACATGAATTCAGCCTTTTTTGTCAGTCTAGAGGGATTCGTAGAGAGTTTATAGCTCCTTATACCCCAGTACAGAATGGTGTAGCTGAGAGGATGAAAAGAACTATTCAAGATAGAGTAGTCTCTATGTTGCATCATGCAAACCTCTCACAAGGTTTTTGGGCAGAAGCAGTATTGACTGCAGTTCATGTCATTAACCTTTCATCTAGTACTGCCAAAGGTCTGAAAGTGGCACAAGAGTTATGGACAGGGAAACCACCATATTATGATCATCTTCGAGTTTTTGGGTGTGAAGCATATGTTCATATACCCAAGAATCTTAGAAAAAAGTTGGACCATAAGTCAAAGAAATGCATTTTTCTTGGATATGGTCGAGAAGGACAATTTGGATATCGCTTATGGGATCCTGAAACACGGTCAGTGATCAGAAGTAGTGATGTCATTTTTAATGAGTCTAAGATGCATAAACAGCCCATGAAGGAGGTTGAAGTGAGAAGATTGGTGTTTGAGGATACTAGTCCTCCGGTTAGCATGCATAAAAATGCTGCACATAGGGATGTTCAAGAGAATGTCCATTCAGATCAGTCTGCACATGTTCCTGTTCAGCAACCATTGAGACGTTTTGCACATGTCTCATATTCACCTGATAGATATGTTCCAGGTTTAGATTTTGTTATGCTAACAGATGCCGGTGAGCCTTCTTGCTACAAAGAGGCTATGCAGACAGAGGATCATGTCAAGTGGGAGCGTGCCATGAAGAGTGAGTTGGATTCTATTCACAAGAATGGTACTTGGGACTTAGTACCTTTGCCAAAGGGCAGGAAAGCTTTACCATGTAAATGGGTATATAAATTGAAATTCACATCAGATAGTGCTTCTCCAAAATATAAAGCACGACTTGTTGCAAAGGGTTTTAAGCAAAAACATGGTGTTGATTTTGAAGAAATCTTCTCTCCAGTGGTCAAGATGACTACTTTGCGCATGTTGCTTGGATTCGTTGCAATGGAGGACTTAGAGCTAGTCCAAATGGATGTGAAAATAGCTTTCTTGCATGGAGATCTTACAGATGAGATCTATATGGAACAACCTGAGGGTTATGTAGTTCCTGGCAAGGAAAGTCTAGTTTGTAAGCTCAAGAAGAGCTTGTATGGACTTAAACAGTCTCCTAGACAATGGTACCAAAAGTTTGATGCTTTTATGAAGTCCCAAGGCTATTCTCGGAGCAATGAGGATCATTGTCTCTACACAAAGAGATGTTCTGATGGCAGCTTGATATGCTTGATACTTTACGTCGATGATATGTTGATTGCTGGGAAGTCCTCTTATGATTTGTCAATTCTCAAAAAGAAGTTGAGTCAGACATTTGATATGAAGGATTTGGGGGATGCGAAACACATTCTTGGCATGCGCATTACTCGTGATAGGAGTAAAAGATGCATATACTTGTCTCAAAGTGAGTACATATCCAAAGTACTTCACCGATTCAATATGCAAGGTGGAAAGGCATTGAGTACACCTTTACCCACATATGTGAAATTGAGCAAGGATGACTGCCCCAAATCAGATGAGGAAAAGGAATTCATGACCAAAATTCCCTATCAGTCTGCTGTTGGTAGTCTCATGTATGCTATGGTAGCTACGAGACCAGACATTGCATTTGCAATGGGAGTTGTGAGGAGATATATGTCTAATCCTAGCAAGAAACATTGGGAAGCGGTCAAAATGATTTTGAGATATCTGAGTGGCACTAAGGACAAGTGTCTATGCTTAGGTAGAGGAAAAACATCCATTATTGGTTACATAGATTCTGACTATGCTGGTTGTGTAGACAATCGTAAGTCTACATCAGGGTACATTTTTCATTTTGCTGGAGGTGCTATCTCTTGGAGATCTCGTCTTCAAGAATGTACAGCTGTTTCCACCACAGAAGCAGAGTATGTTGCAGCAAGTGAGGCATGTAAGGAAGCATTGTGGCTTTCTCGTCTTACTTGTGATATGGGTTTACCTCAGCATGTACCTCACTTGCTTAGTGATAGTCAGAGTGCCATTGCTTTGGCTAAGAATCCGGTCTATCATGCAAAGACAAAGCACATTGAGGTGAGGTATCACTTCATTAGAGATTGCTTAGCCACTGAGAGCATTATTCTTGAGAAGGTTCACACTCGAGATAATGCTGCAGATGCTTTGACTAAAGCTCTACCACAGGATAGCTTTCGACACTGTTGTCATTTGATGGGGGTTACTTGATTCTTGATCTTACACAGTCACTTGTATACAGTGTAACATGCCCATCAGGTGGGAGGTATAGTTTGTATACTTCCACTCAGGTATTCTTTATCATTGTTTATTTTTCTCCCATAGTTACTCTGGCCATATTGGCCTTTAGTGGGAGATTGTTACCGTTAGTGTCCATGTGAAAGGCCAAATGGCCACCGGACACTTCTTTGTATATGTTCTTTAATAAAACATATAGTGGCCTGGTCAGTCACAGACTGTAAGTTCCACCGCATTTGTAAGACCTAAGAAGTTTGTCTTCGTGCTTCCTCTGTACTGTGTTTTCTGTGTATTCTACAGCCTCTGTGCGGAGTACTTTGTGCGGCGTAAGGAGCTCGTTTTTCTACTTCGAGCATATTGTCGCGGAGCTCTCGAGAAGGAGAGTGCACGGTGGTGCATCCCCAACGAATCACTTCAACAAGAAACCATTCACCAAGAATAGATACATACGTGGAGAACTTTTGGAGCTTTTCCATAGAGATTTTTGGAGACCAAGCAATGAACCTTCAATCTTAGGCTCAAGGTATTATGTGTCATTTATAGATTATTTTAGCATATGGATGCATAAAGATGAAGTGTTTTCATGCTTTAAGAAATATTTAATTCTTGTGGAGAATCAAATAGGTAAAGCCCTAAAACTTGTAAGATTCGTTGTGTCACAATAAAGGATAAAAGGAAGCGATCTCTCTCACACACTCTCACTCTCAAAGAGGAGCACACATAGATTGAGGAAAGAAAGAATGTTCTTCTTCTTCTTCTTCTATTATGTAAAGAGAATATACAAGAATGACCTAATACAACAATACAACTAGTGAAATATACAAAGAAAAGTACAGAAGGAAAATCCTAATGTCCCTGAAAGAGTGAGTTGGCAACAAACAAATTTGCAATCACTCTTGGTAGATAAATTCAGTAAAGCTCACTAAAGTATCCCTGACATACACTAGTGTGACCAATATTCATGTGAGAGAAATGAAAAAGTGATATGTCTCATCCTCCATCATTGCATGTTGAGCTTGATATCTCAACACTCCCCCTCAAGCTCAACCTTGTATCTTGTAATCCAAGCATCTTCCAAAGCTTCTTCCAATTTTGAGCTCCAAGTGCTATAGTGAAAAAATATCAACAACTTGCACACCTATCCTCACATAAACAAGGTCCCAGTGCTCTGCGCCAAAAAATTGCAGTCTATAGTCGACGATTCCGGTTGATTGTGGGTCAATTGTATTACATCGATCAGACTGGCGTCCTACTCAGATGTATTCCTCGACATGAATCGGCATCAATTATTGCTATGGCTCACTCATTGCCCACTGGAGGACACTTCGCAGCTGATCTTAGTCACCGAAAAATTATGCAAAGTGGGCTATGGTGGCCTACAATGTACATAGATGTGGTTCAATTTGTGCAGCAATGTGATGTCTGTCAACGGTCTAGACAGCCCTTGTAGCGACACTTCTTTCCCCTTCAACCTATATTACCTTTGGAACCCTTTCAGAAGTGGGTCTAGATTTTATTGGTCCAATAACACCACCCACGACCCTCACCAACAATCGATACATATTGACTTGTACAGATTATCCCACTAGGTGGGTGGAAGCTTGGGCTTTACGTTCTGCCACAGCTGTTTTGGTGGCCAAATGTTTGATGAAGGATGTCTTCCCTCGATATGGATTACCTATGGAGATAGTGACGCACCAAGGAACACATTTTGCAAACTACTTAATGCAAGTACTGACTCAGGCTTTTCAGATTATGCATAAATTCAGCTCACCATACTATCCAGGTGCTAATGGTCTGGCTGAAAGTACCAATAAGACTCTGTTGAATATGCTTCACAAATTGATCTTGGAATGTCCGAAATGTTGGGATCAACTCTTACCTGCAATATTATGGGGATACCGAACCACATACAAAGTGGCAAATGGCACAACTCCGTTTAAACTTGCTTATGGAATGGAAGCTATTTCGCCCATGGAAGTCGTGGTACCAAGCCTGCGTGTTGCCTTATCTCACAAATTGCTACCGAAAAAATCTCTTCCATTTCGGATGGATGTGCTCAGATCATTGGATGAACAACGCTAGGAAAGCTTTATGATTCTTCAAGAAGTTCAGCTTCGTCAAGCCTGTACTCATGATCGTTTCCTCAAGACCCCTATCTTTACGGTTGGCCAACTTGTTTTATTCTATAGCACTAAAGCTAATCGCTGCCGGAAAATTTAAGTTACGGTGGTTCGGTCCATACCAAATTGTTGAACAAGTGGGACCAGCAACTTTTCGGTTGGCGACCTTACAGGTGTTCTCCTGCCAAAAGTGATTAATGGTTCTAAGCTCCACCCATATCACCAGTCGTCTGATAACTTATGAAGTGTACGTAGTTTTTTTTCCCTCTTTTTTGCGTGTCACTTGTTTTTCTTTTTACCCCCCCCCCCCGGTATTTCAGTTGACCACTAACCGTAATCTTTTCGTTTTGGTATCTAACTATGATTAATCGCCGCCCTGTGTTACTGTTTTTGTTCATGCATGCATGCCGTAATTATGAAGGATATCTCTCCAATACGGTGCTATGATTAGGTTTTTGCCGCCTAATGTTTCCCATGCTCTTACTTAATCTTGTTTTTTCTACTGATAATCGCTATTGTGTTTGTGTGATTGTGCCTTTGTATTCTGTGCTTTCGTGTTTACTTGTGCGCACCATGGAAGCTCTCGCGAATGTCACTACCTTCCGTGCGGGTCTCACTCCAGAAGTGAGTGAGTATTTGCACACTCATGGTCTGTTGGCCTTCGCTGAATTGCCCTAGCATTCAGTGGAGTGTCATCCATTCCACGCACAGATTATTTCTGCTATTGCTGCCACACCTACTACAGAGCAGTGTTGGCCAATTACCTGTTTAAACCCTCGTGTAGTCGTTACTTTAGCCACGTTCGTTGAAGGTTTTTGACTCCCTCGGGAAGGATTGGAGAATGGTCCACTTCTTTCCCTGGCCACCATGAAAGCGTTGTTCCCCCGGCACTCATCTAATGAGTATGCCATTCTTTGCAGACCCGAACCAGAGCGCACTGCTCTACAATTCCTGGTCGCCACACTCAATCTACAGAAATGCACGTATGGCATTTCACACCCTTTTTATTCCATGATAGATACCGCTTCCCGTGATCTTGTAAATTTCACATCCTTCTTTTTCCGGTGCATTCACCATGAATGTGTAGCGGTTATGAAACAAATCGCTAAGAGTGACCTCCCTCGTTCCCATTTACTCCATATCCTCACTTTCCTCTTTCCGGTGATCCAAGCCGTGCAACCTCCTCCCACCGCTCCCTTCTTGTTACATGAAGAGTCTACCCAAATGCTCAAGGATGAGGATGACGACGATGAAGATCTTCTTCAATTGTTTCGTCGCAAAAGAAGATGCGTTAGTCCATCAGAAAGTTAGGTGTAGGACACTGCTGCAAGTCACGACGTTGAAGTTTTCCATGACACTGCTACTTCTCTTCATGTAGAATCATCCGTTCCCTCTTCTCCGCTCAAGCAGCAGGAACAAGGTGCACGCATGGAAGAATCCGAGGAAGTCTCGTCTCGGGAGGAATCTCATCAGCAGGACGAGGAAATTGTGCAAGAGATTATAGCCAAAATCATCCAGGAAGTAATTGCTAATGCTGAGGCCGTGATCGAAAGGGCTGAGGCGACAAGTCAGAATGTGACCGGAATAGTCCTGGTGCAGAATACTCTTATCCCCCTTCCTACACCAATTAACCCTGTTGAGCCTGTTGCAGTACGTCCTAGTGCAATCTCCAATGTAATTCGCGAAGCACCCACTCCTCCATCCTCTTCTCCCGATTACTCTCCACCACCCTCCCCTCATCTGCTTTTCACCTATTCATCACAACCCCCTCCTGCTCTTCCTCCTCCGCCAGTAATGTTCACCAAATTGGAATCTATGGGTCGCCTCCTTATACAATTTTCCCAGCAATTAACCCTTGAGATGAAGCTGGCAACTGAGAATATTCGGTAGGAATTGCAAGGCAAAGTCGATTTGCTAGAAGCGGATATTGCCCCATTACAGGAAGAAGCCAATGCACTCAAAGGAGAGAACCATGCTCTGCAGGTTCAGCTTCAACAACACAAAGCATGGATAGCAGAGCAGGACAACCTGATTTCCCAATGAGATGCCGCTCTTGCTGCATTGAATGAAAAGAATGTTCTTTTAGACGCCCGCGATGCAGAAATCAAGCAGTTAAAACAATTGGTGCAGGACAAAGACGATGCTCGAATTGCTCTGGGCAATTTACTGGAAGAAACGCATGAAGATCTTGCGTTAGTTACACAAAAAGGACAAGAAATGGCAGCTTTGGCTATGCAGAACACTGTAGAATTAAAGCAGGTGTCTGAAGAGCTTTTCCAAAAAGGTCGTGAGTTAGATGCAGAAATTGGCAGGACAATTCAGCTTAAGAAAGAATTAGCAGGAATCATGAAAGAAAGGGATGCGTATTATAAAACCATCCAATATCAAGCTCAGGAACTAGAACGTAGAGAATAGCAACTAGGTGTTCAAGCGGATAGATTGTCCAGAATTGATGCCCAAATTGCTGATATGAGGCTCAGCAAAGATGCTACGTTGGCCAATGAATTCTATTTACAAGAAGCATTTTTGCAGACACAAACAGATTTACTGATGAGTCAAGTTATTGCAGCTAGTTCGGTGAGAATAGACGCACAACTGGTTGAGCCAAAAACTTTGAAGATTATGCTAGATTCTTTAAAGCAAAAAATCACCAGAACCTTTAAACTAGCTAGAACCCTGTACATACAAGGCATAGTTGATGAGCCTTAGTTCTATTTTTCTTTGCGGGTTCGAGTCCACCGTGCGTGCGAGTGTTAGGTCGCCAGAATGGATTATATTTTTATTTCTCATATATCGCACGCACCGAAAAGGCGTAGCGAATAGTTGTAACTTTTTATCCATTAATGAAAGGGCATTATGGTGTTCTTCGGCGAGAGAAGAGATCACCAGACTGTCTGTCTGGGCGACCGTGCTAAGACGCTATGTTGCAGATTTGCAGATATCTTGAGTATTGTTATTTTGTTCTTGTCGAATTGCAGTGATTCATTATTAACACAGTAACATTGTCTTAACATTAATAAGTCTATGCGACGTTGTGATTGTTAGTTCACGCGCTAATGTACTATGTAGGGATAAGTTGTTGCCTTGAAGGATAGTTACTGCTTAGTCGAATGTTAATTTGGGAAAATTAAATAAAGGGCCTCTACACTGTTAGACCCCTATCCATCCCCAAGAACCCGAAACGAGATTAAAAGCGACTTGTCAGAAGTGCTTTTAACAATCCCAAATGTCCAAGTATATGTCTTGGGATCCCATATGTCCCAAGATCCCGGGGAATACCATATGTCCCACATACCATGGATCCCATATGTCCATGGAACTAAAACCCAAGGGATGCCAGATGTCCCACATACCATGGATCCCATATGTCCATGGAACTAAAACCAAAGGGATGCCATATGTCCCAAACTTGGATCCCATATGTCCAAGTTATGTCTAAGGACCCCATTCTATGAGGAAACTGTACGATGCCATAGGGCATTTATTTTCACCTTGAATGACAACCCAATGGCCCGAAAGTTTATGCCCTACCTAACCCAATGGCTAGGATCACAAAGATCATCTATAACCATCAACAATCACACATGGACCTCATCTAACTTGGAAGTTAGGGTTCCACAAATATCTGGGCTCTCACAATGCCTTGTCCTCATAATGGGGGCCTTACAATGTATTGCACCATGGATCATTTGTGGTCAGTTAAGGGTGCAATATTGAGTATATCTAACAATAACTCACATCTCAAGTTTTATACATGCAATGGTTATGAAAATTTTTAGGCACACTTATTAGAGTTTTACATTAGTGATCTAATTGATGGATTGTATAATAAGTACCTACACATAGAGAAATGACTCAAAGAACTTGACAGAGATACTCAATGTACTATGATACATAACAAAGAAACAAACAATAAGATTGAAGTATAAAATAGATTATTAATGGATATACGATACAACAAGAGTGGTGATGACTTCTCTAACTTTGTAGTAGTACAAAAAAAGCTCAATGAGAGTGCGATGATCAGCTTTGATCTCACTATATCCTATGACTCAAATCATGGTGTATATATACAACTTTTACACTTGATGACTCTTAGGAATTCTACCTAAAAGCGATCCTAACTTCTAGGAACTGGTTTGAGTTTTGAACTCAAATTGATTTATGACATTTGGCTTGTACTAAAATCATGAGATTGTCTCCAATAATTTCTTTTATCTTTCACTGAGATAAAATAACACATTTAACCTTTGAAATCTTCCAGCATACACTTCAATGGAAATATATGTATGCTTCCTAAATCAAGAGAAGTCCAATGTTCAATTATCCAAGAACTTAGGATTTCTCCATGCACATGCATATATATTTCAATATTGATGTGTGTGAACACACTAGGATGACCGGTGTCATAGAGATTTACTCTTCCGAGCATTGACCGTTAACATACTTGAAGGGCTCTACTCTATATGGATCGTCCTTCATTCTCAAGCATAACAATGGCGCTTTCACATTTGAAACTCTTCATGATGAGATCAAAAGACCTGATGATATTGGTGATCATTGATGAGCGACCTTCTCAACTTGTGACCTTTAAAAGGTTTCTATATGATAACAATATTGCTACGCGAATGAATACTTGAAAAACATCTAGGATTGCGGCTAAGTTGACATACTTCTAAGGATCAATTCACGGGTTCATATTCAGTCATTGTGATCAAATGAAAAACAACTTTATTGTTGCCAATGTTTTACCTTTCATTAGCCAGATTTAGGCCTACGTTAAATATTCTACTTCTTTAAAATTAGAGATTCTCCAAAAGGCAGAAATAGTGATCGATGGGTTCGTTTCTTTAGATCGATTAATATATCAGCTCTCGACTCACGAAGAGTAGATTATTAATATAGCACACGCGTGATGGTTCAGAAGCTCTAACAGTAGAGTTAAGAAATCATCCAACAGAGGATTATAAAAGGACGATGATGCTTACGCAAAAGAAGGGAAAGAAGGGTGGTCAATTTTTGTGAAGTCTGACACACGATGCGCGCTAAAGTTCTGAGGACGAATGAAGTTTTTGTTGCTGGATATTGAAAGAGAGAACGCATATGATCGGAGAGAAGGCCGATACATATTATTTTCTAGCCCGTCATGAGGCTTCTCTTCTCTGCGCTTCAACTGCGCTAACTTCTGTAGATTTTTCGATAATCATTCGTCTGACATATACTTTGTTATGACCTTTTGGCGCAATTTATCAAAAAGAGGCCAATCCAAATATTATTATTTGGCATGACAATCGAGCTCAACACACGATTAAATTGTCTGGCTGATTGGGCCAACTCAATGATCTTTCCTTTGGGTAATCGCAGACGACACCATGAAAACGATTGTGGGCTGTTGTGAGTTTGACACGAAAAAGCTCTCGTGGTGCACTCTTCTGTAGAGAAATCTGAAATATGCGCACATATGTGCAGTTCTCCATTATCAACTTGCTGAGGTATGCACATGATCTGATAAATTCGAAAGAAATTAGACGATCCTCTTGATCATCGACCTCAGAAAATTACGAAGCTCTCATAATCCATCCTGATTTCTGACCAATACACTCATACTTCTGACGCCGAATCTGAAGCACTGTCCACGAATTGCGACGGAGGACTTATAACTGAACTAATGAGATGAACACTGAGGAGTTAAATAGCAAGCGGAAGTTATATAATTGCGTTGCGCTGATATTATCTGGACTAAATACATTGTTATATTTTGAATTTTGATGCTGTGCATTCATGGTACATAGAGATCCTCTTATTTGCTGACAGACACTTATAACATAATTTATCTAATGTTGAGATTTTTTTCAGAATACTCATCGAATTTATGGTTTATGTTTTTTGCGCATACTGTATGTTGCAGTTACATGTACATGTGAAAACGTTCAAATTTGAATGAGAATACTTATGCTATAATACACACAAATTGATTTTTGTATATGCCATGATATAATGGTGAAATCCATGTGAATTCATATGAACGATGTATGAATTCTCCTATTGCTTACATTAGTGATATGACAAACTCTTATGAAACGTGAAACTGTCTTAATGCTTTGATTGATTTAAGGGGTTCAAACTTGCTTTGAAGACATCGCTACTTAGTCCTACCTTTGATTGATTTAAGGGGTTCAAACTTGCTTTAAAGACTTCGCTTCTTAGTCCTACGGAATCGAATCATGATCACTAATTGCACTTTTGAATTAATACGATTTTCTTTGTAATTAATGAATACCATCAGTTTAATGGTTTTGTGCATTGGCATCACATTGCTAATGCTTGTAAACTTTTGCACACATCATATCTTATACATGTGCAATATAAGAGGAAGTATTTTCATATCGTAAAAAATCTTTTAAAGTTAAATAGTGCATGTTCTAATATGAATTTGCAATTTAATTCACAAGCAATATCCGAATCAATTTCTGTTAAAAAAAACCTAAGCCCTAAAGTGATAATATTGTGCAAAAACAAAAGTTCACTTGAACAACTGAACATATGATGCAATACACTTTTCTTTTATAATCAACGTCAACTTTCGTTTTCCTCAAGCGTTGAAAGGTAATTTGAGCTTTATGCACAAGTAATTATACAATTCGCATGAAGGATTATGAAGAACTTGAAAGTGATATAATCAATTTTTCTTTGTGATCTGTTTTGTAGGAAAATTACTATTAATATTTTCTTCAAGTTTCTCATGAGTCACCTGATTTTGCTAAAAATTGCCTTGCGTGAGCCATTGGATCTGGCGGTTGACATGATCCACCAACCAAGCATCCATGTACTTATCACAATCTAAGAATCGCATGAAAATTTATGAGCACACTCAGGGCATTTAGAAGTTCAAAACAGCTTTTCTTTGTGGTGTTGAAACTTTGATCTAAGTTTGTTTGAGCCTCCGAACACACTATTGCAGTGCCTATGTAGGTAGTTTTATCATTTTGTGCCAAACATATATAGATGTCTTAGTTCTCTAATATAAGCACATCAAAGTCTGCTATAGGTTAAGTAGAACTTGATAGGGTAGTTTTATTCAAGTTTTTGAGATACAATCATTCTTCTGCATCAGTGTATTTTAGTCAGTGGCCATGGCTGAAAGCAATGATGTATTGTATATATTGGCTGTTGAGCACAAGTTGGATGTTATCATTTACTCATTATGGGCGTATATGATATTTTATGTATTGGTAGGAAAAGGACTATGGAATATTGTGCAAGGTGTTGAAAAGCAACCTATGCACCTCCAAATAGAGTTATTCAAGGTGATGCAAATGGCATTGAAGATAACGATATTCAAACTCGTGTTCCTATTGCAGTTCATGTCTCGCCTACTAAATAGCAACTTTAATGGAATGGAAGAGATATTGAGGCACATGCATTCATAGCTTTGTCTGTCAAAGGTGCCATTATCCTTCATATATATTCACTCCTGCAAAATAGCAAAGGATGCTTGGGATACACTTGCCACTTTATACGTGGCAAGAAATGAGGCTCATGTTGCTTACCTCTGAAAACACTTGGAGAGTGAGCATATGAATGAATGAGATTCTGTGGATAGTTTTCTGTCAAAGATCAAAGATTTGGAAGAGCAGCTGATTTTTCAGATGAAGTCTTGCCATATAGTTCACTTTTGTAGACTGTTATTAATGGTCTTCGTGATTCATATCAGAGTTTTGCTTCTACTCTTTGGCTGATGATGAAAGACAATCCAAATTACTTAAAATTTGAGGATTTAGTCTTTGTTTTATTTTCAAAAGAACAGTCTAGGAAAAACAGGCCCATTATGCATGTTGTAGATCAAGATTTCTTAGCTAGTCAGGAGGGCAAATGTGAATGTAGCTCATCTACTCGTAAGCAAAAATCTAGTAATTGTGCAAACTCAAAGGTAAGATATAGATGACAAGATAAGAGTTTTGAGCGCCTTGAAATTTGTGTTGTAGGAGCTCCAAATCTTATTCGAGTGGTACCCAAGGTAGAGGTGATTCACCAAAGTGTCTGATGGTGTGCATAGAGTCCATGGGTGTATTAAAAAAGAAACCCCCTTGCTAAGGATGTGAAAATAGTTATAAGAATTGTTGAATTAAAATAGAAAAAAGAAGGGTGGTTCTTGGGAAGTGAAAAGGTAAGAAGGATGAAGTTTATGCTAAATATAAGTAAAAAGGTGTAAAGTGACACCACATGTGCATAGCTTAATGGTAAAAGACTTTTGTGAATGTGAGCTTGTGGATTTAAATCCCTTTCTTGCTAAAGGATAGAGTCTTTATTTCCACTCCTTAATTAAAGAGTGTTCGTGTGTAGCCAATGGTGACAATGGCAAAGGGAGCTATGGGTGCCAAGGTTCCAAAGATGCCAAATTTATGCCAAAGTTCTATTCCTTAGATGACATCTGGTGAAAATTGTAGATTGAGGTTCAAAAATTGGAACTGAAACAAAAACTAGATACAAAACAGAAATAGGAACTAGGAATTGAAATTGAAAAGAATAACTAAAATTATAATTAAAACAAGAGCAAGAGCTGAAGGATTAAGTGTAGGTGTAAAAGTATGCATAAACTATAGGCATAAATTATAAGCATAAAATATAGGTTCGGGTTCAAAAACTAGAACTAAAACAAAAACCGCAAAAAGATAAAGAAAGAGGAACTAGGATCAAACTAGAACTAGAACTGAAAAGGAAAACAACAAAATGCAACAAGAACTGGAAACAAAAATAGGAATAGGAACAAGAACTAGAATCAAAATCCAAATCTGATCAAGATCAAGATCAGATGCTGAAATAGACAACACTCGAACCAGATATCAAAACAGATCATCAAAATGTAGGTTTTGATACCACTCTTCTAGGATCTTTTAGACATGCATACATAGAGAATGGGAACTCTAGGAATGCACCGAAACAAAGATGTGCAGTAGACAAGATAGTATAGCATATAAGTTGCAATCTCCCCCCATGCACTCTATTGGATGAGTCTCTAGAGTACGTGTATTTATAGTTTTTTATTACTTCCAAATAAATACCTACAATAAAGGTGGGCTCTTCAAAAATTAAGCATGTAGTTGCTCGTCTTTAATGAGAGCCTTAGCTTCTATGTACAAAATATATAGAAAATATAATTTCTCCTAGTTGCATCCAAATATATCCGAATAATTCCATGAGCATCCATGCCCTTAGGAACCTTCAGTTGCTATATTTAAACACAAAGCATATTAAAATCTCAATAAAATAAAGTCCAAAATTCAACATTCCATAAATGATAAAACACACACACACAACGATAAATCGCAAAGATAGAGGGAGAGATTGATAGAGAGACAGAGAGAAATAGAGAAGAGAGAGAGATAGAGAGGGAGAAAGAGAGAGGGGGAGGGAGGGAACGAGGGAGACACAGCTAGAAAATGAGAAGGATGACAAACTCTAGTTAAACTTAAGATTGTCCACTAGCCGTGCGCTCGCACAAGAGACCGATGGCCGAGAAACATATATATATATATATATATATATATATATATATATATATATATATATATATATATATATATACCCACACGCACACACGTCTTAGTTTTGCTAGGTAATTTACAGAACAACATACTGGCCAGATAGTTCTTCTCAAAATTATCTAAGTTTATAGTCTATGAACATTTCAAAATATACAAATGTCTCTTTTGGTACACAAATGTATCTTCTTTCGGGTATACGTACAGTCCTGTGTGGATATCGAAAAAGGATGCATAAAGTTAGACGATCGGTTTAACACATACTCTCCTCACAAATATGTATGTGTAACGAGGAGTTATAATTTATCGACACTCCGACTGTCGGTCTTCTCATCTATCGTGGGATATATGTAATGTTTAGATCAATCATTGTATATGTGTGCTATTAAGATTGGGGGCTTCAGAAAGCGTTCACTAGTAGCATTGACTATCTAATGGAAGAATGTGATTAAGGTTGTACACTGTGGATGAAAGGTTATATTGATGTCTTCCGCATGCGCTTTTGTATATGTATACTCGTTTCTATATCTATATGATTTTGTATATGTATATACGTTTGTTATGTTACTCTCTGCGCAATTTCCAAAGATTTAACACACAACATAGCACAATAGAGGTTTTATAGAAACCATATATACTCCCATACTAAAGAAGAAGAAGTCCGAAAAAGTCTTTAGGGACTGTATAACATAGCAAATTTGAATAATGTAGTACTTATGCAATGGAAGAAAAATGTAGAAAACATGTATGGAATGATTCAATAAAATACGTAAATAGTTTTAATTTTGAGAAGACAATAAGGTCATATGTATCCAGAGAGCTACACAAAAACTTAGATTAAGATCATATGTAGAACATTTCACTTATATCTTTGGAAAAAAAAGATCTCAAGACAATGTATAGCCTATCTCAACAAAACCTAGGAGATTGACAGCTAGAATAAAACTACTTTGGCTAGAAAAGACATACATTCTAGTATCTCCAAATCCAAAGAAATATTATTCCTCTAGATTCTTTATGCATAACGCAAATCATCAAGCGTTAATAAGACTAATCAGATAGTCCATAAATCATCTATCGTCTATGAAAAAAACTATAATGAGACGGACAGAACTTCCTTATTTATGTATGCATAGATTCAAATGGAAAATCATATTTTACAAATATGCATAGGTATAGTGAGAAGCTTATTCAGAAAACATTAAAAAAGGAAACCATATTTTACAAATATGCACAGGTATGGTGAGAATCTTCTTCCGAAAACATTAAAAATGGAAATTGACACTATAATTCTTTGTTATATAGTAATATGTACTTATGGACATAAGAATGTATAAGTTTCTTGTGTTGGTGAAAAGGAATGGCACTAGGGATAAAAAGAAGAAGGAAATATAGTAGTTAATAAGAACTTCACAAATGGTACCAAATTTGAAGAAAAACCACAATTGCTAAATCAAATTTCACACGATAAAAGAAGTGGTCAAATTTCACACGAGTACCTGAAAATAAAACATTGACTATACTAAATGCATTAAAATGATATTGAAATTACTTATCTAAAATTATCAGTCTTTGTTTGATCGTTTGCACATAAGACCATCAAATAGTCAGACAAATAACGAGAAATGATAAAAGACATCAAAGTGGAAAATTGGTCCATGTATATGTAAACCTGTCCCCCGAAAGAAAGCAAAGCAAATTACAAAGAAAAACTGAGCATGTATGTTAGAATGCAAAACCCTTCAGTACAAAACTAATATATACGGACCAAGTATTAGCGTACGAAACTGAAGGAAAAATTGAGTTAAATTAAAATATAACTCTTTAATGGAATAAATAATACAACAATTTCATATTTCTAAGTTTGTCACATTAAGAATAAGTACATAAACTGTAGTTAAAAGAGGTTTCAAAAAACAATAATTGGACATGTTCTTCAAGCACAAAAATCATTTCGAGTTGTTAGACAATGAGAGTGAAGAATCTTGCATAATGTTAGTGACCACTACAAGAGAGAGGAGGGTGATGCTGACAATAAGAAAGCTTGATTGTAATCCATGTCACACCATCACATAACAAAGAACTCAAACTAATTGTAAAATTAGACTACCCAAACACATTGGAGTCTTTCATAGGTTGATTCTCAATAAAGGAAACCCATTCATGATGTTTATTATGATCAGATCCTAGAAGTCTAACACAATATATAGTCCATAATAATGAATAAAGAAAAATTATTAGTGTAATTTCAATTATCAATGGGTCTTCCTTCACGAAGGTGTTCATTTGAATAACAGCAGCAAGGTTAATTAGAAGCAGATTATATCTTGACGTCGAGTAAATTTGTAAGTTTTGGTAATGGAGACATTAATTTTGCGCTTTTGATTTTTTTTTCCATATATCCCATTAGTAGGGCACTGTATAAGTACCATCCATGAACGATCTTCTACGTATCTTGAATCAATTTTATATATATATATATATATATATATATATATATATATATATATATATATATATATATATATATATATATGTGTGTGTGTGTATATATATATATATATAGAGAGAGAGAGAGAATTACGTCTTCGTTTTGCCCATTAAATTTATAGAACAACACAGCGCCTAGACAACCATTCTCAAAATTACTGAAGCTTGTAGTATATGCAGATTTTAAAATATATGGATGCTTCGATCTGTATAAAAATGGAACCCCACTTTCCCAATCCATATAAGTAAGAATATCTTTTTGTAACTTAGAGAAGGAGATAAATGTCTTAGGCTACCATGGTGAATGGAATCAATAATGGAACAAAGATGAAAGACGAGAGAATCCTTCCACAAACAAGCAAGGTAACCAAGAAGGAGCCACATCTAGCAAAGAGAATGGTGTGAGCTCCAACAAAGAAGATAACCCTAATAGAAAAATCTCAATTATCAATTCCATGCTTTTGGGTCATGAGGTGGACTTCTTGGTAGGGGTGGTGTTTAGAAAGGGAAACTTTTGGGTTCCCTTGGAAAATCCTCCTTAAAGGTTGTATCATGTGCCACGAACCCTCAACCTAAAGGAGAAGAGAGGAAGATAGAAACAAAAAAAGAAGGGACATCATCAAATCCTTGACCAACAAAGATACCTCCTTTTGTTAATGATTGTTTCTTGATACAATAGTGGAGGGCGTTCTGACCCCTCAAGAGCAACAACATTTGTTCGATGGCTTTTAGATAAAAATATCAACCCTAGTCTTATCTATCTTCAAGAGATCAAAATTCATGGGGTCTAACTACGAAAGAGACTAAAGTGTATTTTGACATCATATGTGTGGGTCACCATACAACGTGAGTGTGGGTGACATGGTGAGGCTATTAGCTTCAAACTGATGTGGCACTTCCTTTTGGTGGATGTAGTGATGGATCAAAATCATTTATGGATTGGTGCATCTTTTGGGCCCTCTTCAACTCAACATTGCCTCAGTAGATGCTCCTACCTTTGACATGAAAATATGACTACATGGCACTCTTTAGAATCTTTGCCCTTCAAGATCATCCTCTCTGCAGATATGGTCGAAGTGATGTCTGATAGATGGGACCAAAGGGAGTGTGTTATTGATGGAATTGAGAAAGATGCTTGGAACAATCCTATGGTACACCATGATCTGGTGGAAGTCAAAGTTGTGCATGGTTTCTCTTGGTCGAACCTCCAATCGAGCAAAGAATTATAGAAATCTAGACTTGATAGGATCTATATCATGTAGAACATCATTGAAAAGTAGGGTCCCCAAACCTTTTCTCAATTAGTGGACCTAGTTTTATCTTATCAATATCCTATGATTCTCACTTTCAAACCACATCTTAGACATACGAAGGCCCCCTTAATTCATGTTGATCCCTCAATCCTCTCCCTTCCTTTGGCTCAATAGGTGATCTCCACAACCTAGAGCAAGGCCTTCTCTTGCTACACCTCTCCCGCTTAGTTATGGAAGTTAGCTATCAAACATCCACAAGTTTACCTATACAAGTCCCAAAAGGAGATTCATAACATTTAACATGCGGGAAGGGAAAATGTGTATCACCAGCTTTGATGTCTTGAGGCGGAAGTAAACAATCACAATTCTATCCTTTGATCCAAACTCTAAAATATTAGAAGCAAATGAAGATCCAAAGAGGAAATTCAAAGGAAGAACTTGCATATTAAATTTAAAGATTGGTGGGCAAGGAAAGGAGATAAACTGACAAAAGAGATCTGTAAGATCTTGAAGAAGAAACAAAACAAGGAAGAGTTCCCCTACATGATAGATAATAAGGGGGTAAAATGAATTTTGGAAAAATAGAATATTGAGCTAATTACCAACGACTTCACTCAGCTCATGGGTGTGTCCTTGCCACTCACTTCTCAGAGACCAGATTGCATGGCTTCCATCTCTAGAATTAGATAAAAGAAATTCCTCAAAACATCATGCATCTTCTCCACTCTCCTATCATGAACATAGAGATTTTAAAACTTATCGATGCTTTCCCTAGTAGAAAACCTTTGGGTCAGGATAGTCTCACCAATGAGTTCTTCAAGACTTTTAGGAGTGTCTTAGTGAAACCATTACTTTTGGTGTGGCACGAGACCCTGCAGTTCGCAGGCCCTATGATTCGACATTCTTCCTAATTTTCTCAACAAAGGGCTGATTAAGTTAGTCCACAAAAAAAAGGCAAGAAAAATAGGATTGAAATGGGAGACCCATCATTATGCTCCAAACTTTCTTTAAGTTCTTTACAAAGGCTCTTGCGAATTGCATTACTTCCCATCTATGTGCATGGATCAATGAGGATCAGAAGGGTTACTTAAAGGGAAGATCCATCCTCAAGGCAATTAGTTATGTGTGGGAAGGCCTATAATCTGCTAAAGAATCTTTTCAAGATGTCATCTTCTTCAAGGTCAATTTTGACACATCATATGTTCGTGTAGAGTGGGACTTCCTTGAAAGATATTGATTATGGCTCTAAATTTATCAATATTATTTCTACGCTGATGGAAAATGCCTTGGATCTTATGAATATCAATGATCACCTCTCGCTTAAGTCACGTTAAGATGCTCTACTAGATAGGGTAGTCCTTCGGCTCCTCTTCTTTTTTCCATCATCATCGATGGCCTAAACGGCTTGGTTATTCGTAAAAATGCATCTTGGATAGATCCATGATATTCATATCCCTCATAGCTAGAGCTAAATGCTTTTGAGACTCTTTGTTGATGATATGGATGATTTTGTGCACAACAACCCTTATTGTATCAATAGTTTTTGGGAATGTTTACATGTGCATAAATTTGTCAGAGAGGCAGTCAAGATTTTGGATACTCACATACCTTCTAAAAAAGAGATATTAATACTAGAGGAGGAAAAAGAGAGTGAATTCTTGAAGCTCACTAAGATATCGGCCATTACGACAAATTTGTCTACCGCACTGCACATGTGTATGCAACAATTTGAATTTCCTGAGGCTAGGAAAGATGTACACAACTACATAAGAACATTTGTTTCAGTTTGTAACTTATACAAAATTATTCATTAAAAATTGACCTACCCCACTAGATAATAGATCAACTATATGCATGCAATATTAGATGGTCGAAGAATAAGTGATTAATGGATGTTGCAAAGTTATGTTCATCATGTAATTTTCCTCTAGTTTCATTCCCCATCATCATCTCAAACTCCAAAAAATCACCAAAAATCTATCATATTCCCTCTTTCTTTTCTCTTCCCCTCATTTGTGTGTGTGCGAGAGTGAGAAAGAGATGTTGCAAGTGTTTGTTTGTGTTTTTTGGTGTACTAATCTTGCAGCACAACCTCTGGACATCACAGATTTGCAGGAAACACAGGTAAAAAATCCATTTTCTTCTCAAAAATTGCCATAAAAGTTGACCATCACGATTGTGAGACAAAGGTATGTATTTGGTGAATTTTTTGCATGAGGGAGGAGCCTAGGTAAGTGCTTGCATAGATCCATAGCTACCTTTTACAATTGAATGATTTTTTGACCATTGCGATTGCGTCTGACCATCGTGACGATCATTGACCATCGTGGCGATCGGCTCACGCCATCGCAATCACGTCACATCATCGCGATGGTAACACACCATTGCGATGGTGTTTGACAATTCCAATCCATACTAACCATCATCGTCTGATTGTCATTATCTGACTGTCGTGACTTGACAATCCTGATTGTCATTGATCACGGTAGCTTGATCATCGTGATTTGATCGTCATGATTGTGACTCATCATCGCGATCTTGACTAACCGTTGTGGTCTGATCATCATGACCTCTCACCATCGTGGGTGTCACACCATCGCGATGGCGACACACCATCACGATGTTGACACACCATCTATAGTAACAAGGTTATTGAAGAACCCACATGTTTTAAGGAAGCTAACATAAACATTTAGATGGAGGTATTTCTAGATATAAAGCTAGGCTTGTAGCCAAAGGATTTGCTCAGACTTTTGGATTGACCATGAGGAGACCTTTAGCCCTCTGGCTAAGATGAATATTATCAAAGACATCATTGCAATTGCATCAAGAAAGAATTGGAATATGTACAAACTTGATGTGAAAAATGCATTACTCAATGGAGAACTAGAGGAAGTTGTATACATGGACCAACCATTAGAGTTTGAAGATAAAGTCAAGGATGGCTACATCTTGAAGTTGAAGAAAGCATTATATGGTCTCAAGAAAGCCCAAAGATCTTGGAATCGAAGACTTGTGTAGTATCTAAATAGATGTGGATACAATCAAAGAAAACAAGATCCTTCATTGTTTTACAAGAAGGAAGGTGAACAATCTTTCTACTTAGGTGTATATGCAAATGACCTAATCATTATAAGAAATCATGAGGAACCTATCAAGGACATAAAAAGGAAGCTTGGGAAGAAGTTTAAGATCTCAAAGCTTGGAGATCTAAGGTAATTTCTAGGTATTCAACTAATATATAAAGACAAACACATTTGGCTTATGCAAACTAAGTACATTTTGGATGTTTTGAAGAAGTGTGGACTTACATGATGTAAACAATTGAGAAATACTATGGAGGTAAATATAACATTGACTTCAATGGAATTTAAGGATGTAGAGGATCCACATCTATACAAGTCTATGGTTGGATCACTAAATTATGCCACTATTACTAGTCGAGATCTTGCATATACAGTTGGTGTGATTTCTCAATTCATGCACACATCTAGAGTTCCACATCTACTCGCCGCAAAGAGGGTACCCAAATATCTCAAGGGTACACTCAATGAAGTTCTATTTTATCCTTTTGAAGTTGAATTGTAAGTAAAAGCCTATATAGATGCTGATTGGGTTGGATCGAAAGAGGATAGAAGAAGCACAAGTGGATATGCAGTGATGTTTGGCAAGAAAGTCATCCCTTGGATGGAAAAGAAGCAACCCACAGTTTCCCTCTCATCCAATGAAGCTGAATATAGGGCATTAGTTTAAGAAACTTGTGAGCATACGTGGCTCAAGAAGCTAATGTTTGAGTTAAACTTGTAAGTTAATCAATTTTCAATCATGTGTGACAATATTAGTGTGTACCTATATGTCAATCCCATGTTGTGCTAGATGCAAACACATAAAGATACACTATCATTACATTAGAGAGAAGGTGCTAGCTAAAGTCACTCAAGTGCAAAATATAAGTATCAAGGACCAATATGCTGACATGCTCACCAAAGCGTTGGACTCAGTGACGTTAGCAAAGTTCAAGAAAGGCACAAGATTGTTCAAGCTAGGATAGAATTGAAGCTTGATGGGGAGTGGTGAAATAGAAGCTTCAACCTTAGTCTAATTAGGACAATTAGATGGATGCCACTTGGATCCTCATAAAGCAAGCATTAAAGCACAATAAGTTATAAATAAAATTTGAAGCCTCCCCTCAAGATCCAAAATTTGAATCACACTTAGGTGTGAGTAGTTGCCTATAATCTATGAAAAGTAATTCCTAACTTATAGGGAATCTTTTCATCTCTATATCTAAACATAGTAGCTTTGAATTGGAGATATCCATGTATGTTTGTGCTCATAGATAAATTGGAAGCAAGTTAGCAGGCCCTCTACTAAGCTAGCCCCCTAATTGCTTGCTTGGGTGAGTTTGAATAAGGTTTTGTGTAGCCATAGCTAATATACACAATTCTATGTGAACACTTTAGATTGCTCTAAGCATTGAGAACTTTTAAGTAGTCATATCTCACTCAATGATTGTACTTTGGATTGTTAGAAATATAGTTAAGTTATCTAAAGTATGTTAAAATCTTGTATCAATTCTTTGCATATTCTGAGAGAACAAGGTTTAGGAGTGAACACGTGTCAAACTGTGTACACCTAGTGAAGAGAAAATTTAGTCTGCCTTGAAGGCATTGATTCTCCATGTACGAGTATTCAATTAAGTTAGATAACTTGCATTCCTAAGGCCTCAGAGTTTAGTTTATGTGTGCAAAAAACCTTGGGTTTGGAACCATATTCTTAGATATTTGATCATCTAATTAAGCAGAGGTTCTATGAAGTTGCCTCTTAGCACACTATAGCTTCAAGGCTGCATAGGAAAGTTTCAAATTCTCCCAAGTGGGACATCCAACACATCAACAAGATGTTTTACCTTCTGATCCTCCATAGATAGTGCAATGTTTTCTTTTTGCTTGATACATGTGATGTGCCATCACTTGTTTCAACATATCCATAAACTCACAATTTTTTCAAACTACTAAACCATTCTACAAGATTGGTGATGTGATTTGAAGCACTTTAATCAACATACCTGACATTACCATTCGATTTTGAAAGATGATTAGACATCATATTCATCATGTGATGTTGGACCATGAACAACATCTTCACATCATTTGCACTTGTTGATGCATACTTGTTTTGCTCCCTTCTGTTATTTTGATTCTTTGACCTACAATCATGTTCAAAGTGACCATTTTTACCACAATTCTAGAATCATTTACTATCATCACTTGAATTAATTCTTTGGAAATTTCTATGGCCTCTTTTGCTCCCCCTTCCTCAAAATTGTCCTCTACCCCCTGCATGATTCTGATGTTGACCTTGGTCTTGGTTAATGTTTTCTCTTCCACTTCCAGAACCTCTACCTCTACCTCTTCCTCTGCTAGAGTAGAACACATGCTCGAAACTAGTTTTTCCTTCGTAGTTTGAGTCCTCACCGAAATTCTTTTCTTCAATTATAAGCATGAATACTAGATCAACAAAATTAAGAATATGTTTCCTCGTTTGAATAGAGGTTATAAACTGCTTACATGAAGCTCCTAAACCACAAAGGCACACTTCCACCTTATCATTATCATGTACATTCACACCAATCAATGCAAGTGACTCACATATTCTTTTTATTTTCGAGGTGTGGTCACTTACCGACATGCTCTTTTGTCTAGTGTATGCAACACCTTCTTGAGTTGCAATTTTGGTGCCTTTGTATTGGTCTCATACAATGTGACCAAACTATTCCAAGCCTCTTTTAGTGTTTTGGCATCCTCTATGTTCCCAATCATGCTATTGTGTATGCTAACATACAACCAACACATTAGCTTCCATGTTCCTTAATTCCATTTTTCATATGCTCTTAACTAGTCCAAAGCTGGATTCCTCTCTAGTAACTGCAAATTGTATTCATTCTCTACTTTGATGTACTTTCAATATCCTTTTCCCATCATTTCCTCATCCATTCTTTGTGAATATGACATGCAATTCCTTCTCAACAATTTTTCCTACACTTATGATATTTTTGGTGTTGGTGGGCACATATAATAACTTGCTCAATAGGTTCATATTACCATCTAGAGCCTTCAAATTACCTATCTTCTTAAATAGGTGTCATGTCATCTCCCATTTGGACTTCATTTCTATTCCTTGGATCCTCCAAGTCTGAGAGTAGAGGTACATTTCTTCCTACATGATTTGAGCAACCTTAGTCTATATAGAATACATGTTCATCTTCTTTAGCTTCCTTTGTGGTCATTTTCATTAGAAGGAGTGAGTCCTCTTGGGTTTGATCATCTCCATAACTGTTGTAGGCTCTCTTTCTTCTGTATCCTCCTTGGTAGTTATTGTTGTATGTGTTGAATCTACCTCTCGAGCTTCCACAACCTCCTTTGTTGTAAACTGTAGCTCTATGGTTCTTGGGATTCCTAAAATAATTCTCATTGATATGATTAGTTGTGCCACATATGGTATTCCTAAAATAATTCTCTCCCCTGCCTTGACTTCCTCCTCTAGCTCTTCCTCTTGAGCCTCTATCTCTACCTGCAAAGTTTTCTTGAGAGGTGTTGGCTTCATCACCAAAATTCTTACCTTTGCCTTTGCTATCTTTGTTCTTATTCTTATTTGTATAGAGATCAGAGGATTGATTACCTTTTGAGTTTTCTCCATTCTTCATAAGCTTCACCCAATGTGTGAACAATTGTCCCATGAGAGTGTTGAAATCACGAACTTGCATGTCCATGCAGAGGTCCATGGCTGTGGTGAAAACTTCCCATTTTTCATCTACCTGTATTCCATTGATTTCTTGCTTTACTATTTTCTCTTCATCAATGACTTCTCCAATGCTTCTAAGTTGGTCTACTGTTTCCTTTATCAGAATTGGGCTACTTAGATAGGCATATGAACCTTAGATCAGGACGACATCTAGTAAGGGAGAGACAAAGCCTTAGGTCTTCAGAGGCTAGTGTTAACCACACTGCTAGGTCTTGGGCCCAGCAGTTGAGCCACCACTCGTGCTACCCTAGCTCTGAGACCAGTGAGTCAGAGATGTCTCAAGGCATGGACAGACCTACTAGAAGTTCAGGTGTGCCTTACTTGTACAGGGTGGAAGGCCCTTACAAAACACAGCTGGAATACCTTAGGACCAACCGATTAGGTGCTAGCATCTATGAGGACGGCTTAGGAAGATCTGTGGTACAGATTAAGAACCCTGACCAATCCATAGGACTAGAGCACCCAGCAGTCACCCAGTAGTCACCAGTCACCCAGACAGGACAGATGAATTTGGGAATGTAATCTCAGAGGCGGACTTAGGGGACACAAGAAGTCTGCCCCCTATCACCCTCAAGCTAATGGACAAGCTGAGAGCACTAATAAGATCTTATGCAATGTACTCACGAAATTAGTGAACACTAAACGCTCTGATTGGGACAAACAGCTACACCATGCTGTTTGGGCATATCGAGTTGCCTACAAAATGGTACTCCAAGCCACCCCCTTTCAGATGGTATTTGGCCAAAACGCAGTGCTACCCTTGGACTTCTTAATACCTACGTTGAAAGTAGCACAAGAGCACGAATGGGTAGGTCATGAGCTCTCCTCTAGGATCTTTGACCTTGAACGATTAGGAGAAACAAGACTGAGAGCAGCTGCAGGGATATATGCAGCCAAGAAGAGACAGAAAGCATACTTTGATGCCCATGTGAAGGATAAAGGCTTGAAAGCAGGAGATCTAGTTTTAGTCTATACACTGAAACAACACGCGAGGAAGCTAGAAAAGAGAGGCTACGGACCTATGATCATCAATAGGATTTCCACGAGTGGAGCAGTGCAACTAGCCACGTTAGAGGGTGATGTTCTCCCAAACTATATTAGCGGTTGCAGAGTCAAGTTGTATCAAGAACCCCTCACAGAGGAAATGCTCAGCCGACTCAAAACTGCTAAGAAACGCAAAGAGGAAGAAAAGCGAATTCGAGAAGAAGCTCAAGCAGAAGCTTTAGAATGCATCAGAAGGATGAAGTTACGAAGGCAAGGTAGAGATCAACCTAGAACGAATGACTATGCAGATCAAGGTTATCCTATGGCCATGTGTGAAGTCACAGGAACAAGCTTGCATAGGATAATTGATCGACGTCCTTTCATAACCCTAGATATAGGACAAGGAAAGAAAGCAAGGACTGTACGAGCCTTGATTGACTCAGGTGCAGCCACTAGTGCTGTTAAATTGTCTTACTGTCAAGAGTTGTAGTTAACTGTCAATCCTGTGGAAGCATATCTCGTAGGATTGGGCGGCGTGGAAACCCCTTGCCTGGGCGAGGTGGAACTTCCCCTCTACATTCATGATGAGGCTATGACCGTTAAAGTACTAGTGTGTCAAGACGAGGATCTCACTGAACCCCTTGTCTTGGGTCAAGACTGGATCTATGACCAAGCAATCAACTTAAACCTAAGAAGTGGACTTCTTCAGGTTTGGGTCAATCATAGTCGAATTACAGTAGAGTTAGATACTAGAGCACTCAAGGAACTAGGAAAGTCACAGACTCCTGGTCCTTCCAGGAGTACACATGAAGATGACCATGTTGTTCTTGTCCAAAACTATGTGTTGCAGAGGAATGATATTCGCAAAAAAGAAGTCAGGGACGCAACGGAACTCCCTTCTTTTCCAAAGGCCACAAGGAGGCAGCAACCAAAGGTGGATCAAAGGCAGAAGAAGCAGAGTACTACTTATGCCGGAAATCAAAAGTACCTGCGCAGCAAAATGTCTCAGCAAGTAAACCAAGTGTGGGTGAGGAAAGGCGAACACCCGGTTGCACTCAAGCCAACCACACGAGCAAAGCCTCTTATCAGTAACCAACAACACGACACTAATAAGAAGTCTGTCAGAAATTCTTCTGCTAACGTGAAATCTATTTGGGTGCCCAAGAAGTCGATGAAGGCTAGCCCACAATCAAGAAAAATTTGGGTGCCTAAGGCTTGCTTGCGGGCGCAAGTAGCTACGCCAAGGCCACAACCTATACCGCGTGATGCATTCACTCGCACAGCCGACATCCAGTCATTTTCAACACTCAGGAACACACCAAGGCCCATGAGCACGAGCATAATCACTTGTAAATGGGTCCCTAAAAGGCCTCATTTTCAAACCAAAACACCGATAAAGCTCTCTAGAGTCTCTACGAACCCAAGAGCAAAATCCATCCACTGCATTTGGCAGCCCAAGACTTGTAACAAACCCCCAGACCCCATTTGTAAATCCATGATAACTTACTAACCACATCACTATCACATTACATCATTCCACTTAACTCTTAGGTCTACCAAACGACTAACCGCACGCACACTCGCACCGAGCACTTACTAACCCATTATTCGCTCCCGACCCTCATGTTAATGTTGTAATGGGAACAACAACGGTCCTCCCTTGTCCTGTACAATGTTAACACATGTTTGTATATTCTCACAGAGACAGGCAGCAAGAAGTAAAATGGCAGATACGGTAGGAACTAGCTCCCAGGCAGGCACCAGCCCCAAGTGGTGGACATCGAAAGCCTTCCGGTCGAGGAGGAATTAAAGGAAAGACCAGTGGCATTACGGGCATTACATGCCATACCAATTCAGAATCCTCCGCAGGGTCACACAATGCCGGTGGGCAAAACCTCACACTGGTTTAGTGACGTTGCTGGACCTCTAGGTGAAGGCACATATATGTGGGAGTCCGAGGTCGAATTCAATGGACATTGGGGCAGATACCATTTCTTTACCAGGGGGTTTGAAAAGCTACAGAACAATGAAGGACTGAAGTCGATATGGAAGAAGGCTGGGCTTTATGATTACTTCAAGTTCCAACTACCAAAGCCAGATTTTCTAAGGTGCTCATACTTAATTAGTACCCTCACTCCAAGCAAGGACAAGAAAGGATACAGCTCCTTTGTGCTCCCATCACTCACAAGGGGCAACGAGCTGAAGCGTTTCCGCTTGACTATCAACCTGGTAAGAGAAGCACTCGACATGACAGGTATGCACATTCCAACAGAGAAAGAGACTATGGTTCCAGACAATATGAAGAACAGGAATCTGACGAAGTTGAAGGACATGGTTGCGATGACACCCACGATCGCCATTCACTTACGCATGATCATGCAACATTTCGCTTTCCCAGCACAGGAAAGGTTCACAATGCCTCCCAAAAAGATCTGGTTTAGCCTCTACCTAGCGGATGCTTTTGATTTGACAATCAATATGCCCCACTGGATTATCGACCAGATTCATATGGCTCATCAAAGATGGTATAAGAAGCAAAAGTCTGTACTATACGGTTGCTGTGCGCTCACAAGAATTGTATACAGGTGTCTCGCATATGATGTACCAGTGCAGAGGGCTCTCATTTGGACCAGAGCACAGGAGTTTCAACGCAGATTGTCAGCTGTAGGACCTCCCTCAAAGAAGATGAGAGGCACTGTCCAGATGCCTTGTGCGCAAGCTCGCGGTGCAACCCTAACGCCTGAAACAACCCCAAGACTTCCCCGCCGAGTACAACCATTTACTATCACGTTACCCAGGCACAACACAGATGGCCCTAATCTTGTGTTTCCACCAGTACCGACTGATCTGGAATTCCCGCATGGATTCACTTTGGAGGATCTAATGGACGAAGAAGTTGCTAGAATCATCGAAGCCGTAAACGCGGAAGTTGAAGAAGAGCAAGCTGGTGGACAGCAAACTGCCCCAGACCAAGCCCAGCCCAGTCAACCGGACGTAGTCAATGTGGACGATGAAGAAGAAGCACATGAGGAGGCACAGGGTGGACAATCAGAAGCTGAAGAACAAGAGTATGATCAGGAAGCCCTACAAGTACTGGAAAGTGCCCCAGCCTATACTAACGCATTAAAGAAGCTCTACGATACGATGAACCGAGTTCAAGAGCAACATAGGCTATCATTAGCTGCAGGTAAAGCCCTCATGAACCAGATTCTGGAGGAGGAAGGAGTGGACGGGCAATACCGTGCCACCTTGGAAATGATATCGGACGCTTTGGGAGTACCTGAAACGGTGCATACTGCACTAGCGCAATCACGAAGGACAGAGAAGAGATATGGCAGACGCCCCCCACGAACGGGAAAACGAATGAATGTATTAGGATCAGGACCACAAGGCACCCCCACAACCACTGGCACCGCACACACCGTTCACGACACCGAGGAAGCCCACACATCGAGTGCACCTCCATCACCTCCCTTGCCACCTTCTCCCCCACATCCACCCCATTCACCTCCCTCCACCACTGTAACCTCTACTGTCACCACCTCCGAACACACTCCACACACCGACGCACAAACCATCAGTCAACCCACATACTCTATTTCCACTAAAAACATAAGTCTAACCATAGCCACAGTAAACCCCACTACTCCCATCACACTTCCTGGAAGTTCACAATTACACACACCTCTATACACGTTCACAACTCTCACCGCAACCACAATCCCCATGTTCACAGTCACTCCCATCACGGCCTCCACTTTTGAATCCATGGAGGTGTCACGAAAGGCTTGCGGTGGATACCTAGGCACTCAGAGATGAAGAAGGGCGTGGTAAACGACAACCCACCTCTGCACCTCTCCCACCCCCTATTTACCCACAATCTCCCATTCCCCCACCTCCCCCCTCACCCTTCTCTAGTACCGCATCCACACTTCCCTTTCCCTTTCCCTTCCCCTCTGCATTCAACACCATTTCTCCCACCATTCCTCTTAATAATGTATTTAATAATATGTATCAATGCATGTCCCAACTTCAGCAGCATTACCAACACCTTGACAACCAACATACAAGGCTTTTCCGAAACCACGAAGATCTCCAAGCACGATGTAGGGATCTTGAAGAGCAGAAGCAGCTACTACAACAGCAGCACGTGACATTACAGGAACAATATGCACAATTAGTAGCCAACCCACCCCTAGTAGATGATGAAGAACGACGACACATGGACGAGCTGCTACATTCTCAGATCACGGAAAACCTTAAGCTTCGACGGAACTTGGGCCTCCTACGCAAGCACATGTCTACAGCGCTAGAGGAGAATAAACGATTACAGAAACAGAACGAAGAAAATCTGGTGGCGGCCATGGAGGGTTCCCCACAGGAGATTGACCCAGAGCGATTCAAGGCAATTCCCTCTGAGAATATGAAAGTGGTGTTAGAAACTCATGCAGATCTAATGGAGGCTCATGCCGCTTTAGAGAAAGAGAGAGATGATTTGCTGAGGCAGTTGGCCACCCGACAGACATCACCCAGCAAGATCACAACCGCAGACGATACATCTGAAGAGGTCCCCAAACTCCGGGCAGAACTTGAGGAATTACGTAGCAAGGTCATGCAATACGAGCGTCAACCCTCCCCTCTGGTAGAGCCCGAGCCTGACGATCTTGTGCCAATTGAAGTAGAAGAAACATTCGAGGATCCCTATGTCCCGATGCCAACACCCGGGGGTAAGCGAACAGAACAGGGCATGGACACAATTGAAATTGAGGCACCTGAATGGATGCAAAAATTAGAGAAAGTAGCCACGACGCATGATGACAGGGTGGCAGTCCAAATCGCATTGATGTCAAAATTGGAAGAGGTTGTAATAAAATCCGATTATTTTAAGAATCTCTCACACCATAGGTGGATCGGCCCATCGGACGACCTGTATGTTCCTTTTTGCGTTCTAATGGCGGATTATAATCCGGAGATCAAACACCACACCTCAAGGGAACCAACCTCTGCCACCCAGTTTGCACCTGACGACATCCCAGAAAGTGCCAAGCAGGGACATATTCGCCAACCGATGTGGAGAATTCGGCTGCTTGAAACCTACCCAGAAATGGTAAGAACATGGAACAACATGCCATTGTACATCAAATATAACCCATGTTATTGCCCTGTATTTCAAAGGAGATCCTGGCCGGAGTACACACAAACAGTGCTGACGATTAAAGGATGTGAGAAGTGGCTCAATTATGTGTACTTCGCACCCCCTAAGGGCCCACCTACTGTTGGATATATGATTTCGACGATTCGACATTGGGGGGTCCGTTTCAAGAATGTACCTGATATCATGACTCAGATGTGCCTGAAGATTTTCAAACTTATGTTGGTCACCTTCAAGACCTTCAAAAATGTCAAGGAACCGCATCTCTCAGCACTAGGATTTAATGAAGGTAATCAGGACCTTGTATACGACATGAGCACAACCCCATCGATTAATGTTGTGTATGCATGGCACGCTCGCATCAAATATCTACCGGCCTGCTTCAAACAAACGTTTGAAGAGATGTTTGTCACAGGATTCTGGGAATATCACTCCGAGATATTCATTCCCAGACCATCCCATCTCTTGCAGTTGTTTGCAGTGGAACAAGCTCTCCATTCCGAAAAGCTACGTATACCACATCCAGAGGTTCCCGGGCCTGTAGACTGGGATGCTCTACTCACAGATTTGGCCAAAGGATTGAGAATTGCTGAACATCACTTAGCGCAGGATGTCGTCGAGTACTACATCCAAAAACCCACACAACAAGGGTCTGTCAGGGACGACAGACGCGAGAGAGGGGGGGGTGTTAGCAGCAGACAAGGGAGTCAACGAAGATCTGGCAAATAGGCCAATAATTTTCCTCATGAAGAAGCAAGTACAAGCACTCACGCAGATCTAGCACTAAGGCAACCTTTAATTTTTCAAATCCTTTACACCCATTCAAAGTGATTTTCATCACTAAACACCATTGTAAATACCAATTCATCTTTTTGTAGCTCCATTTTGTGCAAGCCAAGGAGTCCTTGAGCTTGAGGAGCTTTAGAAGTATCTACCTGCCAATTTTTGTAATTTTTAGATCTCGTTTGAGCCCTCAAATAAGCCCTGGAACCTAATTTTTAACTAGGCCGGACACTAGGTCTGAACAGGGCCAAAACCTAGTCAAAAACTATAAAAAGAGCTAGAGAGCTCATTTTTGAGGTTAGATTGTAATAGAAACAAACTTGTAAGGGCTTCTTGAAAAGTAATCTAAGAACTCCATTGATTCTCACTCTTTGTCTTGCCGTGTGTGCGTGTGTGTGTGTATGTGTGTGCATGTTTGTGTGCTTCTCACTCACGCACTTGTGCCGCCACTTGCTCGAGGTCTTCATACCATCCTCACGTCTTTCCGGATTGACATTAAAGGAGGTGCTACTCATCACTGAGCTACAATTGCGCTCCAAGTTATCTACATGCTATCAAAAATTTAAGAGATTCTATTCAGCCATTTCAGAGAAAAGCTTGTCGAGGTGATCACTCGTCATTGACTGCTACAGTCCTAAAAAATCAGGGGTAAAGTTTAATTTGCTAAAGTGATGTCTCTGAGCATAGTTAGTCTTTTTACATCATTCCACTTGGAATAGGTAGATTGCTAAGCTAATTAGATAAAAATAAAAGGAATTTTTTCAATTCCTATTGTGCTGGTCATACTGAGCAAAAGATCTAGCAGGTGTCAAGACATAAATAGAAGGTTTTTTTGAGAAAGTTATCTGTTTTGGTTCAATCATTACACACATCATTTCCAAAGTACATAGGCCATTTTATGGTGTCATTGGAAATCTAAGGAGGTCCACTTATCAACTCTTAAGCTTAGAAGGGCTGATACAAAGCAGGATTTGGCAGTACCTACTCAATCTTCTGAAGTGTCCATCCATCTTTCCCAACAGTGGTATCAGAGCAAACTAAGGTAAAATGGGAGATGGTTTTCCTTCATTCATTGATAAATTGGACAAGAATAACTATCAGGCATGGTCTATAAGGATGAAGACCTACCTACAAGGAAGGATTCTTTATGGATACATCTCAGGAGATGAGGAATTGCCCTCATTCAAAACAAGAGGATTACCAACAAAGGAAGAACATGAAAAGCTCAACACATGGTGTGCAAACGATGCATTAGCAAGGTCTTATTTACTCAACTCCATCTCTGATTTTCTTTTGCCACACATTAGGAACTGTAAGACATCACAAGAGACTTGGGAAACCTTGTCATCTTATTTCTCCTCCAACACAAGAGCTAGAAAAATCAGTTGTGGATTGAATTCACCACATTAAGGAAGCAACCTAAGCAAGTTGTCTCAGAGTTTGTGACCAAGATTAAAGATGTAGCAGATCAGTTAGCAAGCATAGGAGAAGATATTGAAGAAGAACAGATTGTGAGGCAAGTGATCAATGGGAGCAAGGCTGATGACAAATGGGAAAGCTTCACCACTGCTATGGACCTTTACATGGACATGCAAATTCCAGATCTTACAACTCTCATGGGACAACTGTTCACTCATGAAGCAAAGCTCAACAAAAATGGAGACACATCCAAAGGTAATAACTCTTGTGCCCTATATACTGATAAAAAGTCTAAAGATAAAGGCAAGAACAAGAAGGTGGAAGATGAAGGCTCTACCTCCCAAGCAAACTATGCAGGTAGAGGTAGATCATCAAGAGGAAGGGGCAGCGGAGGTAAGCAAGGTAGGGGGAGATCCTATAACTCCTCACCATGCAACATTTGTGGTTTATCATATCACACTATAGATGAGTGTTTCAAGAATTACAAAAATCAGAGAGGAAGAGGATATCAAAGAGGTGGATACTCACAGTCAAGAGGTAGATTCAACCATCACCAAGGCTACAACAACAACTACAATGGCAATTATCAAGGAGGATTCAAATCCAAAAAGGACTACAACAACTATACAGAGGAGCAAGATGACTCTCTTTTGATCATGAACATGACTTCAAAACCAGGTACTAATGATGACCACCTATTCTACATTGACTCAGGATGCTCAAATCATGTGGCTGGAAATGTAGCACTACTCTCTGATCTTGAGGAACCAAAAGGTAAGCATCAAGTCCAAACAGGTGATGACACCGAGCACTTAGTAGTTAAAGTTGGAAATGTTAAGACTTGTGATGGAAATCATAACTTGTTGAGTAGGGTACTTTATGTACCAACCATTAACAAGAATTTGATGAGTGTTGGACAGATTGTGGAGAAAGGTTTGCAGGTTAGATTTAACCAATATGGAGCACTTGTGGAGGATCCAAGGCATGGGTTCAAGAGAATAACAAAAGGAGAAAAATTAGGTGAACTTTTCACTTTTCACTTTTGAGCTAGAAGACACAAAGAATATTGCACTATACAGTTATAAAGATCAAACACTTTCAGAGCTTGAGATTTGGCACAAAAGATTAGGGCATGAAGGAGAAAGAACCTTGAAGCAAATATGCAGGGACCAATGTGTGCTTGGAATACCTAATGTATCCAAGCAACATATGATTTATAAGTGTAGTGCTTGTCAATTTGGGAAGTCTCACAGGTTACCCTTCTCAAGGAAAGGATACATGCATGAAGACTACCTAGAGCTTGTCCATACAGATGTATGGGGACCAAGCAAAGACCCCTCAATCTCAGGATCAAGGTACTATGTATCTTTTATTGATGATTATAGCAGGTGGACTATATTGTACTTCATGAAGCACAAAGATGACGAGTTTAATTGCTTTAAAAAATATCTTGCACTTGTTGAAAATCAGACAGGGAAGAATTTGAAGAGGCTAAGGTTAGATGGAGGAGGTGAGTACTTCTCCAATGAGTTTGAAAAATTCTTGCAAGACAGAGGTATTAAAAGAGAAATCACCACAAGGTACACTCCTGAACAGAATGGGGTAGCTGAGAGAAGAAATAGGTTGATTGTTGAAACAGCTATGTCTATGTTGAATGAAAAAAAGTTACCTAATTACCTATGGGCAGAGAGTGTTTCTACTGCCACTTACCTCATAAACAGGTTACCATCTAAGTCCCTTGATGGGATGACATCCTATGAAGCATGGCATGGTAAAAGACCCTCACTAGACCATTGCAGGATATTTGGATGTGTAGCATATGTACACATTCCTTCTCAGATAAGAGGTAAGCTAGACCCAAAGGCTGAAAAGTGCATCTTTATTGGATATGTCCTAAATAAAAAAGGTTACAGGTTTTATAACCCTTCCAATAAGGGATTAATGGTTAGTAGAGATGTTGTCTTTGATGAAAATGATTCTTGGTATGAGAATAAATGCAGGAAGGTTAAACTACCCTATGACTTGGAAGAGGAGTTTCCAAGTCTTGCTAAGGAAGAACCTACTCAGAATGAAGACTCAACTTCAAATGGTGAAGATGTTACCAACCTTGAAGAGTTCAAAGCATGGAAGTCCAAAGGCAAAGTCAAAATGAAGAAGCTTGAAGACATACCTGAATCTTCAAATCAGTCAATCAGAAGATCACAAAGAGAGAGAAGAAAACCTATTAGATATGGGTATGATACATCTCTTGTTACTAAAAACTCTGTTTATCTTGCCAAAGATTTGTCAATTGAGGAACCATGATCATATGAAGAAGCCATAACCAAGACAGAATGGAAAGAAGCTATGGATGAGGAGATTGAAGCACTCAAGGAAAGTGACATATGGGAACTAGTACCAAAGAAGGACTCCATGAAGGTAATAGGATCCAGATGGATCTATAAACTTAAAAGAAATTCTGATGGGTCAATTAATAGGTACAAAGAAAAAATCGTAGCCAAGGGTTTTGCACAAACCCAAGGTATTGGCTATGAAGAGACATTCTCTCCTGTGGTCAAGATGCCAACAATCAGAGTGTTGGTAAGTGTGGCTGCATCAAAAAATTGGAACATGTACCAATTGGATGTCAAGAATGCTTTCTTGAATGGATGGATTTCAGAGGAGGTATATATGTCATAACCTCGTGGCTATGAGGACCCTAAGAAGGTAACATATGTTTGCAAATTGAAAAAGGCTTTATATGGATTGAAGCAGGCACCTAGGGCATGGAATTACAAGTTAACTACATATCTCCAAGGCCAAGGTTTTTTCATGAGCAAGGCAAGTACTTCTCTATTCATCAAGAGAAGTAATTCAGAGGTAATATACCTTTGTGTTTATGTTGATGACATCATACTTACAGGTAATGATGTTAATGGAATCAGAAAAATTAAAAGTCAGATGATGAAGGAGTTCAAGATCAATGATCTTGGTCTACTAAAGTATTTTCTTGGACTTGAGTTAGTCTATACTAACTTAGGAATATACATTACTGAGAAAAAGTACATACAGGATATGTTGAAGAAGTTTCATTTATAGGATGCCAAAGTTGCAAGTACTCCAATGGAGCTAAACCGAAAACTAAGTGCCCATGAAGGTGATGAAGTTAATGACATTACAGGTTATCAAAGTATGGTGGGTAGCTTGAACTATTCTACCTTAACAAGGATAGATATTGCATATGGAGTTAGTGTGCTAAGTCAGTTTATGCAGAAGCCAAGGATACCTCACTTAGAGGCTGCCAAGAGAATCTTGAAGTATCTCAAGAGTACACAAAATCATGGTTTGTATTTTCCTTACACTTCAGACATTGATATCAAGATCTATTCAGATGCAGATTGGGCAGGATGCAAGGATGATAGGAGGAGCACTTCTGGATACATTTCATTTGCAAGCAAGGTGGAACACATATTAAGAAGAATAATAGCTCACGCACGACGTTGGGCTAGTTTCTTCCCCAAACAAACCTGGGTTTTAGCTTCTTCTTTCTTTGGAAGCTGATAAGGTGTTCATCGAAGCTAAGCTAAACTTGGAGGTGATAAGCCAATTTCATGGTCTTCAAAGAAGCAACCTACTGTTGCTTTGTCTTCCACAGAAGCAGAGTATAGAGAACTGGCTAATGCCACACAAGAAGCCATATGGATCAAGCTATTGTATACAGACTTGGGTTTGTATATTAGGTCACCAATAATCTTTGGAGATAATACAAGCTCACTTCACCTTGTAGCTAATCCTATCTATCATGCTAGGACCAAACATATAGAGGTCCATTACCATTCTCTGAGAGAGAAGTTGTTAAGCAAGGACATTAAACTAACCTATGTAGCAACCAACATGCAATGTGCAGATTTGTTGACTAAAGCTTTGGATGGAAGCAAACTTTGCAGGTTCAAAGCAATGATTAGATTGCAGGATATACATGAAGATTAAAGATGAATACCAAGCCAAAATGTTTGGCTTGAGGGGGAGTTGTTGGTGTAATTCACAAGCCTACACATTTGGCTTGATGGATACATTAAACTCCATGCACATATGAAGAAGCATAGGAACTAGTGCTAGTGGTTAATTACCACTTTATCTCTTTGTAAAAGTCAAATTGACTTGGAATCTTTGTAAACACCTACCAAAAGGATTCGTGGAAAAAGTTAACTTTTGATTGAAGGAATATCTGCTAGGATATAGGAGCTTGATCATAGGGAGCCAAAAGTTTGAATTTGAACTCAAATTTCTACCCAATCACTATAAAAGTGGTCATGGGAAAGTCGCGATTAAGACTCATCATTCCCGAGCTCATTACTGTCAATTGTGAGTGTGCGTGAGGCCTACACTCTAGTCCAAACCTATCTACACCATTAGACAATGATCTTCATGCCCATGGATTTGTATACAAGTGTTCATTAATACATATATCTTCATTAGTCATTTGAATTCTGAGTTCTCTGGTATACTACTTGATAGTCTGTAAACTTGTGGAGTGCATATCTCGGTCATTTCTCCACAAAATGCAAAGATTCAAAGCTTGTTGAATTCAGCTCAACGTTATCTACAGACTATCAAAAATTGAAAAGATTCTATTCAGCCATTTCAGAGAAAAGCTTATCGATGTGATCACTAGTCATTGACTGCTACAGTCCTAAAAAATCGGGGGTAAAGTTTAATTTGCTAAAGTGATTTCTCTGAGCATAGTTAGTCTTTTTACATCATTCCACTTGGAATAGGTAGCTTGCTAAGCTAACTAGATACCCTAAAAGGAATTTTTTCAATTCCTATTGTGCTAGTCATACTGAGCAAAAGATCCAGTAGGTTTCAAGACATAAATAAAAGGTTTTCTTGAGATTGTGAGTTTCAAAGTTATCTGTTTTGGTTCAATTATTACACACATCATTAGGCCATTTTATGGTGTCATTGGAAAGCTAAGGAGGTCCACTTATCAACTCTGAATCTTACAAGGGCTGGTACAAAGCACGATTTGGCAGTACCTACTCAATCTTCTGAAGTACCCATCCATCTTTCCCAACATTGTCCGGAACCTCCATCTTTCTTGATCATTGAAGTCCTTCCTCATGCACAACCAATGGTGCCAATGGTGACTTTTGTGATTCTGATGAAAAGGTATGCCAACATCTATGGCTTGCTTTCCACTTTAGTAATAAGCCTTGGATGAAGCCTTGGGTCAATGGGTGAGTGCTCACTTCACTCGCACAAAAGGAACAAAGCTTTTGCATTGAAATGCTTTGATACAACAATGCACCATGCTAAACCCTTTTTCTTGAGAGCTCCATGATGACACCCTCAGAGTAGAAAACCATCAGGTATTGTAGACAATAGTCTTCATAAAGGCTATGGAATACACAAAACATTAGAGTAGGCAAGGAACACGAAGATAGATTTTGTAGGTGTTACAAATGCAATCAAACTTATTGTCTGTGGCTGATGAAGCTTACTAGTCCTTTTATAAGTGTTTTACCTCCAAGTTTGAATTTGAATTCAAACTTGGCTCTACCTAAAAGTGCTTCCTCCAAATTAGGAGTTATTCCACCTAATGAAATTCGTAACTCTTATCTCTCCTAAATCCATGGGATGTATGGAATCACATGATTCTCTCAAGGATTTATCATTTTTCAAGTGGTACCTAATCAAGTATTACAAGCAATGGTTCATCTGATCCATCAAGTTGTTATACATAATTGATTCTGTGCCTAGCCAAATGTGAAGGCTTGGACATTTGCACCAATAGCTCCCCCTCAAGCCAAACATCTTGGCTTTCATTGCTTTATGAATCTTCTTGAATGTCCTACAATCCAATCATAGTTTTAAACCTGCAAAGCTTAGTACCATCAAGTGCTTTGGTTAATAAATATGCACATCAAGTTCTAGCATGATGGATAGGATTGGCTGCAAGATGCAAATAACTTGTATTGTCACCAAAGATCATAGGTGAGTGAGTGTGTAGTCCCAAATCTGAGAAGAGCAATCTAATCCAAATAGCTTCTTGTGTAGCATTGGCTAATCTTCTGTATTGAGATTCTGTTGAAGATAGAGCAATAGTTGATTGCTTCTTGAAAGACCATGAAATGGGCTTATAACCTGCAAAAGAAATATATCCAAAAGTACTCCTTCCATCATCCTTACATCCTGCCCAATGTGCATCTGCGTATAGCCTAATGTCCAAATCTAATGTGTATGGGAAGTAAAGACCTTGCTTTTGTGTACCTTTGAGATACTTCAAAATCCTTTTAGCAGCTTCCAAGTGAGGTGCTCTAGGTTTATGCATGAGTTGACTCAGAACACTTACTCCATAAGATATGTCAATCCTTGTCAAGGTTGCATAGTTTAGACTCCTAATTATGCTTTGATATCCTACAATGTCGTCAAGCAAATCACCTTGATGGGCACTTAATTTATGATTTACCTCCATACGGGTGCTAGCTACCTTTGAATTCTCCAAGTGGAACTTCTTCAACATGTCATGCACATATTTCCTTTGAGTGAAATAAATTCGAGAGTTTTTGTAGACTAACTCAAGTCCAAGAAAGTACTTAGAAACCCTAGGTCACTGATTTTGAACTCTTGCACCATTTGGTTCTTGATTTGTTTGATGCCATTGGCAGCACTACCTATTAGCATGATGTCATCAACATATACACATAAGTATATCATTTTTGAATTACTCCTCTTGACAAATAGAGAAGAATCTGCCTTTCTCATCATGAATCCTTGGTCTTGAAGATATGTAGTTAACCTATGGTGCCATGCCCTAGGTGCCTGCTTCAAAACATGAAGAGCTTTGTTCAATTTGCATACATAATTTACTTTGGTAGGATCTTCATAACCAAGAGGTTGATCTTCATAGTTCTTTTTCGTTCCTCCCTTGCCATAATTTCCTTGCAAAGGTAGCCTAGATCAATAGTCACATATTTTCTTTTCTATGTCTATTACTAGTCGCTGCTCCTTAGCGGCCTTGAATAGTTCACAATCTCTCAAAAATTGCTCTAATGAATCATGCCAAGGACACCTACGAGGACCATGCACAAAGCCATTCAGATTTTGATGATTTTGATTAACTTGTGGTGGGAATTTTGAAATTGAGGATTTTATTGGTAAGGTATTGCCTAAATAGGATAATTAGGATTTTGATAAGGCAATTGATGTATTTGAGGAGCTTGGAGAGCAACATGTGGTACCTGAGGTGCAAGAGCAGCTCCCATAATATATGATTGATGATTTTGCATTGAAGGATTATGCATTGGAGGAACTTGATATGCTTGAGTAGGAGCTATTTGTGGATTTTGATCAGGGAGCAATAACATGTTGATTAGGCTCTTGAAAAGACATTGGGTTCATTTGATTTTGTAAAGTCTTTATGTAATTTTATTGTAAAGCATCTAGAGTCTTTGCCAAATTTGAGTGTGTACCAATAAGACTTTCTATTTGCTTAGTGAGAATTTGCACTTGAGATTGTTCAACTACACTTTTATTTGGCTCTACTTTAAAACCTTGACTAGGATCCATCATTTGAGGAATAGGAGTAGAGTCAAAAAGCATGGCATGGGATTGTTCTCTAACTTGATCCTTAGCTTGTGAAAGGCTAGCTTGAGGAAGACTAGTTTGCTCATAAAGCATGGATTGTCTTTGATGCCTATGGGCTATAGCCTCTACTACTCTACGTACTTTTTGCCAATTGTTAGTAAGGCCATAATGCTTACCTAGCTCTTCTAATCGCCATTCAACTTCCCGATGAGTTTCAGGATGAAGAATCTAAACAAAGTTGATCACAAGATTAGGTTCCAAAGTTATCGTATCCTCAGTAGGAAGTTTTTCATAGCATCTAATATACTTATTTTGTAAGTGATTAATAGAGCTACTAGGCTTTGGGGAATCAAACCATCCTAAGAATCCATCCTAATTATGTTGGCTATAATCATGAAGATAGAATTCTTTGAGCATCTCCTTTCTTAAATCACTCCAAGAAAGACTATCACATTGAGTGACATTGTTTATGATAGAGCTATCAACAATTCTTTCAAAGAATATTATCAACAGTGATGGAGAGTGTTAATCTCCAAAAGAATAACCTACTCTTGTGATTAGAGCACCTCTATACCAAGAGTAAGTCAAAACCTTCACCAAATTAGAGGTTCAATCTCCAAACTATCAAAAGTTGAAAAATTCTGTGAAGAAGATACAACACAGAAAGTCTGCTGCAGAATTTCTTCTCATTGACCTACCAAACATGTAAAGTTTTCTATGAAATTTTGTATGGAGTGTCGCCTAAAAGTTGTGCACCTCCTCCAAGTTAAATTTCTTCAAAAGGTTTAGTATAACTTGAGAAATGAACTTCACAAATTACCTATGTCTAAATCTGTACTTCTGAGAAGTCGATTTTGACACCCCTAACTTCTAACACATAGTTCTCATAATGTCGAACCCGTTTTATCAAATCCTTTTGGCTGTAGATAGCTTACCTCTCAACTTAGATTTTGAGCTATCATATGTGTAAAACTTTACACTGTGCACTGAGCACTACTCATTTCATTAGACTCGAAATCTGCGCTTGTTTCAGAAGACTGTGAACACTCATCACATATGAATGTTCCTACTCACAATTCTCCTAGCCTGTTTACAATTAGACTCTGAAACTCAAGTCATAGACTCATTAACTATGAACTTAGATATCCTCAAAAGGATTTCACAAATGATCTAACACAGACGGAGCAGACACAGAAACATCGGGCGCAATATTTCTTCAATTACTCAGAAAATTACAGTTGAGTGATGAGAGGAAAAACTCAACTAACATTTCACATGTCTCATGACATCTAACTTCTCCTTTCTTGACTTCTATACTCACTCATCTATTCTTTCATATGCTCTCATATCACGCCTCGACATTTTCAAGGTATTTATAGAGAAATTTGTACAAGTCTATGACTAATCAAAGATCTAAGTGAACTATAACTATACTAATGTACATATGTGTACATTCCTCATATCCTCTGAATGTATCCTTCTTCCAAGCTTCAAGAATTGAATCTTCCTTCATTCTTTAATCTTCCAAACATTCAATTGGTGATTGGTCTGCACCAACAGCTCCCCCTCAATCATCAATTGAGGTTTCTCTTATCTTCTTTATGCCTGCCATGTCTTTAAACTTCTGTAGCTTTGGTCCATCCAAGCTCTTTGTAAGCATATCAGCTATCTGATCTTTTGTTGAAGTATGTATGACTTCAATCTCCTTATCCATCACTTTCTCTCTTAGAAAGTGATACTGAATCTCAATGTGTTTGGTTCTGGCATGAAAAACAGGATTAGCAGCTAAATACAATGAACTCATGTTATCTCCATATATAATTGGTATCCCATGCACAATGTCAAAACTCTTCATCAAAGTCTTGAGCCAAATCACTTCCTTTGCAGCTTCGACCATGCCTTTATATTCAGCTTCTGTAGAAGACAAAGCAACTGTATGTTGCTTCTTGGAACACCATGAGATAAGTTTATCTCCCACATAACACATGTATCCATAAGTTGACCTTCTATCATTTGGATTACCTGCCCAATCTGCATCACTATAAATTTTGATATTTGTATCTGATGTGAACCCATAATACAAACCTTCATTGAGTGTACCCTTAATGTACCTCAACACTCTTTGTCCTGCAATCCAGTGTTCTTTCCTTGGGCAATGCATGAATTGAGACAAAACCCCTACTGCATATGATAAATCAGGTATAGTTAAAGTAGCATAGATAAGACTACCAACCAAACTCTAATATTGTCTCATGTCCTTGAATTCTTCACCTCCAAATTTACTCAATTTGTGATTCACCTCCATTGGTGTAGGTGCTACCCTGCAATCATCCATTTTAAACTTGATTAACAAGTTCTTCAAATACCTTTCTTGAGTCACAAATACTCCATGTTGAGTATATGTAATCTCCATGCCCAAGAAGTATGACAAGTCTCCCAAGTCACTTATTTTGAATTCCTTTTCTATTTGCTTCTTGAGTCTTTGTATTCCTTCCTCATCTGTACCTGTAAGGATTATATCATCAACATATATGCACATGTATATGAAACCATTATCACTTGCTTTGACAAGCAAGCTACTATCTGCTTTAGACACCTGAAATCCAAGTTCTTTCAAGAACTTTACAAGTCTATAATTCCATGCCCTTGGGGCCTGCTTTAAGCCATACAAAGCTCTCTTGAGCTTGCACACATGATCTGGATACCTTTTATCTCTGAACCCTTGAGGTTGCTCCATGAATACATCATCTGAAATATAACCATTCAAAAAAGCATTTTTCACATCAAGTTGACACAACTTCCAACCTTTACATGCAGCAATAGCTATAAGTGTCCTGATAGTTGTCATCTTTGCCACAAGACTATAAGTCTCATCATAATCAACACCATATGTCTGAGCAAACCCTTTGACAACAAGTCTAGCTTTGTATCTAGACACACTTCCATCTGCAAACCTCTTGGTCTTGTAAACCCACTTACATCCAATGATCTTCTGGCTATTTGGCTTTGGAACCAAATCCCATGTTTGATTCTCCAATAATGCATCATATTCTTCCTGCATAGCTTTCTCCCATTTTTCCTTACCTTTTGCCTCTTCATATGTAGAAGGGTCTTCATCTGTTTTCATCATATAAGCATAATCTTTGGTAGCCAGAAAAGAAGTATCATAACTGTACCTTGTAGGTTGCCACCTATTTCTTGATGATCTTCTGAGTTCTCCACTCCTTGAGGTTTCTGGTTCTTCACACTCAGGATCAAATATTGGCATTTCTTCAACTTCACCCTGCACTTCATTATTCTCTTCTTCATCAATTATTTGAATCTTTGACTTACCTTTCTTTTGACTCACTTCTTCTTCATCACCTGTATTGATATTGATTGTACCTGCATACCAAGTACTTTGTTCATCAAATGTAACATCTTTAGAAACCATGAATTGTTTTGTAGATGGACTCCACAATCTATAACCCATCTGCTTATCATCATAACCAATGAAAACACATTTTTCTGCCTTAGGCTCCAATTTATGCCTCAATTGTGATGGCACATATGCATATGCCACACATCCAAAAACTCTGCAATGATCCAAGGTAGGTCTCTTACCCCACCAAGCCTCATATGGTGTCATACCCTGCAAGGCTTTACATGGTAACCTATTGACCAAATAAGTGGCTGTATTTATAGCCTCAGCCCACAAATAATTAGGGCAATTTTTCTCTTTCATCATGGACCTTGCAAACTCAACAAGAGTTCTATTTCTCCTTTCTGCTACACCATTTTGTTGAGGAGAGTACCTGCAAGTAACTTCCCTTTTTATACCTGCATCCCACAAGTAATCACTAAATTCATTAGAGAAATACTCTCCCCCTCCATATGACCTTAATCTTTTCAACTTATGACCTGTAATTCTTTCTGCATATGCATGATAGTGTTTAAATGTATTAAATACTTCTGACTTATCTTTGATCACATAAATAGTGATCCATCTAGTAGCATCATCAACATAAATCACATAATACCTTGACCCATTTATACTGAAATCCTTTGATGGTCCCCACACATCTGTATGAACCAACTCAAGCTTCTCTGAGTACATAAAACCATGCTTGGAATAGGAATGCTTATGAGCTTTACCTAATTGACATGCCTCACATTTGTATGTCATATGTTGACCTGCAACATTAGGAAATCCAAGCACTGAACCATTGTTAATCATGTCTTTAATACCTCTTTCATTGAAATGTCCAAGCCTCTTGTGCCAAAGATCTAACTCAGAGATCTTATGTCCTCCATATGTGAACATAGCATGACCAATATTACCTTGAATCTTCAATGTAAATAATCTACCTTCTTTCTTCCCTGAAACAATCTGTTTATACCCTTGACTAGGGTCTTCCACATATACTCCATCATTAGTGAACCTTACTTCATAACCCTTTTCAACAATTTGTCCTACACTTATCAAATTCTTAGGAATTGTAGGAACATACAGAACCTTACTCAATAAGGTGCTACCATCCTTAGCCTTCACTGATCCAATTGACTTCACATTGTGCTTTGTGTTGTCACCTGTTTGAACAACATGATTAAAAACCTTATTCTCCAAATCATTCATCAAAGCTATATTACCACTTAAGTGATTGCTACACCCTGAGTCAATGTAGAAGACTCTTTGATCTTCACTCTGCCTTTCACAAGTTGCATTCATTATCAATGTTGAATCCTCCTTTTGATCTGAAGCATAATTGTAGTAGGTATTGTTATATTGTTGACTTTGGAATCCTCTACCTGCATTTCTTCCAAAGTAACTCCTACTACCTCTACCTCTGAAATTACCTCTTTGATTTCTGCCACCTCTTCCTCTTGCATTATAATTTTGACTATATCCATTATTACTCTGAGTATTGTGCCAACAATCATTAGCTAAGTGATTTTTCTTACCACAAATCCAGCAAGCTTTGCCTCCATCTTTGTTGTTTCTGCCTCTTCCTCTACCTTTGCCACCTCCTCTTCCTCTTAGGAAGTTAGCTTGACTAGTTGTTCCTTCATCTTCATTTGCTTGTTGCTTTCCTTTGCTATTCTTCTTCTTGTCCTTTGAGTACATTGCATGACCTGCACTCTTGTCACCATCTCCTTTAACATCCTGCTCAAATGTTAGCATATGACCTAACAACTGATTTAAATCAGGAGTGAAATGATCAAGTGATAACTCTGTAGACAAAATGAATGGCTTCCATTTGTCATCACCTCTTAAACCTGTAAGGATTTGCCTTACCAATTTATCCTCCTCAATGTCTTCATCAACAGCTCCTAAAGCATCTACAATATCTTTCATTCTTGTCACATAGTCTGAAATGGATTGAGAAGCCTTCTTCTTAAAGGTGGTAAACTCTGCCCATAAGGATGCCTTCCTTGACTTAGTAGTATTCTGGAAATGCTCCTCCAAAGCATTCCAAATATCAATTGCACTTTCAAGACCTCGAATATGAGGTAACAAGTAATCATTGACAGCCATATAGATAATGCTCCTAGCTTGAGCATCTTTCTTCATCCAATTTTTCAAATCTGCTAACTCTTCCCTAGTTGGAACACTAGGATCTCTGAACTGTGGCTTCTCTTCTTCTCCTGTGATGTAGGCTATTAAATCTTTGCTCATAAGATGAGCTTCCATCCTCATTGACCATGCAGGATAGTTTTCTCTATCCAATTTCTCTATCTGAAGAGAATCTCCCATCTTTCTTCTACCTGTGTATTGAAATCTTCAAGCTTTATAAATGATATATGTACCTTTGCTTCGAATTAGTGTCCTTTTGTCTTCCTTAATGTCGTATGGTCTCCTCCTCAAGCTTTGCCTTCAAGCTTTCAGCTTTTAGTTCTTCAATTGTTGAATTTCTTGAATCTGCAGTAGTCCGGATCCTCCTTTCCTTGATTTTGATGTCTCCTGCTCTGATACCACTGATGGAGAGTGTTAATCTCCAAAAGAATAACCTACTCTTGTGATTAGAGCACCTCTATACCAAGAGTAAGTCAAAACCTTCACCAAATTAGAGGTTCAATCTCCAAACTATCAAAAGTTGAAAAATTCTGTGAAGAAGATACAACACAGAAAGTCTGCTGCAGAATTTCTTCTCATTGACCTACCAAACATGTAAAGTTTTCTATGAAATTTTGTATGGAGTGTTGCCAAGAAGTTGCACACCTCCTCCAAGTTAAATTTCTTCAAAAGGTTTAGTATAACTTGAGAAATCAACTTCACAAATTACCTATGTCTAAATCTGTACTTCTGAGAAGTCGATTTTGACACCCCTAACTTCTAACACATAGTTCTCACAATGTCGAACCCATTTTATCAAATCCTTTTGGCTGTAGATAGCTTACCTCTCAACTTAGATTTTGAGCTATCATATGTGTAAAACTTTACACTGTGCACTGAGCACTACTCATTTCATTAGACTCGAAATCTGCGCCTGTTTCAGAAGACTGTGAACACTCATCACATATGAATGTTCCTACTCACAATTCTCGTAGCCTGTTTACAATTAGAATCTGAAACTCAAGTCATAGACTCATTAACTATGAACTTAGATATCCTCAAAAGGATTTCACAAATGATCTAACACAGACGGAGCAGACACAGAAACATCGGGCGCAATATTTCTTCAATTACTCAGAAAATTACAGTTGAGTGATGAGAGGAAAAACTCAACTAACATTTCACATGTCTCATGACATCTAACTTCTCCTTTCTTGACTTCTATACTCACTCATCTATTCTTTCATATGCTCTCATATCACGCCTCGACATTTTCAAGGTATTTATAGAGAAATTTGTACAAGTCTATGACTAATCAAAGATCTAAGTGAACTATAACTATACTAATGTACATATGTGTACATTCCTCATATCCTCTGAATGTATCCTTCTTCCAAGCTTCAAGAATTGAATCTTCCTTCATTCTTTAATCTTCCAAACATTCAATTGGTGATTGGTCTGCACCAACAAACAGATCTTTGAGAAGACAAAAAATCATAGCTTGCTCTTCAAAAAAATCTAAGTAGCTTGTAATGTTGATGCCATTGACATTTCCCTTCTCTCTCAATATAGAAGAGACTATTCTTTGGCCTTGTTTCTCAACAATAAGGGATTTGAATCCTTCCTCCATCTTAAGTGAATATGCAAGTGTAACACGATGCTCTAGATATCTAATAAATTTGTTTACTTCAAGACGAAGATGTGCACGATATTGTGAGAAATCTAGTGAAACACTAAAGAATGATGATGATGATATGATGAAGATGAAACTATTCAGCAAAGGATATGAATCACAACTTCCCAACAAGATTAGAAGCAATAGCCATGAAGCATTTCATGCCGGGTTCAAATGTGGAGTTGATCACAAACCGGGTGGATATGGTCCGGTCGCGGCACATGCAATGTAAAAAGCTACTGAGTGTTGGAAGGTTTTTGTGATCAAAATTTGAAGATGAAGATGAAGTTGGGTATGGAGAGGAGAGATGTCATGATTTGATATGGGAAGGGGAATATATGAATGCAATTAGTCACACTTTGCACAGACATCTTCATGCGTGTGGTAAATTCCATCCATTCTTGATTCTTCCTTGCCTTGGTACTTGATGAAAAGAATGCTTCAAGAGAATTCCAAGTCTCTTGTGAATTTTTGCAACTCCTGATGTGTGGAAGTCAAAAATCATAGATTGAGTTTAGAATATATGACCGTGCTAGAGCATCCTTTGAGCACCATGTATTTAAAATATCTTGTTCTTCTTGTGTTGGTTGGCCCTTGCTTTTGAGGATTAACACCATCTCATCTCCAGATATGTAACCGTAGAGGTTTCTCCTTTGAAGGTAAGCTTCCATTATTAGTGACCAAGCTCAATAGTTTCCTCGATCCAATTTGTCTATGGATGAAGGAAATACGTCACCCATGTTGACTAGTTGCTTTGATACAACTATGAAGAGATGAAATGTTGATTCCAGAGATGAGGTGGTGCTACTAGAAAGCTAGTCTACACCTACCAATCGAGCTTTAGATATTCTTTGTATGTTTTCTTAGCTTCACAATAGTGCATATGGAACCATGAAGTCCTTTGGAGCATCACTCTCAAATGTTTGCATCAAAATAGATAACTTCTATATGCAAGAAATGTGGAGAACTTCCTATTTTGGGAAGAGAAAGTCTTAGTGTTATGCTTAGAGCTCACAGCTTGGTATGAATTGACCAGAGAGCTTTTACACGCATCCATGTCTAACTAACTAAAGCAGGTTATTTCATGAATTTAAGTGCACCATAAAACAATTTAGCATGTCCAGGGGTCACTTCAACTTTTCAGGATCTAGAAGATGTGTAGACACATTCAACTTCTTTGTTGCATACCTCGAGCTCTACTGAATCAAACTTGATGAAATTTGACATCCAAATATGAGACACTTCAATCCAACTAATCCAAGTTAAAGCATAGAAATAGAGTGAGTACACACAGAGAAATCGATTCCACGTGTCCACTATAATGATGAAGATGTTGGAGCACACAGTATACAAAGATTGGTTCAAGGAAATGTATTAGAATATGAGTGCTATTACACATATGATACAGAGGGAGTGTAATGGACTGCAGATAGATGAAGTGAGATAAATGTATGTTCAATGATGTAGCTCAAATCCTCTCAAAAGTGATCTCTTATCCCAATGATGTATTTATACACATTGGTTGAATTCGAATATTTGAATCTTCTCCACCTAAAAGTGATCCTAGACTTTAGGGATGTAATTGATTTGATTCTTCTACTAAATGTTTTATGGGTGTAGCCTTCTAACTTCACAGGATTCTTTATTCTCTTGACATTTACAATTATCTAAGATAAAAACAAAGAAATTGACAAGCATAAGTTCATATGTAGGTCTCTATGGGAAGAGAAAATATATGTGTAGCTCTTAATCCTTAGCAAAGCACTTAGGCCTGATAAATGTGAACCCTAACTCTAAAACATGTGTGTATGTATATGTATATGTTTGTCATCACATCCTTTTGAGCATACAGGAAACATAGCACTATCGATGGAGGATGGAAAGGTAAAACATCTTGCTGATGTGCTGCATGTTCGAAATATAACAAAGAATCTAGTTTCTGTTGGACAAATGGTTGACCAGGGATTACAAGTCAGGTTCAATGCTGATGGATTATATGTAGAAGAGTACAAGCAGGATGGACAATTGGTTGCCAAAGGAAACAAAGTGGGTAGGATGTTCACCTTAAATGTGAAGATTCCTGAAATGAATGCAGCCATGTTTGTAAAAGGTGCAGGAGTTATTCCAGATATAGAGATGTGGCACAAGCGGACTGCACATGCAAACTTGCAAAGGCTGAAATTGATGCATTCAAAGGAAATTGTCCATGGACTTCCAAATTTCAAAGTTGTAGAAATGCAAAAGGTATGTGCAGCATGTCAATTTGGTAAACAGTCAAGAGCATCATTTCCACATGACAAGCATGTTAGTGAGAATGTACTAGAAGTAGTACATACAGATGTTTGGGGTCCAGCAAAGACCACATCTATGGGTGGTTGCAAGTTTTATGTTACTTTCATTGATGACCATAGACGCAAAGTATGGGTATATTTCATGAAAGAGAAGAGTGAGGTTTCACTCACTTCCAGAATTTTAAAGCTATGGTGGAAAAGCAAACACGGAACTCTGACTGCTTCTGTACATCATGTTACACCTAAAGAGAGGTTTACAGGGACCTAAAAACCCTCAAGTGAGAACCCAAGGAAAAGAGGTAGTGAGAGTACAGAGATACCAACTCCTCACAGGAAGTATCTATAGGCAAGACCATCAAAATATCCTTGCCTGTTGAGTAGAAGAAGAGAAGTATAACAATTGGTTGCAATTAGCACATGTAGGTGCACTAGAGCAACACCATTCTTGACAAGTGACACTATTGAACTTGAAAAGGTTAGGTGTGTATTGTTCGTCAATGGAAAAAGATGTCCAATGACTATGTGACAAATGTCCAAAGTGTTGTAATAGACCCCCGATAGAACATGCCACTTTATACCAGGTGACCCTAACACTAGACTGGAAGGAACCTCTAGTAACTTACCTTACGACAATGAATTTTCTAGAGGACATGACTATGGCACGTAAACAAAGCCTAGAACAAGAGGCCCTAGACTACAAGCTCCTTGGTGATAATTTGTTTAAGTGTGGACGAGACGATTATCTGAGGATATGCGTGCACGAAAGTGAATATCTTAATCTTTTGGAAGTTGCACACCAGGGTGCAGCAGGAGGCCATTTTGGACCTGATCGTGTTATCAAGACCATACTATTTTCACAATTATGGTGGCCCACTCTGCATATGGATGCCCACACCTATGTAAAACGATATGACGTATGTCAAGGACTCAGTATACCATATGAAAGGATGAGCTGCCCCTACGACCCATGATAGGAGGGTGCACATTCTCAAAGTGGGTAATAGATTTTGTGGGACCTATTAACCCCCATACAAGGAATTCCCATGCCGATTATATCATCATAGCCATTGACTATCTTACTAAATCGGTAGAAGCCAAGGCCACAAGGATAAACGATGCATGCACCATTGCTAAGTTCTTGTTCGAGAATGTCTTCACAAGATATGGAATTCCTATCGAGCTTGTAAGTGATAGGGGTACTCATTTCTTAAATGAGGTTATTGAATATCTATTACAAGACTTTATGGTAGTACACAAGAAATTGGCACCGTATCATCCACAAGCCAATGGACAAGCTGATTTTGTGCAACATCCTAACCAAGATTGTTTACAATAAACATTTGGATTGGGATCAACAATTACACCATGCCTTATGGGCTTATCATGTAGCCTATAAAACAGTACTTAATGCCACACCATTCCAGATGGTGTTCAGTCAGAATGTGGTGTTTCCCTTAGAATTTCTGATACCCATGCTCAAAATTGATAAGGAGTATGAGTGGACGGGTCATGAGATTTCCTCAAGAATACTTGACTTAGAACAATTGGGAGAGACAAGATTGCGAGCAGCAGCAGGAATTTATGTCAATAAGAAGAGACAGAAAGCCTACTTTGATGCTCATATTAAGGATAAAGAATTACGAGTAGAAGATTTGGTGCTAATTTACACCTTGAAACAACATGCCTGTAAGTTAGAGAAATGAGGATACAGATCCATGATCATCAATAGGATATCAACTAGCAGTGCAGTTCAACTAGCAACTCTTGAAGGTGCAGTAATGCCCAACTACATCAACAGATGCCGAGTTAAGCTATATCAGGAACCCTTAAGTGCATACATGCTTAAACAACTAACTCTTGCCAAAAAGTGAAAGGAAGAGGAGGAACGAATCCCAAGTAGAAGCGTTGGAACACATTAAGCAAATGAGACTATGAAGGAGAGGACTAGATAGAGAACCTCAATTGGTGGACGCCCCACAATATCTTGTAGTTATAAGTCAACTTGGAGGCAGAGATATTGTGAATATTATTGATAGGAGGCCATTGATTAATATCACTCTAGCACAGGACTTCATGCACATGCAATGTACGGCTTTAATCGACTATGGTGCAGCAATGAATACACTTTGACTTTCTCTTTGCAGAGAGTATGAATTTAAGCCTCTTGAAGCCTATCTCATAGGATTAGGTGGATTAGAAACCCCTTGCATAGGCTAGGTCGAGCTACCGATTTCCATTGATGACTTGACTTTGACAGTAAAACTATTGGTTTGACATGAGGACGACCTAATAGAACCTATGATCCTAGGCCAAGAATGGTTATACCAGTACTTAATGAATCTAAATATTTGCAAATGTGTGCTTCAATAGGAACTTGTAGGACATTATTATGAACAACCCCTCCAAGGTTGTTGTAGAGAGGTGTTGGACGTGACCGAAGCCCCTCCCCCTATTTGTGGTCTCCCCCAACCTTGTATGAGTCAACAAAACCTATCAAACAAAAGCAAGAAATAACACCCATCTAGGAGAAGACACAAGGTAGCCAGATAGGAACCCAACAAGTATGGTGGCATAAGGCTTAGTCTTCAGATGGATGTGAACCGTCAACACTTCCAGGCCCGATAGCAGTTGATCTCCCTTCTTTTCCAAAACAATGTGTGGATATGACATCTTCCCCTCGACGAGCAGCATGGCCACATCATCCACGTACTCCACGGTTCAGCACATCAGAATGGACCTTTAAACAATTCAATCATGCACTCCCACAATTGAGGTGGGTACACAAAGCAACAATTTCTAGTGAGTCACACACTCTAGACCCTTGGTATCCCTCTCAATTTTGACCGAGGCAATGAATTCGACAGATTTGGGTGCCCAAGTCTTTGGTGACCACTCAATCCAAGTCTCGCTAGCTTTGGGTACCAAAAAAGTGTGTAGCTTATGCTTCAACCTTAGTCAGCTCGAAGAAGATCTTTTTTGAGAATACTAAGACACCCTACATACCGTCTCTTGTTAATTCCACTTCATCTTTTCTAAACCCTCGTGTGCTATAGAAATGGATTCCCAAGCCTTCATTCATCACAACAACTCTCGACCAAACTCATTCGGACCATTGACCTAGTGAAGCACACCACTTATTAACCACTCCACTCAGACCTAGCTCAACAAATTCATCTCACCATCATCCTTGTAACATACACTAACTTTGTCGACGATACTCATTCGAAGTCAATTGTAAAGACATGCACTTCACACACTCCAACTCATAATCAAAGCACGCACTTCTCACAATTCACCTCTCACATCGTTAAAATCATCCACACTGCACGGAAGCATGTTGGTGTTGGAAAGGAATGGAGGTCTCATCTTCTTGGGATCTTAGTTATTTTCCATGACTAATATGTTGTCCTCTTCACTCCAGCTTAGGTTCTCTACACAAGTTTTCATCATGCAAGTGGAAGGTTCTACCTGTGTAATGCTTGGACGACCTATTGTTGACTTCTGAGCTCTTCCATTTGAGAGCCTATCAACAGCAATACCGTCGGAGTTCTAGGGTTTCACTGGACCTATGCCCATTGAAGACCCTCCCCAAGGACAGAAGAAAAGAGTAAGCCGCAAGGCACATTGGTTCCAAGGGCTCATCGTACCCCTGGGCAAAGCACAGTTCATATACGAAGCCAACTTGACTTACGGTGCAAATGTGTGGAGGCACTATCAATTCTTCTCACAAGAGTTTGAGAACCTCTAGAATAGTGAAGACCTCAAACCCATATGGCAGAAAGCATGATTCACAAATTAATTCATTGCACAACTCCCCAAACCCGACTTTTATCGATGTTACTATCTGGTGGCTTCTATTAAAGAGCAAGAGCGCAAGCAGTTGGCCCGGTCTTTGTACTACCATCCTTGGTTAATGACCCACCCTTCAAGATGTTCACCTCGTCTTTGGACTTAATCAAGACTGTGCTTAAGATTCACGACAACCATATGCCCACAGAGAAGAAGCATCTTATCCCAAAACCTATGAAGCGAAGCGATGTCGATAAATGGCCAGCCATCTCGGCCATCACACCTTAGTTGACCACTGCATTGAGAATATGCCTACAAGATTTTGCCTTCCCTTCACAAGAGCAATTTACGATTCCACACGAATGTCTATGTTTTGGTTTGTACCTTGCCACTATAGGGCCTCAAACAACTGATATTGCTACTTATATCCAGGATCAACTTTTATTGGTCAAGCATCGATGGGAGAAGAAAAAGGTTGTTCAAAGATGTTGTGCTCTTACACACATCATATAGAGAGAGCCCTCCCAACACTGCAACTAAAGCAATACAAAGGCTCCAAGAAAAACATGAGACCCCCGAATAGCCGCATAGTCAAGTGCATGCACAGCACAATCCCCTGCTTACAAGTTCCGGAGTCGCCATCACCTCAGCCCACACCCAAAATCTCCCCCCAATGACCTCGAGTTCAACCACAACCAGGTGTCCCACCACTCTGAGTCCACTTGAATCAATCTGCTACACTTCGTGAGGTTTCACAGGTAGGACTACAACCACGAATGTAGAAGCTACCATGGCAACTTCTATGTTTGTCTCTGACTCTTTCACCGTCTCGATTACTAGTTTGGGCACTGAGTATATGAACACTACATTTGATTTCGAGATCCTGGATGTATTGTCCAGCAACTTTCAATTTTCGGATACCCACGTGGGTTCTCAAGAATTTGGATGCCCCACTTACCCCACTACAGCCTCATAGGGAGAGAATGTTGATTCCGAAGACGAAGACGACGGTTGTATGATGACAGATGAAGGAAACACTGACACTAAAGCTAGCGAAGAAAAAGCACAGTAATCGGAAGCACATGCCGAAGTTCAAGCAGAAGCTAGCATGTATGAAGAAGGTGGGCAATTCAACATGTGAGTAAATCATTGCTCAATTTTGTGGAGAGCCTTAGCTTTTATTTACAAATGTCACCTTCTATAGCGATCCTTATCTCAACCACTATTCTTATCAATTTCTAGATATGTGAGTCTTTTATTTACAAAATACATAAAAAGTATAATTTCTCTTATTTGTGTCTAGATGCATCTGAATAAGTACAAACCCATTCACACCCTCGTGAACCTTCAATGGCTATATTAAAACACAAAGAACATTAAAATCTCAATAACAATAAACTCCAAAATTCAACATTCAATAAGTGATCACATGCCCCCAAATTTGGAAAGCAACTCAACTCAATTGATAAGAAATAAATATACATGGATGTCTAGTCACTTGTCCCATCATGAAAAAAAACTAAGCATGCTCCATGTAAAAACACATGCATGGAAATACATATTTGGAGAGTTAAATTATGGTGATTGTGAATGATATGCAAAGACTAAATGATCATAATGAGGCATCAATGAAGTCTTATGAATCCACTAAGATTCTTCAATAGAATGATTTTTATACCGTACTAAATATCTATGATGTTGAGTACTTGTATGTGTATCGGTTACCTCATGATCAATTATTTTCTCAAGAATTAAGATTTCAAATTCTTCTTCAAGAAGAGGAGATCATCAAGAATAGGCATTAGTGGTAAAGTGCCTTTGAATGGTCGTAGTCAACTAATATGAAAAAAATTATGTATGTTCCAATCATATGGTATATCTAATATAAACGTAGTGTTATTGATCTTTTGAATAAAGTGAAATGGACCATAATAGCATGGTGCAAGTTTAACTTTTGGATGTTGCAAATTATTTTTCAAACATCATTTTATGATACATAACTATACTAAATCATTTTATTTAAATTATTTTGCTAACCATTTCTTATTAACATTATGATTGTAATCTTCTTGACTTTTCTTAATGTTCTTATGAACTTTATGAGGTATAGAGATGTGAACGCGAGCTATAGAATCAACCACAGAAATACAATTTGAGTGATGACATTGGGAATGGGAAGCTTTTTACCATAGACAATTTAAGAGGGTGCACGAACACAAGTTGTATGTGTTGTGTTATTATAAGAAAATTGAAATAATGTTAATATCTTGTCCCAATAATTGGGGATATCTAATTAATTGGGGATATCTAATGAATTTCAATTCAATAAATAAATAATTATGCTATTTCTAGCTTCACTTTGCACATTACTTTTAGGATGAGATGCAAAACTAAAATCTTTATTTTTTAATCAAAGTGTTAATAATGTAACCCAAAAATGATTATAAAATCTTGCATCACGATTAGAGAGCATGAATTTTGGGGAAATCTATTGGAGATTGAGGTCTATGGGAGCACATGAATAGCACAAGGAAGAAGAAGAAGCTTGGAGCACAACACACAATATTGAATGTATTTCCAAGTAAATGTACAAAGATATGTCACCCATTAGGGCTTTAGGCATATATACAATCCGAAAAGAAACTCAGAAAGATTAGAAAAAGTGCCCAAGCAGTCCTAAGTGTGTTCACACACATCACTACCAAAATATGTCACTAGTACAATGGAAAGTACGAACGTGAGGAGCTCCACCTCGTAATTGTCAATCCATGGAGAGGTTAGGCAGATATGAAGATCAAGAGCAAGTGATGTGCACAAAGAAGATGGTGAGAAATGCAATAAGCAGACACACACATACATATACACACACAAGGGAAGTTGCGATGGAGATCAATGGAAGGCAAAGAAAGAAATTCTACTCATAATCATCATTAACTAATTACAATAGCTCTTCTAGTTCTAACTCATAAGTTCAACAACCACCACAAAATGAGCTCTCTAGCTCTATTCATAGTTTTTGCCTAGTTTTGACCAGTTTCACATCTAGTGACCAACATAGTTAAAAAATAGGTTCTACTTCTAATCTGAACTATCTAACGACTTCCAAAAATTAAAAAAATTGGTCTAAACTTTCTACTTGGAATCATCAAGCTCGATGACTCCTTGACTTGCACAAAATGGAGTCGCACTTGTGATAATTGGATGTATATACATATATTACATTGTTTTAGTGATAAAAATCAATGTTGACGTGATGAAGTAATCTGATTAGTTTATGTACTTCCTGTTGGAGTTAGACGTCTGCGGAAGCACGCGAACAGCACAAGGAAGAAGAAGAAGCTTGGAGCACAACACACAAGACTGAATGTATTACTAGAGAATGTACAAAGATAAGTAGCCCATTAGGGCAATAGGCGTATATACAAGCCGGGGGAAAAAAACCTCCTAAAGAGGGAAAAAAGTGCCCCGGCGGTCCTAGAGTGTTCACACACATCACTACCTAAATATATCAACAAATCCCCCCTGGGAGTGATGTGGTGAACAAGGAGTTGGCACTCATGTATAAGGAAGTGCCGAGCTATGTGGAAATCACTCCACAAACGGAAGTAAGCCCAAGGCTTTGCGGAAAGCTTCAAACTTCTCCCTAGGCAGAGCCTTCGTGAAAAGGTCTGCAATGTTCTCCTGCGTGGGCACATATGCCAAGCTGATCTCCCCACCAGAGAACCTCTCCCTGACATAGTGATAATGCACCTCAATGTGCTTAGTGCGAGCATGGAACACAGGGTTCCTCGCAACTGCCAATGCGCTCTGACTGTCAGTGAAGATGGTGGTGGCAGAAGACTGGCCAACACCCAAATCAGCCATAAGGCGTCTGAGCCACACACACTCAACAGTCGCTGTGAAAGCTGCCCTATACTCAGCCTCACAACTGGAAGTGGCCACAGTAGGCTGCTTCTTGCTCAACCAAGATATACATGAGCTACCAAGCATGAGGCAAAAACCACTGGTGGACACACGAGTGTCATAGCAACCAGCCCAATCTGAGTCAGAAAAAACATGCAAATCTGGCGGTAGTGATCCCCCCTTGGGATAAAACAACCCAAGTAGCCGAGTACCACTCAAGTAGCGAAAGATGCGCTTAACCGCTTTCCAATGCGTGACTCCTGGGCAATGCATAAACCTGCTCATCTGTGAGACAGCAAACTGAATATCTGGCCGAGTAATGCATAAGTAAATCAAGCATCCAACAGCCCGCTGATAGAGAACAACATCAAATGCATCTCCAGCATCATGAAGACTCAATCGTAAACCTGTCTCCATAGGAGTGGCAATAGGCTTACAGTCTTCAAGGCCAAAACGCTGCAATAATGTGTCAATATATTTCGTTTGACACAAAGCCATTCCACCATCAACCTGCATAAACTGAATGCCCAAATAGTGATGCAAATGCCCCAAATCAGACATCTCAAATGAGGCATGCAAATCAGCCTTGAAATCAGCAATATGCTTCTCAAGAGGACCAGTGAGCAGCATGTTGTCTACATAGATAACAATGATCAAAAGCACATCATTAGCACGCTTAACATATAAGGTGCTTTCAGTTGGACTGTTCTCAAAACCATGTGCAATCAGATAGGCATGTATTTTCTCATACCAAGCACGTGGTGCTTGCTTTAAACCATATAACGCCTTCTTTAACCTGCACACCTGGTTTTCATGCCCTTTCTGCACAAAGCCACGGGGCTGAAAAACATACACTTCTTCATGCAAGTCACCATTCAGAAATGTTGTTTTAATGTCCAACTGATGTACATTCCAACCATGATGGGCTGCAAGTGCACAAATGCTCCGAACAGTAGTCATACGGCATGTAGGTGCAAAGGTCTCATCAAAATCAATGCCTCTTTCCTGCGCATAACCCTTTGCAACAAGCCTAGCCTTATACCTGTCAACTGTACCATCAGGTTTACGCTTCAGCTTGTATACCCACTTAGTGCCAATGGCCTTCTTGCCAGGAGGCAAGTCACATAAAGACCATGTACCATTCTTCATTATAGCATCATATTCAGATTGCATAGCAGCCATCCAATTTTCTGAATTTTGTGCTTCATCAAAAGAAATAGGCTCATTCTCATCACAGAGACTAGATGCAGCCATAGCATAGCAATCTGATGCAAAGGAGGTACTATGAGAGCCTGAACGAGTACGATATGACAAAGGTGCATCTAATTTGCTGTCACGCAAAGTCTGCACCAGCCATTTTGGCATAGTTTTTGCCTTTTCAATATTAGCTCTCTCATCAACAAGTGCATCATGTAAATCTGCATCAGAAATGGAATGATCTGCATCATCATATGAAGCCTGCAAAGGCTGAGAAGTTGCCTCATTAGGACCAGCGCTAGCCTGTCCACCTGTAAAAAGAGGCATCAAAGTATCATACATGTCTTTGGAGCTAACAGATGTCTCCTTAGTACATGAAAGCAATGGCTGAATAGCATCTTCCACAAAGACAACATCACGGCTAACCAGAATGCGTTTAGTCTGTGGATGATACAGACGATAGCCTTTACTTTCAGAACTGTACCCAACAAAAATACATTTTACTACCTTCTCATCCAATTTTCTGCGATGTTGTTCAGGCACTAATGCATATGCCAAACAACCAAAAACACGCAGATGAGCAACAGATGGCTTGCGGTCATGCCAAGCCTCATATGGAGTGATAGACTGCAACGCTTTCGTGGGACACCTGTTCAATACATATGCTGCACACATGACAGCCTCAAGCCAGAAACTATGTGGTAAAGCCTGACTTTTGACCATGCACCTCGCCATCTCCATGAGTGACCTGTTCTTTCGTTCAGCAACTCCATTCTGTTGAGGTGTATATGGCACTGTACACTAGTGTTTTATCCCACGTTCAGCCAGAAATGCATTAAAATCTGAAGACATATATTCCCCCCCTCGATCAGAACAGAGGGTGCCCATTTTACATGCTGACAGATTTTCAGCCAAAACCAAAAACTGTTTGAAGCACATGAACACTTCAAACTTTGCTTTGAGTGGATATACCCATGCATGCCTGGAAAAATCATCAATGAAAGTCACGAAGTAAAGGTAATTTCCAAAAGAGGGTGTCTGCATAGGACCACAGACATCACTCTGTACAAGCTGCAATTTCTGCATAGCCCGAACTGAACCATCTTTTGGAAAGGAAGAACGCTGCATTTTGCCCAAAATACAGCCTTCACAAACATGTTTTCCAGGTGCCTCAAGTTTGGGCAAAGAGGACACCATTTCAGATTTCTGCAGGCGTAACAAACTAGCAAAATTCAGATGACCAAAGTGTGCATGCCAAAGCTTTGCATCTGACATAGCCTGAGAATCATGAACTGCACATGCCGAATCATTCACAGATTTTTCATAGTCTATGAGCTTATACAGCCCACGACATAAAATGCCAGAAGCAATAATCACATCGCCATTTGAGAGATCATGGACTGTACACCTGTCATCAACGAATTTCACAACCAAGCCAATCTTGGCTAATGCAGAAACTGATAACAGGTTCTTTTTGATCCCTGGCACAAATAAAGCATCTGACAAAGTGAAAGAACTACCATCAGCAGTAGTCAGAATGATCTTACCAACTCCCATAACAGGATAAGAGGAGTTATTGGCGCATGTGACAGTATTCCTTGTAGGGGCAGGCTCGAGTGAAGAGAAGAAACTGCGCTGCGAGGTAATATGTTTGGTTGCCCCACTGTCAAAGTACCAAACATCTGAGTCTACTGCAGACATGCACTGATCATGAGAAGATGGGTCAAAATTGCAGACAGTAGTAAACGCCCATTCTTCTTCCTGCACAAGATTTGCAGACTCTGTTTTTGGTGTAGAGGCCTCTGCAACAACCATTCCAGCCTCTTTCTTCTTTGCCTCTTTAGCAGCCAGTTTTGGACAGTTCTTTATAATATGATCATTTCCTTTACAGTACTTGCAGAACAATTTTTGCTTTTCTGATTTCTTCTCATCTTTATCCTGGTTCTTCGATTGTGCAGCATTTGCAGATTTCTGCTTACTAGTAGAAGAGCTCCATTTTCCTTTGCCCTTCTGACTAGCCAGGAAAGCTTGATCTGCAACACGCATAATGGACCTGTTCTGCCTGGACTGATCTTCCTGCAACAGAACGGAGACTAATTCCTCAAATGACAAGGCATTCGGATTGCCTTTCATCATCAATCAAAGAGTAGAGGCAAAACTCTGATATGAATCAGGAAGGCCATTCAGAACGGTCTGCACAAGTGAGCTATCTGGTATAACCTCATCAGCAGAAATCAATTGTTCCTTCAGGTCTTTGATCTTTGTAAGAAAACTGTCCATCGAATCACCTTCATTCATGTGCTCACTCTCCAACTGTTTTCGGAGGTAAGCAACACGAGCCTCATTCCTAGCTTGGTACAAAGTGGTAAGTGTATCCCAAGCATCCTTTGCTGTTCTGCAAGAGCGAATGTGAGGAATAATGGCACGTTTGACAGACAAAGCTATCAATGCATGTGCCTGGGCATCTCTGCCATCCCAACTAATTTGCTCTGCTGTAGGTGCAACAGAAACAGCAGCACGAACAGGAATCTGCGGAATATCATCTTCGACACCATCTTCATCAGCTCCAACACCTGTATTTGCAGTACCTGTCGTTACAGGTGTAACAGGACGTCTTTCAACACCCTGCACAATGTTCCACAATCCTTTTGCAACCAGTACATGTCGCATCATATTAGCCCATAATGGGTAGTTGGTACCATCCAACTTATCCTCAACAGCCAACATACGGAATACATCACTGCTTTCAGCCATGGCCGGTGACTAAAATACCTTGATGCAGAAAATTGACTTTATCTCAAAAAGTTGAACAGAACTACCCAGACGAGTTCTGCTAGACCTGTAGCAGACTTCGAGACGCTTAAACTGGCGAACAGAAACTGGTATATACCTTTGGCACAAAAGGACGAAATAGCCTGTACAAGCACTGCGATAGTGCGTTCGGAGGCCAAAACGAGCTCAGATCGCGATTTCGGCACCACAGAGCGAAGATGTTTTGATCTCGGAAACACCCTAAGTATGCTCACCAAATTTTGTGTGAATCTGAGACTGCAAACGGAGGAGTGTCGACGGCGCCCTAGAAGAAGCAACGACCTGCTCTGATACCAATTGTTGGAGTTAGACGTCTGCAGAAGCACGCAAACAGCACAAGGAAGAAGAAGAAGCTTGGAGCACAACACACAAGACTAAATGTATTACTAGAGAATGTACAAAGATAAGTAGCCCATTAGGGCAATAGGCGTATACAAGCCGGGGGAAAAAAACCTCCTAAAGAGGGAAAAAAGTGCCCCAGCGGTCCTAGAGTGTTCACACACATCACTACCTAAATATATCAACACTTCCTCTTCTTCTGTGACGAGAGCCGGTACTCGATCCTTTGCCTTGAACACTCCCCTCCTCCTCGTTTTTGTCGTCCTTGACAGAACGTGATTTCACGTGAGTAATATAGTTGGTGAGTAGGTCTGTTGCCAAGGTATGTTCCGTAATGTGAAGTCCCCTAATAAGGTCGTGTTTGAGTTTCTCCCAATCAATGGGCTAGGGTTCAAGTGGAGGTGGGTGCATATAATGCTTGGAATACATAATACATTCGCAAGCAAACAAGTGAAGCGAATGCGTGGGATGACTCATGAATACTTATGAGTGGTATTCCCAGAAGCTAGTGGTGAACATGTCTTCAAACATCTACTTGTAGCAGGCAGGAATATATTTCAGTTTGTAGTACCAAGCATAGCATACTTTGAGGGAAGGTGTCGTGCTCATGTCCTAAACGAAGTCCAAATTCCCATATTCAAATCCTAGTGTATTTACAATGGGAGTCTTGACACGTTGGAAAGTCTTAAAGAACATCTGCATCATATAAAAAATTTTCACAGTCATTTGTGCAACAATATCAGTCGTCCTGTGCAGACGAGGTAACCAATGTAAAATAGTGGCCATCATGTAGCCGACACTCGGAGTATTGTTCATGGGAGGTGAGAGATAGGGGTAATTGAGCCAATCTAGGCATTGATGATTATTCTAAACCTTAATAGCAAATGCTTTCCAGATGCGTCTATGAGAAATTGCTCCATAGCATGGGTTGTACTTCAAGTGTGTCGGTGTGCGCATCCACATGTGCATCATTTCGGGGTACTTTTGAAGTAAGTCCCCGTGCCATGTGGGTTGATAAATGTGACCTCATTCTGCTTCTAGACGAATGTCTTTGGGCTCAAATTCTGTGGCATGCATGGGACGCTTCTGAGTGATGCTTTCAATGTGGAAGTTGTATTGTTCAAGCAGAAGGAAATATGGTTTATATTGTCGTTCACTTGTCATGAGGTGTCTACGGGAGGTGATAGCAGCAAAATTGGGCGACTTCAAAATAACCTCTTCGAGATTTACCATTGCATGAAGTTGCACATGGACTCATGCAGAGTGTGTCTTGCCCAATTCTTTGACTATCTTTAACCAAGCTTGCAGAGGTAATTCATATGTGTCCTATCCTTCAAGTGATGAGCATCCTCCAACAATGGGCAAAGGTACATATTCTTCTTCAAAGGTTTCCTCAACTGGTATGGGTATCTTTTGATCAGGTTCAAGTAAGTCAGGTGGCAAATGTGGTCGAGGGGGCTCTGTCATGTTGGATACCTGAGTCTATAACTCTTGTAATTTCATACATTGCACATTCAGTTCATCTAAGAGAGCTAGTGGTGCCACCTCCTTATAATAGTGGATCCTAATGAATCTTTGAGCAACAAGGTTTTATTGGTCTCCTTGAGTGTACGACACTCCTCTTGTAGGCGATCATAATCCTCAAGCATGTGTGCATGGTCTTCTAGGATAATTTGCATTAACTTGGGAGGAACAACTTGAAAGCAAAATAAATGATAGCCTTTGCTTTTAGAACTGTACCCAACAAAAATACATTTCAGTACTTTATCATCCATTATTTTATGTTGTTGTTGAGGCACTAATGCATATGCCAAACAACCAAAAACACGTAGATGAGCAACAGATAGCTTGCCTGCGCGTATGGAGTGATAGACTACAACACTTTAGTAGGACACCTATCAAGTACATATGTTGCACATATAATAGCGTCAAGCAAAAAGCTATGTGGTAAAGCCTGACTCTTGACGATATATCTTGCATTATCCATGAGTGACGTGTCTTTTTGTTCAACAAATCCATTATGTTGAGGTCTATACAAAACTCTACACTGATGTTTTATCTCACATTTAGCCAAAAATGCATTAGATACAGAAGACATATGTTCCCCCCTTTGATCAAAATGGAGGGTTCCCATTTTACATGGTGACAGAGTTTTAGCCAAAAGCAAAAACTATTTGAAACACATAAACACTTCAGACTTTGCTTTCAGTGCATATACCCATGTATTGTTGGGAAAGATGGATGGAGACCTCAAGAAATGAGTTGGTACTGCTAATCACTGCTTTGTACCTGCCCTATTTTACTTCAGAGTTGTGTTGTAGGCCCCTTTAGCTTTCCAATGACACTAAACAAGTGCCTATGTACCTTGGAGATGATGCTTCAACCAATTTGATCAAAATAGATAAGTTTGTAACTAGCTAGTGACCAAAACTTTGCGATCTTGGTCTTGATACATGTTGGATGTTTTGCTCAGTACTCCTAGTACAGTAGCAATTAGAAACATTCCTTGTGAGGTTATCTAATTAGCTTAGAGAGATAATGATTCCAATTGCAATCACTTAAAATGATAGACTACACATTGAGCAATGTCTTTAGCAAGTAGAAGATTACCCCCAACTTTTTAGGAACCCTGTAGAGAATGACTAGTGACCACTTCGAGATGACTTTCTCTCACTTTGTTGAATGAAACTTCTTCAAAATTTAACATCTTGTAATAGAATTTAAGCTAGTTCCAACAAGCTATAGATCTTTGAAAATGATGGAGAAATGAATGCAATATGAGCATTCAAAGTATACTGCTCTAAGTGAACAATGCACAGATGAAGATAGATGTAATCAACAAAGTATTGTGTAACAATGTTATACATGATCATTGGCATGAATATGATGCCTAATGATGGTGATAGGAGTAGGCTATAGTGTAAGCCTCTCAACTACATCAAATGATGAACAATATGCTTAGTAATGGGGGCACATTTGGCCGTGAGTTTACAAGTCTCTTTTATAGAGAGATTCTTCAAATTTGAATTTGAAACTCAAATGATCTTCCACCTAAAAGTTCTTCCTCTAAATGAGGAGATATTCTCTCATGACAAAATGCATACCATGAAGTTCTCCTAACTCCATGAGTTTAGTGGCTTTTCAAGATTCTTCTAAGTCAAGTGACTTTTAGAACGGTTAATGGTGAAAACCATAAGCAATGGTTCATGTGGTTCTTTAATCAATTGCACATAGCTTCTTCAATGCCTAGCCAAGTGTGAAGGCTTGGCATTTTCTCCAACAGCTCCCCCTCAAGCCAAACATCTTGGCTTTGTCTTCTTCATCAATCCTCTTGAATGTCCTTCAATCCAATCATAGCTTTAAACCTGCAAAGTTTAGTACCATCAAGTGATTTGGTCAATAAATCTGCACATTGCATATTAGTTGATACATATGCAAGTTGAATTTCCTTGCTCAATAGCTTCTCTCTCACATAATGATATTGAACCTCTATATGCTTGGTTCTTGCATGATAAATAGGATTTGCTGCAAGATGTAAAGAACTAGTATTGTCACCAAAAATCATTGGTGAGTTAAAATGTAATCCCAAATCTGAATATAGCAGTATGATCCGTATGGCTTCTTGAGTAGCATTGGCTAATCCTCTATATTCAGACTCAGTGGAAGATAAAGCAATAGTAGGTTGCTTCTTGGAAGACCATGAAATGGGCTTATGACTTGCAAAAGAGAAATAACGTGAGGTACTCCTCCTATCATCCTTACAACCTGCCCAACCTACATCTGAGTATAGTTTGATATCCAAATCTGAAGTATATGGAAAGTATAAACCTTGATTTTAAGTACCCTTGAGGTACTTCAGGATCCTCTTGGCAGCTTCTAAGTAAGGTGCTTTAGGTTTGTGCATAAATTAACTTAAGACACTTACTCCATAAGCAATATTAATTCTTGTCAATGTAGCATAGTTTAGGCTTCCTACTATGCTTTGATAACTTGCAATGTCTTCCAGCAAATCACCATCATGAGCACTTAACTTTTGATTTACCTCCATAGGAATGCTACCTATCTTGGCATTCTCCAAGTGGAACCTCTTCAACATATCGGGCACATACTTTCTTTGAGTAATGTAAATTCCATAATTTTTATAGACTAATTCAAGTCCAAGAAAATATTTTAGTGATCCTAGATCACTAATTTTGAACTCTTGCATCATTAGGTGCTTGATATGTTTGAGGCCATTGGCATCACTACCTGTAAGTATGATATCATCAACATACACACATAGGTTTATCACTCTGAATTACTTCTCTTGACAAATAGAGAAGTATCTGCTTTGCTCATGATGAATCCTTGATCTTGAAGGTATGTAGTCAACCTATGGTACCATGCCCTAGGTGCCTGCTTCAATCCATAAAGAGCTTTGTTTAGTTTACACACATAAATTACCTTGCTTGGTTCTTCATAGCCAGGAGGTTAACCATGTAAACCTCCTCTAAAAACCTACCATTAAGAAAAGCATTTTTTACATCCAATTGGTACATATTCCAATTCCTTGATGGAGCCACACGTACCAATACTCTGACGGTTGGCATTTTGGCCACAGGTGAGAAAGTTTCTTCATAATCAATTCCTTGGGTTTGTGCAAAACCCTTGGCCACAAGTCTAGCTTTATACGTGTTTATGGATCCATGTGAGTTTCTCTTGACTTTGTAAATCCATCTAGAACCAATTACCTCCATTGATTCCTTCTTTGGCACTAGCTCCCAAGTATCATTCTCCTTGAATGCTTCTATTTCTTCATCCATAACTTCCTTCCATTCTGCCTTGGTCCTTGCCTCTTCATATGAGGTAGGTTCCTCACATGATAAATCCTTAGCAAAATAAATAGACTTCTTAGTAACTAAAGAAGTTTCATACCCATATTTGATTGGCTTCTTGCTCTCCCTTTGTGATCTTGTAATTTCTCACTTGGATGATTCTGGTAATCTTCCAATCTCTTCATCTTGACCTTGCCCTTTGATTTCCATGCTTTGAACTCCTCCAAATTGATGGTGTCCTCATCATCTAATTTGATGTCTTCAATCTGATTTGGTTCCTTCTTGGTGAGACTTGGAAACTCCTCTTCCAAGTCATATGGCAACTTAACCTTCCTACATTCACTTTCAAACCAAGAATCATTCTCATCAAACACAACATCTCTACTGAACATAAATCCTTTGTTGCATGGATTATAGAACCTGTACCCTTTCTGGTTTGAATCATACCCTATGAAGATGCACTTCTCTGCCTTAGGGTCTAGATTACCTCTAATTGGAGATGGGATATGCACATAAGCAACACATCCAAAGATCCTGCAATGATCAAGTGATGGCCTCTTACCATGCCATGCTTCATATGGGGTCATCCCATCAAGTGATTTGGATGGAAACATGTTAATAAGGTAAGTGGTAGTAGATACACTCTCTGCCCATAGATAATTAGGTAATCTTTTCTCATTTAGCATTGACCTAGCTATTTCAACAATCAACTTATTTCTCCTCTCTGCCACCCTATTTTGCTCAGGGGTATACCTTGTTGTAATCTCCCTTTTGATTCCTCTATCCTGCAAGAATGCATCAAATTCATTTGAGAAGTACTCACCTCCTCCATCTCACCTTCGTCTCTTTAGAATTCTTCCTGTTTGGTTTTCCACAAGTGCAAGATATTTCTTAAAGCAACGGAACACTTCATCTTTGTGCTTCATAAAGTACAAGATACTCCACCTATTGAAATCATCAATGAAAGACACATAGTACCTTGAGCCAAAAATTGAAGGGTCCTTGCTTGGTCCCCACACATCTAATGTGGAAAGCTCCAAGTAATCCTCATGCATATAGCCTTTCTTTGATAAGGGTAACCTGTCAGATTTACCAAACTGACATGCACCACATTTATAGATCATATGTTTCTTGGATACATTAGGTATCCCAAGCACACATTGATCTCTACATATTTGCTTTAAAGTCCTCTCACCAATATGCCATAATCTTTTATGCCAAATTGCAAGCTCTGATAATGTTTGATATTTGTAATTATAGAGTGCAATATTCCTTGTATCTTCAAGTTCAAATGTAAATACTCTACATGTCTTCTCTCCCTTGGCAATTCTCTTGAATCCATGTTGGGGATCCTCCACAAATGCTCCATATTTGTTGAACCTAACCAACAAACCTTTTTCCACAATATGTCCAACACTCATCAAATTCTTGGTGATTGTAGGTACATAAAGAACCCTGCTCAACAAATTTCTATTCCCATTAGAGGTTTTGCCATTTCCTACCTTGACCAATAAATGCTTGGTGTCATCACTTGTTTTCACTTGGTGCTTTCCCTTTGGTTTCTCAAGGTCAAAGAGAAGAGCTACATTGCCTGCCACATGGTTTGAACATCCTGAGTCAATATAGAAGAGGTGTTCATCATTCATACCTTGCTTTGAAGTCATGTTCATAATCAGAAGGGAATCCTCTTGATCCTCTATGTAATTGTTATAGTCTTTTCTTGATTTGTAGCCTCCTTGATAGTTATTTGTTGTTGTAGTTGTTGTTGTTGTAGCTTTCAGTATGATTGAAGCTTCCTCTTTATTGTGAGTAGCCACCCCTTTGGTATCCTCTTCCTCTTTGATTCTTGAAGTTCCTATAGCACTCATCTATAGTGTGATTAGACAATCCACATATGTTGCATGGCGAAGGGTTGAAAGGTATCCCCCTACCTTGATTACCTCCTTTGCCCCTACCTCTTGAGTTCCTACCTCTTCTTGCAAAGTTAGCTTGAGAAGTAGTACCTTTTATCTTCAACCTTTTTTATTTTCCCTTTCTCTTTAGACTTGCCTTTATCTCTCTATCGGGCAGAAGAGTTATTACCTCTTGATGGTTCTCCATTTTTTTTGGGCTTGGCTTCATGGGTAAAGAGTTTCCCCATGAGAGTGGTAATTCTCGAATCTGCATGTCCATGTATAAGTCCATAGCAGTTGTGAAGCTTTCCCATTTGTCATCTGCCTTGATGCCAGTGATCACTTGTCTCACAATTTGCTCCTCTTCAATCTCCTCTCCTATGCTTGCCGATTGGTTAGCCACGTCTTTGACTTTGGTCACATACTCTGAAACACTTTGCTTGGGTTGCTTCTTTTGAGTGGTAAACTCAATCCACAATTGATTCTTCCTAGCTCTTTTGTTGGAAGAAAAGTATGAAGACAATGTATCCCAAGTCTCTTGGGATGTTTTATAGTTCCTAATATATGCAAGAAGGAAGTCAGAGATAGATTTAAGAAGATATGACCTTGCTAATGCATTTTTGGCACACCATGAGTTGATTCTTTCAAGCTCCTCTCTTGTAGGTTGTCCTTTGCTTCTGAAAATGGGCCTCTCATCATCTCCTCATATGTATCCATAGAGAGTCCTTCCTTGTAGATATGTCTTCATCCTCAAGGACCATGCTTGGTAGTTGTTTCTATCCAATTTATCAATAAAAGAAGGGAAACCATCTCCCATTTTACCTCAAATTGCTCTCATACCACTGTTGGGAAAGATGGATGGACACCTCAAGAAATGAGTTGGTACTACTAATCCCTGCTTTGTACCTGCCCTATTTTACTTCAGACTCTCTTATAGGCCCCTTTAGCTTTCCAATGACACTAAATAAGTGCCTATGTACCTTGGAGATGATGCTTCAACCAATTTGATCAAAGTAGATAAGTTTGCAACTAGCTAGTGACCAAAACGTTGCTATTTTTCTTGATACCTACTGGATGTTTTGCTCAATACTCCCAGTACAGTGGCAGTAAGAAAACTTCCTTCTGAGGGTATCTAATTATCTTAGAGAGCTAATGATTCAAAGTGGAATCACTTAAAATGATAGACTACACAGTGAGCAATTTCTTTAGCAAGTAGAAGCTTACCCCTCACTTTCTAGGAACTCTCTAGAGAATGACTAGTGACCACTTCAGATGATTTTCTCCCAATTCGCTGAATGAAATTTCTTCAAAACTTTGATACCTTGTAATAGAATTTGAGCTGGTTCCAAAAAGCTATAGATCTTTGAAAAGGATGGAGAAATGAATGAGATATGATCATTCAAGTATACTGCTCTAAGTGAACATAGCAGAGATGAAGATTGATGTAATCAACAATGTAATGTATTATGTAACAATGTTATACATGATCATTGACATGAATATGATGCCCAATGAGGGTGATAGGAGTAGGCTATAGTGTATGCCTCTCAACTACATCAAATGATCAACAATATGCTCAGTAATGGGGGCACATTTGGCTGCAAGTTTACAAGTCTCTTGTATAGAGAGATTCTTCAAATTTAAATTTCAAATTCAAATGACCTTCAACATAAAAGTTCTTCCTCTAAATGAGGAGATATTCTCTCATCAAAAAACTCGTACCATGAAGCTCTTCTAACTCCACGAGTTTAGTGGCTTTTCAAGATTCTTCTAAGTCAAGTGACTTTTACAAAGGTTAATGGTGAAAACCATAAGCAATGGTTCATGTGGTTCTTCAAAACATTGCACATAGCTTCTTCAATGCCTAGCCAAGTGTGAAGGCTTGGCATTTGCTCCAACATGCATGCCTAGAAAAATCATCAGTGAAACTCAGGAAGCAAAGATAGCTCCCAAAAGAAGGTGTCTACATAGGACCACAGACATCACTGTGAACAAGTTGTAATTTTTGAGTAGCTCGAACTGAACCATCTTTTTGGAAGGAGGAATGCTGCATTTTGCCGAAAATATAGCCTTGATAGACATGTTTCCGAGGTGTCTCAAGTTTGGACAAAGAGGACACCATTTCAGATTTCTATAGGCCTAGCAAACTAGCAAAATTTAGATGACCAAAGCATGCATGCCAAAGCTTTGCATCTAACATAGCCTAAGAATCATGTACTGCACATGTTGAATCATTCATAGATTTTTCATAGTCTATGAAATTATATAGCCAACGACATAAAATGCTAAAAGCAATAATCACGTTGCCATTTGATAGATTATGAAATGTAGATCTGTCATCAATAAATTTCACAACCAATCCAATATTGGCTAAAGCTAAAACTGATAATAGATTCTTCTTGATCCTTGGAACAAATAAAGAGTTCGACAATGTAAAAGAACTACCATCAGCAATAGTCAGAATGATCCTACCAAATCCAATGACAATATAAGAGGAGTTGTTGGTGCATGTGACAATATTTCCTATAAGGATAGGCTCAAGTAAAGTGAAGAAACTACATTACGAGGTAACAGGTTTGGTTGATCCACTATCAAAATACCAAACATCTGAGTCTATTGCAAATATACATTCTTCAGGAGAAGATGCGTCAAAACTGTAAATAGTAGTAAATGCACATTCTTCATTCTGCACTAGACTAGCACACTCTGTTTTCGGTGTAGAGGCCTCTACAACAACCAATCTAGCCTCTTTTTCTTTGCCTCTTATTTATGTGCCTCTTTTCTCTTTGCCTCTTTTGCAGCCAATTTCAAATAATTCTTCATGAAATGATCATTTGATTTACAGTACTTGCAAAACAATTTCTACTTTTTTGTTTTTTTTTCTCTGTCTTCCTTCTTCGATTGTGTAGAATTAGCAAGTTTCTGTTTACTAGTAGAAGAGCTCCATTTACCTTTGCCCTTTTGATTAGCCAAGAAAGCTTGATGTGCAACATGCATAATGGAGCTGCTCTACTTAGAGTAATCTTCTTGCAACATAACATAGACTAACTCCTCAAATGTTAAGGCATTTGGATTGCTTTTCATCATCAAATGAAGAGTAGAAGCTTAACTCTAATATGAATCAAGAAGAACATTCATAACAGTCTACACAAGTAAATTATCAGGAAAGACTTCATCAGCAGAAATCAATTGTTCCTTCAAATCTTTGATCTTTGTCAAAAAACTATCCATGCAATCTCTTTCATTCATGTGCTCACTCTCCAACTGTTTTTGCCAGAGGTAAGCAACACGAGCCTCATCCGTTGCCTGGTATAAAGTGGCAAGTGTATCCCAAGCATCCTTTTCTTTTCTACAAGAGTGAATGTGAGGAATAATGGCACGTTTGACAGACAAGGCTATCAATGCATGTGCTTGAGCATCTCTTCCATCCCAACCAATTTGCTCTACATTAGGTGCAGCAAAAACCCTAGCACAAACAAGAATATGCAAAATATCACCATCTCTGACGCCATCTGCACAGCTTCCGTACTTGTATTTGCAGGTATAATAGGATGTTTTTCAACACCCTCCACAATATTCCATAGTTATTTTATGACCAATACATGACGCATCATATAAGCCCATAATGGGTAATTTGTACCATGCAAATTATGCTCAATAGCCAACATATGGAATACATCACTGCTTTCAACTATGACCACTCAGTAAAATACCTTGATGCAAAAAAATGATTGTATCTCAAAATGTTGGACAAAACTACCCTATCGAGTTATCTAAACTTGTAGCAGACTTTGAGATGCTTATATTGGAGAATCGAAATCTGTATACATCTTTGGCACAAAAAGGCAAAATAGCTTGCACAAGCTCTACAATAGTGCATTCGGAGGCTGAAACAAGCTCAGATCACAATTTCGGCACCACAAAGCAAAGTTGTTTTGATCTCCAAATCACCTTGAGTATTGTTGGAAAACAATGTCCCAATAGTTCTTTTTTGCTAAGAGTATATAGCATGTATAGAGCTTAGTATTATTTTCCTACAAGAAAAACAGCACGGGCGACGTGGCTAAGATGATGTCCTCCTATCGAATTCACCATGGTTCAAGTCCTCGCGGTAGCATGCAGATCGCGTAGACGTTTTTAACAAAGCAAAATTGTTTCTTGAAAAGCACACCGACGGACGGATCGCGATTAAATTTGATCATAGTTTTTTCTTAGCGATCGTATTCAGTCGTGCTTTGTTTTATGCTTTTGGGAGTGCTTTATTTCAAGGAAGCTATACTATATAAGAAGAGTCTTGGGCTCATTGTATGGATCCATCACCTAGTTTCAACAACAAGCTTTGGAGCTTTGTTACCTCAATAGAGGTGGTGCTTCTTAGCACATGGGGCAGCCATGTTGCTATTTAGGAGCATGTTGAGGAGCGGCTATGGAGTTCTTCTTGGAGGAGAAGAGTGTGCTGACACTCTTGCTCATGGAGAGGATTTACCCCATAGCAACTTGGTGGTGTGGATCAACCATTCACATGATGTATTTGAAGATTGTCTTCTACATGAAGATTTCGGGTTACTTCAAAGACATTGGATGGTGGTTAACATAAGATTTACACCTTATGTTAAGAATTTAGGTACATATTCTCTTTATGCACATAGGTACTACTTGGAGTTTATGGAGGCAGTAACATCCATATCAGGAGGAGTCCTATTCGGCATAGGTACAAGAGAATCAATACATATATGCTTTATGCATATTTGGATGAGGTGTTCGAGAAGGTATGTTTATATGAGTTTGAGGATTTCGGGCAGCAAACTTGTTAGCATTCTTTGCTACTTTTGTAAGTATGTGATCTTTTCACACACGTGTCTAACTTAGGGACTTCCATAGCCTAAGGTTAGATGAGGGTTTGTTGATTATCAGTTTTAGACTGATCCTTCCTCTTTCTATCACTCATATTCACTCTTCTACAACCTATCAGGTCAAGCATCTCATGTATATTCAGATTTCTATCCATACATCTGAATATGTTTGTTACATTTGTACATTCACTCATCCATCTATTTTTGTTCACATAGAGTGGTTGAGAGTTTTGCTCCCACATTGTACATTGAACATTGGTATATATGATAGTGTGAGTAAGACTTGGCTTAGGTAACACTTTACACATGTTGTTTAGTCTCTCTCTTTCTCTGTCTCATCATTTGTATGATTAAGTGTGGTATGTTCATGTTTTGTCAATATTGGAAGATTGCTAGATTCTATGTTGTATATGCTGGACATAGGGAACCTTGGACCTGTGGTATTAGTTATGGGCTTACTAAATTTCCAACATTTGGTATCAGAGCTTTAGGGCTTTGGCATCAGTGCATTCAGGCTCTCAGATTCCCAGGTTCCCAGACTTCCAAGTTTACAAAATATGATTTAAGGGCATCTTCTAACTTTGACATTTGACATACACACTTAATCTAGATGAGTAGAGATTCGAGAATTAGACAATTCGGTTAAGTGTTTATTCATCAGTGTGGAGTATGAAGTTGATGATCTGTTAGCAGCCGAATACTTCTGTAAAGTATGTACAAAAGTATTGTTTGAAGACCAAAACTTGATGAAGAGAAGGCTATTTCAAATTCAAGGAAAAACAATGATTTGGAGAAGATGAAGGAACCAGATCAACATCAAATCACAGGTATCAGTTTCTACTATCATATTATCATTTGCAGGTCATATCTTAGAAGAGCAGTTATGAAGAGATTTGAAGGATTCAAGGAGTGCTTTTATACACTTTCATTTTTTGAAAGTTAAAGCATTAACTACATCAAAACAGGTATCTAGAGGTTTTTCTAGAGAGTTTTTGAGAGATCTCTTTCATGGCAAGAAAATTCTCCAAGAAGACAAATTTGGAGAGCATCAGTTTTGTTTTCAGCCAATCTTGTTGGTTGGAAGTTTTTGCTCACATTTTGTATCTAGAGAGGTAACTCTAGAAAGGTAATTCATCATTCAGACAAAAGGTTGGTGAATTCAGTCATATCAGTCATTTGAAGTAGAATTTTTATTCAGAGATATGAGGAGATGATAAAACATGATTCTATATTCACTTCCATTTGTATACCATGTTTGTTTTGTCTCTTACTCTTAGCACTAGAGGAAGAGAAAAGGTAATTTGAAGAAGTCAAGAGTGCTTGCTACTTCAAGATGAAGATAACAAAAGGTATGGAAGAGAAGGATGAAGATGTTGACATCATCAGGTGGAAGAAAGATGGAGAAGAAGAAAGTCCAACAATTCCAAAGGGAAAGTAAGACTTCCTTTTCTCATATATTTTCCATATACTTTTCCTATTTATCCTCTACATCCAAAGACAAGTTTGCGAGAACATCTTTGTGAAGATAGTCTAAAGAAGAAGCAGTTTCTTGTTTTGCATTACACTTGGTCATGGTTTAGTAGATTTGATAAATAATTGCATTGAGAGAAAGAAAAGCAGTAGATATATGTTTTGACTCATATATATATGAGTTATGTTTTAGTTGAAGCTTTTAAGCAGACAACTTATATGTTCCCTCAAAGAATTCTTGGAGTGTCATACAGAGCTACTTGGTATATGATAAGTTGCAGACAAGTATATTTCTTCTTTATCTAACTCTTGAGGTAAAAGAGTTTTTTGTAGCAGATGTTGAAGACTTGGAGTGAGGTTTTTGGGTTTGGAAAAGTTACCTCATATTGATTATATTCAGTATATTCAAGAAAATTCAGATTTTTGATGCACTAGTCAGTTAAAGAATCTACTTTCTATGATTGTCTTGATTTTTGGATACATGCTTGTATTCAAAAAGGTGTTCCATCAACTCCTATCACTTGACTAAGAAGTGGAATTAGCCAAAAGAAAGTCAAGTAGGTACTATCACATTTCACTTGGGAAGAATATGAAAAGATGAAGTATCAACTTGCAGCTTTTGGAGTTCTCAAGGTGAGAAGTTTGTCCACTTATGTTTCAAGTAGGAGTTGCAAATTCTTGGGAAGGATTTTTTTGAAGAAACATTTTTCAACTTTGTGAGAAGCATGGACACTTAGAGACATTCAGGTAACAAATCAAACATTCAGTCATGAAGGTTTGATGAGAGCAGATTCTACACAGGTATTTTGTTGGATGATCTTGATAGATCTTATATGATATTGGATTATCTTATATGATCTTGAATGATCTTGAAGATCTTGAGTATTTATGAGTCTATTTTCTATCCTTTGTTTATAAGGTTCTTAGCATTGGAAGAAGTAAGTCAAAGATTCAGGTTCTATCAGATTTGTGTTGTAGAGAGATAGAAGAAGATACTTGTTATGTTGCAGAAAGGTTTTGAATCCTATAATGCTTTCAGCAAGGTTTTGTTATGTTAAGATCAGCTAACCTTATTCTAAAATATGGGAAGCTGAAGAGTTATAGTGAAAGCTATTGGCAACTACAGTGCTAATAAACAGGGTTCAAAGATTTTGTTTTAGATACAGGTATTGATCACTAAAGATCAGATTTATGAAGGAAGACGTTCCAGATTTCATAAAGTCTGATATAATTTGAAGAATTTTGGATGCTAGTGTCAAGTCATCTAGGGGGGTGATGAAACATGAAGAATTATTTTTAGCCATATGTGAAAGAATGCAAAGTCATACCTATAGGTATTCCTATTTCAGGTATTCCTATATTTCCTTTGTTAGGTTCTCTTTATGTTCCAGCTTTGAAAGAAGAAGGAAGAAGGAGAATGTTTGGAGAAAGTTCCTATTAGATGTTCCTGTTTAAGAGAAGGTTCCAGAGTTCTACTAAAGAGAAGCCTGATATTGGTATGTTTAAGAGGTGTGCACATTTATGTTTATACCAGTTTCTGAAGGAAAGAGGTATGAAAGACTTACAGATTAAACAAGGATGACGACAAGATGACATCATAGATTTTTTTATGAGACTCATGAGTTGATTTCAGTTGATTTTAGTTGAGTTGAGTTGACTTGACTTGAGTACAGTTAGAGATGAACCAGCAGTGTTCATGATACACTAAGTTGTGAGTCGTCAATCACAAGTTCCAAGATTCAGTTCTTGGTTTTGTTTAGTGTATTTACATGACACAGCAGAAGTACGTTGAGAAAGCTTTTGTAAGGTAAATGCAAATATGTGGATCCTAGTGTATGTTTTCAGGTTTGAGAAGAGAGGAGATAGCAAGTTCAAAGTTAGTACTTGCTACATTTGTTGTCAAGCAGTGATTGCTTGATGTGTACACTATTGGATATCTAGTTTGAATATTTTCTCAGGTATTATGGTTCATATTCAACAAGTTCAAGTTTGAAGAAAAGCCAAATTCAGTTTTGAAGAAGACTTTTGAAGAACAGGTTTGAAGGTCAGTTCGAGAGTAGTACAAGCTTGAAGCTTGTGATACTTTGAAGCTTATGAAGTTTGCAGATCCAATTCAGTTTGTACCATTGTGACATTGAAGGGGGGATTGTTGGAAAACAATGTCCCAATAGTTCTTTTTTTCTCAGAGTATACAACATGTATAGAGCTTACTCTTATTCGCCTACAAGAATAGCAGCGTGGGCGACATGGCTATGATGATGTCCTCCTATCGAATTCACCACGGTCAAGCCTTGGCGGCAGCACGTAGATCACGTAGACATTTTTAACAAAGCAAAATTGTTTTTGAAAAGCACACCGATGGACAGATCGTGATTAAATTTGATTATAGTTTCTTCTTAGCGATCGTATTTAGTCGTGATTTATTTTATGCTTTTGGGAGTGCTTTATTTCAAGGAAGCTATACTATATAAGAAGAGTCTTGGGCTCATTGTATGGATCCATCACCTAGTTTCAACAACAAGCTTTGGAGCTTTGTTACCTCAATAGAGGTGGTGCTTCTTAGCACATGGGGTAGCCATGTGGCTATTTTGGAGCATGTTGAGGAGCGGCTATGGAGTTCTTCTTGGAGGAGAAGAGTGTGCTCACACTCTTGGTCATGGAGAGGATTTACCACGCAGCAGCTTGGTGGTGTGGATCAACTATTCACATGATGTATTTGAAGATTTTCTTCTACATGAAGATTTTGGGTTACTTCAAAGACATTGGATGGTGGTTAACATAAAATTTACATCTTATGTTACGAATTCAGGTACATATTCTCTTTATGCACATTGCTACTACTTGGAGTTTATGGAGGCAGTAACATCCATATCAGGAGGAGTCCTATTCGGCATAGGTACAAGAGAATCAGTACGTATATGCTTTATGCATATTTGGATGAGGTGTTCGAGAAGGTATGTTTATATGAGTTTGAGGATTTCTAGCAGCAAACTTGTTAGCATTCTTTTCTACTTTTGTAAGTATGTGATGTTTCCACACACACGTCTAACTTAGGGACTTCCATAGCCTAAGGTTAGATGAGAGTTTGTTGATTATCAGTTTTGGACTGATCCTTCCTCTTTTTGTCACTCATATTCACTCTTCTACAACCTATCAGGTCACACATCTCATGTATATTCGGATTTCTGTCCATACATCTGAATATGTTTGTTACATTTGTACATTCACTCTTCCATCTATTTCTGCTCACATAGAGTGGTTGAGAGTTTTGCTCCCACATTGTACATTGAACATTGGTATATATGATAGTGTGAGTAAGCCTTGGCTTACGTAACACTTTACACATGTTGTCTAGTCTCTATATATCTTTGTCTCATCATTTGTATGATTAAGTGTGGTATGTTCATGTTTTGTCAATATTGGAAGATTGATAGATTCGATGTTGTATATGCTGGACATATGGAGCCTTGGACTTGTGGTATTAGTTATGGGCTTACTAAATTTCCAACAAGTATGCTCACTAAATTTTCTGTGATTCTCAGATTGTGACTAGAGGGGTGTTGATGATGCCCTAGATGAAGCGGTGACCTGCTCTCATACCAATTATTGGAGTGTGTACAAGGAACAGTACTGAATGTATTAGCACTTGAATGTACAAAGATAAGTAACCCATTAGGGCTATAGGCATATATACAAGCTGGGGGACAAAAACTCCTAAAGAGGGGAAAACGTGCCACAACAGTCCTAGTGTGTTCACACACATCACTACCTAAACATATCAACAATTTATTCAAGTATGCATAAAAAAAGCCTTAAAAGTTAGGGTTTAGGGACTTATACAATCATACATATCTAAATACATAAAAACCTTAGGGTTTATGGTTGTAAACAAGCATATAGAGCTAATTATATAATGGGTTATCATTTTAAGATTTATACAATCATACATACTTAAATACATAAAAAGTTAGGGTTTCGAGGTTTAAATTGGTGTATAGACCTAAAAACATAATTGGTTAGGGTTTAAGGATCTATACAAGCATGTAATGTTTATACACATAAGAAATTAGGTTTTTGGGGTTACGACAAACATATTTACCTAGATACAAGGATTTATACAATCCTAGGTACATAAAAAAAAAAATAGGGTAAGGCATTTACAAAGCATATAGCCTTAAACACACAACAAATTAGGGTCTAGATATCTATACAAGCATGTAATATTGAAACACATAATAAGTCAGGGTTTCGGGGTTTTTCAAACATATATGCCTAAATACATAAAAAATTAGAAGTAGGGATGTGTATGAGCTGTTGGGTGTGTGCACAAGTGCTAGAGACACACAAAAAGCACACACAAGGAGCACAAGTGCAACAAGACACACAGAGAAGAGAGATGGTTGGAATAGCTCTCTCTATTGACGATGAACTGAGCTGAATAATATCCCTAAGTACAAATTACCACCACATATGAGTAAATCATGTATGTTGTAACATGGGGAAAAAACCTATAGGTAGCACTAGAGTAAAAAGTGAGGTTCACATCAAAGCTACTTGAGGAACACATAAGTGTAACAAACCCCCCTAGAGCAAATGATGTGAACACATACAGATAGTGACAAATCAGCCCCCACAAGGTAATAAGCCTAAAGCTTTGTGAAAAGCTTCAAACTTTTCCTGTGGAAGAGCTCTGGTGAATACGTCTGCCACATTATCTTGTGTAGGCACATATACCAAATCAATATCTCGTGCATGAAGGCACTCTCTCAAATAGTGATAATGAACCTCAATGTTTTTGCTTCGTGCATGGAACACTGGGTTTCGTGCAACAGCCAATGCACTTTGACTATCAGTGAGAATATGCGTAGCACCATCAATCTCCATGCAAAGATCCATCACTAGGCGTCTTAGCCATATACACTCCATTGTAGCTATGAAAACTGCCCCGTACTCAGCTTCACAACTCGATGTTGCCATTGTGGGTTGCTTCTTACTCAACCAAGATATGCATGAGTCTCTAAGCAAAGAGCAATTACCGCTAGTGGACACGTGAGAATCATAACAACCAGCCCAATCACTATCTGTAAAAGCATGCAAGCATGGCTGAATATCTCTTCCATAAAAGATACCTAAGCTCAAAGTGCCTCTGAGATATCTAAGCACATGTTTAGTGCTACTGAGTGCCAAGGCTATGCATGAATCGACTCAACTAGGAAACTACATAGTGTATATCTGGCCTTGTGTTGCATGCATATATAAGACATCCCACAACTTGCTGATAAAGAGAAGTGTCAAATGCATCATTGGAATCCAAAACTGAGAACATGAATCCTGTCTCAACTCGTGTGGAAAGTGACATGCAATCCTCAAAGTCAAAACACTGAAGTAGTTTTTCAACATACTTTGCTTGATGCATAACAATTCCTACCTCATCGGATACAAATTGGATGCCAAGATAGTAGCTCAAAAGACCAAGATAAGTGACGTCAAAAGTACGCTGCAAATCAGCCATAAGAATGTCAAGTTTTGCATCACATGACCTAGTCAAGAGTATGTCATTGACATAAGAACAAGCACTGTAAGATCAGCCCCATCTTTGCATACATAAAGTGTGCTTTCAATCGGACTACATATGAAGACAAGAGCAATCAAGTGCTTATGGATTTTTTCATAGCATGCATGTGGAGCTTGCTTGAGACCATACAAGGCTTTATGCAAGAGACAAAGCATACGCTCTTTCCCTTTCATAGCAAATCTAAGAGGTTGCTTCACATAGATCTCTTCTTGCAATTCACCATTCAAGAAAGCTATTTTTATGTCCAATTGATGCACTTACCAACCTTGATGGGCAGCCAATGCAACCACGGTATGAATGGTAGTCATGCATGAAGTAGGTGCAAAGGTTTCCTCATAGTCAATGCCATATTGTTGCACATATCCTTTGGCAACCAATCCAACTTTGTAGCTATCAATGCTACCATCAGACTAAGTTCTCTTAATCTTGTAAACCCACTTTGTACCAATGGCATTTTTTCCTTTTGGAAATTCACATAACTCCCAAGTACCATTCCTATGTATGGAATCCATATCTGATTGCATAGCACTCATCCATTGTGGATCATCACATGCATCTTCAAAAGCACTACTATGGATTGTTCCCATTCTACATAGCTTGGAATTTTCTTCAACATGGAACTTCTCAAGCACAATTTGTAAGTATATTATGTTAGTCATGTGTGTGAAAACATATAGGTATGCCAGGGCAGTGTGTTCCCTATTCAAGTGATTTTGTTTATTCTTTTCATGTCCATAAATCTAAGGTGCTAAGTATAATTATAGAATAAAAGGCATAAAAAACATTCATATTAACACTAAATGACAAATGATAGCATCCATATCTAATGAATAGACACACAACACGTGGTTGGTCTTTTCACCTCTCTTGGGTCAAGCAAGGGTTCAACCCTCAGAGACACTTTTGCCCTAGTTGGTTGAGTCAAAAGATGAGTCGATAAATAAAAAAATAATACTAAATAATACAAAATTATGCCTCAAGGTGTCTAATCTTTTAGCATTGATGACCTCATCGATAGCCTATTCAGTACCTTTTTTGTTCACCTTGGGTTGGCCTTTCAATAATCCTCTTGATGCTTCTTGATTTCTTCATAGTTTTTTTGACATTGATAGAGTGGGATCTTGTAATAGTGTGAAGATATGATTTTTCTCTATGTTCCAATACAAGATAAAATTATAACATATGTCAAGAAAGCTCTAGATAATTGAAAAGCCTATGAAAATCTCAAATCTTTTGACTTTCTCATTGTTCCTATTTTGCGTAGCTTGGGAATTCCTTCAACATGGAACTTCTGAAGTAGGATTTTTAAGTATATTATGTTTATCACGTGTGTGAACACATAGGTATGCCAAGGTAGTACGTTCCCTATTCAGCTGAATTTTACTTTTCTAAATTTTATACATGCCCATAAATCTAAGTTGCTACGTATATTTATAGACTACACACATAAAAACATTACATTCTCTAAGCATACGAATGTTTGCATCAAGCCTAGGTTTTTTATAAGGGGGAGTTTTTTTGGCTAGATTCTACTTTCCTTTGCCTGAATTAATTGAAAGAAGAACTATACAATTGGAGGGACATATATAGTACCTATAAGACCCGCTGTATCCCAAAATGTAGGTGTTCAGACGGCCCAAAGGCAGTAGGTAAACTAGTTTGAAAGCTTGCCTAAAGTCCAATGTTTTTTAAATCACAATTGACAAGGGTTGAACCCTTGCCTTCGCCTCAAGAGGCAAGACTTCCATCCAACTGAGCTAATGTGCTCAACTCCATCAAATGAAGTTAAGTTAAAAAAATATTCGATATTTAATACTCTACATTTTTTTGAATCGTCAAAGGAGAATAGCTCTTTATGAAGATTTTGCATCGTACTTAGTACGAGAATACTCAACTTTTAAAGTAAAGAAGTCTTGAAAAGCTGTTTGGAAATTTTGTTTCTATGGCGACTAATTTTCTAGCATGCATTTTCCCTGTCCTCATCATTCTTATAAAAAGTAGTTTGTATATTTGGCTTACCAAAAAGTCAAGATTGTCTACGTGTTTTGCAATGGATATCCTAAAAACTCGAGCTGGATTTCTCTATTTCCTCTTTCCTTTGCGTGCCTTCAAAGTGCATTAGAAGGATAAGGAACATTAACATTGAATCTCATTAGGAAACTAATACAACGAGCAACTTCCATTGGATATTCGTAGAAGGGGGAGATATTCTATGCAGTGTCTGGATATAAATGAGATCAAAATTCGTTGATAAACCGAGTGGAGCTCTGTAGACAGAATGAGAACAAAAGGAAAGTTGGAAGTCTCCCATTGTTGTAAAGGAGAGAAAAAAAAAAGATGAGCTGTCTGTTTCGCCTTTACAGATGGATTGGAGTATTAGAGTCCTACAAGTATGGTGATATATTTACGTGTTCTTGTTCATCTTTGAGACTTCGAGGTCTTAAGGAGACTCAATAGAATTGTCGTGTTTTTGTTACATTCAACTTTGTGGGTACGGCCTTACATGAACGTATTGTCCACGGAAATCATCTCAAACACATTTACATACACACATCACACAAATTCATTGAAAACTACATAAGCGCATACATTGACGCATGCATACATATGAGTACGAATGGGTAAAAATTATGTACACACACTTTCGCACATAAAATCGTACATGCACAAATATATTACATAAAATAAAAGACGCAAATAACACGCAATATGCATACAGATCAATATGCATACTATAAAAAAATTGTGAAAGAAAAAAACGGGATACAATCGTTCAACACGGAACTCTTATGAACAATGAATTGCACATTCACATACAAATTTATGAAATTGCAAAATTGAGGATCAGCAGCGCAGCACACATGGTTGGGATTTCTGTGTCTCCTGTATCTGGCGAGGGTTCACTCCCCACAGACTGCCAGACCATGGCTTTTCTTTGAGAGACCATGGGTTTTTTTCTTTTAGTCCTGTGGAAGAAGATTAAAAACAAAGCCATTTTGGAAATTTGGAAGGAGAGATGCTACCAATTTTTGTGGATTATGTTGAGTGGCCCTAGACTTACTTGCGAGAAGAATTAGGAACTCCAAAAGCTCCCACCTTTCAAACAACATAATACTTTTGTTTTAGAGGATAAGACGCTCAAAAGCAAATGGCTTCCATATACAAAATTAAGGTTTTATGATATATAGCAGCATAAACATAAATATCTAGAGAATTACGGTTTTATGATTTATAATAGTATATATACATAAATACCTAATACACTAGGGTTGAATGAATTACCGTAGTATTTATATGTAGATACCTTAATAAATTAGGGGGATTTAATAGCAGTAAATATACATAAATAGCTTAAAAATTAGGTTTTAAGGATTTATACTGGTCTATATGTAAATAGTAATATAAATCCTAAAATCCTAGTTTTTAAGGTGTCTACATACATATATACATGTATATAAATATGTAAAATATTAGGGCTTATAGAAATATCTAAAATATTAGATTTTTATTATATATATATATACATATATATATATATATGTGTGTGTGTGTGTGTACGTAAATAATTTAGAAAGTGAGGGTTTTAGGATTTATATTAGTGTATGCACATAAATACCTTAAAAATTAGGGCTTTATGATTTATACTAGTATATATATGTAAATATCTTTCAAAATGAGGGTTAATTTAAGATTTATGATAGTCTATATACCTAAAACATTAGGGTTTTAGAATCTATATTAGTGCATATAAATAGCTTAAAATTTAAGTTTTAATTATTTTTTATTTTTTATTAAACTTTAGTTAATGTCTTTGAATCATGTTGATGTGCGTCGTTTTAGCATGGTTGATGTTGGAATGATATAATATGAGATCTCTTAATTGAAGGAACAACATCATTGAATCATTGTATTATGTAGAGCATCATTGAATCATTATTCTTTGACTATCATCAGAATAGAATGAAATTGAAGTTATGGAAATCCTGTCATATGGTTTACTATCCGTACCATGAAGCATTATGGTAAAAAAAAATTACATTTTCTATTATATTGTAGATAAATGGAATTTATTTCGTTTTTCTAGTACTACTGTTTGTTGATATATATATTTGACTCCAATACCTCTTTTAAGCACACGAAATATTTTAGAACTAACTCTGAAGTTTCAAAGTATAAGAATATATGTATGCAGAACCTTCATAGCTCACTACAGACTCACTTCTTCTATCTTTAATGGACAATCCATATTATTGTTTCGTTTTGTCGTATAATATTGAACATATTATTGTTTCATTTAATCCTCATGTTTATCAAAAGATATGATATTGTTTCATTTAATCCTCATGTTTATCTCTTCACTTTCCTAACACTTAAAAGACTCCTCCACATAACTTACGCCTTAGATTTTCATAAAATTAATTTCTTGTTATTATTTGCCGTATAATATTGAACATATTATTGTTTCATTTACTCCTCATGTTTATCAAAAGATATGATATTGTTTCATTTAATCCTCATGTTTATCTCTTCACTTTCCTAACACTTAAAAGACTCCTCCACATAACTTACGCCTTAGATTTTCATAAAATTAATTTCTTGTTATTATTTGCCCCTCGAATGAATTAGAAATAAATAATTTTTGAACCCTAAACCAGCCATCCGAAAGAAATATATTGATAACCTAGACATTTTTGAAGCTTACCTGAACTCATCTCAATAAAGATAAGCATAGCTGAATGGCTCACAGTAGGTGGTTATAAACGAATGTTTTATAGATGATGAAAGAACTTCACGTTCATGAACACATTGTGAAGATATATGTAACTTGAATATATTGTGAAGATGTATATGTGTGTGTGTGTTTCTCATGGATCTCTCATACCTTTCTATAGAAGTAGAAATAATATGCTATGTTTTTATGGCCATGGATGTGCTCGCATATCTCAATTTGTGAACTAATTTGCACTTCACTACCTTCACATTGTTTTTTATAGTTTAGACTTTTTATCATCATTTAATTCCATTGTATGTTACTATTTTATCGTGTCACCGTTGAAACAGTTCAGCTTCCTATCCGGTACTTTGATCACAGATTGTTTTTTTAAATACAATGACATCTCCATTTGATAGTATAAGTGTTCTCTCATTAGTGGTATAGCATGTAACAACACATAACTATGTTTGAATAATGTGTAGCTTGTATGGAATTCACAAATGATACTTTTTGAGTTACTGAAATGAGACTACGTTAGCTCCTCGGGCTCTTTTCATTCTTGATAGAATAAGTTGTGAAATTAAATTAAAAATGTGATTATGGTCAGATAATCTTCAAAATTCAAAGGTTTCATTGTGTCCCAGGCCACTTGTCCGGGTGGTTAGTCCTATTGCCTCTTGAGGCGGGGGTGAGGGTTCTGCATTGGCTATTTCATATTTCAATCCAACAATGCATTGGCTATTCCATATTTCAATCCAACAATGCATTTGCTAACATATTCCATGTTACAATCCAACAATGCATTGGCTATTCCATATTTCAATCCAACAATGCATTGTTCAACATATTCCATAACGTATAACATGCCCCTCAGTTGAAGAAGCAACTGACCTCAAGTGATAAAATAATAAACATGGATGGCCAGTCACATGTTTCATCACTGAATAAAGAAAATAGGCATGTGCCATGTAAAAATACATGCATGGAAATGTTCATGGAGCTGGTACATTAATGTGTTGGGGTATGATATACAGGATTTAAGTCAAAATGTAATCCAAAAGTGATGACAAAAATGAATATCTGGATATGATAAAATAATAATTAATTTTCTAATCATGAATTTATACTTGAATGCATGTGCATATGAATTTTGTAAAAATTTCGGCAGCATAACGGCATGATTTTGAAAACCGGAAAATTTCCGACAAACAATTTCCATGATACATAAAGAGACCAAAAGGGGATTACACACCCTGACATATGTATTTTTTTTCTCCTCGCTAACCTGCAATAAAATACATAACTGTCCCTGCAATAAGAATTCATGTACCATACAAGACAAACCATGTTTAAACGATGCGTATATTCCATGTACGATGCAAAACATGCATGTCCAAAATGTAAGTGGATGCAAAAAGAAGACAAATATGTATATGAATTGACAAGAAACGTATCTGGATGGTTACAAAGTAATTTGCCGATGTGTGCAGGTGCTGAAGATGATCCACCCCTTTATCATAATAGCATGACAATATGCCTCAGGAATCGAGGCTTCGAAAAGATGATTAAAAAAAAAAGTTTGTTTGATGATGAATGGGTAAAGTCCAAATTCTTTTGATCTTGGAAGAAAAGCTCAAAAGATATGTTATAGCCACTCTATAAAGAGATCGTAGATATCTTTCCATAGCAGTAAAACAAAATCTCAAAAATTAAAGGTAATATGCTCCTATAGACTAAATTCAATATGTAAATACATCACAATTATCAAACATGTAAGGTAAACTGTAAAGGTAAGAATGAATCTTTAAGCTCTTCTTGAAAAGCCTTCCAGGTGCGTGGACAATCTGCACGACGAGAAAGATCATTCCACCATAACTGCGCTCGTCCTACCAAATAATTGGTGGCAAACTCAATTTTCTTATTTTCTGAATATAACCCATCGGAAAAGAAATCGTTGAATAGGGATAGCCATGATAAGACAAAGCGGCCATCTTTTCATCCGTCGAATTGAAGCATAGCATAACGTCCGTGTATGGCTTGTTGAAGTGCTTGAAGTTCTTGGTTCATAATCTCTAACTCTTGTTCGAATGAAACTCCAGGTAAAGGTGAATTACTGTAATCCGCCATGGTGCTCTTGGATCCTTGCTCTCAACCTTGCTTGGTATCTTGAACACTCACTCAAGTGCCACCCAATGATTTTGAGGAATTCACACTTCCAATCTAGCTCATTGGAAAGCTCGTTCCGAGAGCTTTCCAACGGTATATTACACGCCTCAATCCGACCTACGGATTGAAAGTTACACTTGATTCTTTGTTGGGTCCATCCTTGAAATTGCCGCGAGCGCCTTGCACAAGTACCAAAGAAAGAGAACTTGAATAACAACTCCAAGAGATGGTGGAGTGGTCAAAGTACTTCCCTTGAAAGTAGGAGGTTGTGGGTTCAAATCCTCCTACCTTAGGGACTCTAAACCTCTCTATTACCACTCAAAAATTAAAATTGCATCGCGTGTAGCCAACGGCTGCCAAGGGAGCCTTGGGTGCCAATGTTGCCAATGTATTGCTTAAGTTATTGCCTAAGTTCTTTGCCTTAGTCGACACCTTGGAGTAAGCAGGTGTAAACGCAGGTTCTGGTTCTGGAACAGGAACAGGAACAGGAACAGAAACCGAAACCGAAGACGAAGACAGAAACAGAAACCAGAACCGGAGACGGAGACGGAGACGGAGACGGAGATGGAGATGGAATCGAAATTCAGAATCGCCAACAGAGAACAGAACCCTCTGTATTGACGCGTGCAGAGCTCTGATACCACTGTTGTCAGGATCTTGCTCAGATGGAGACGGAGACGGAGATGGAGATGGAATCGGAATTCAGAATCGCCAACAGAGAACAGAACCCTCTGTATTGACACATGCAGAGCTCTGATACCACTGTTGTCAGGATCTTGCTCATGCGCATACAGAGATTATGGGCACAGAAAACACACAGAGAATAGACGCAACAAGAGACGAGATAGAACGCAGTATTGGGTGCAATCTCCCCCCATGCACTCTGTTTCAACAGTCCACAGAGTGCATGTATTTATAGGAATTTTGATTACGTCGAAAAGAGTGGTTACAAGAGGGCGGCTTCGAAAAGCAGGCATGAAACTAAAAGTTGATAACTTTTACGAAAAGCCGTTGCTTTCAATAACAGAAACTACGATCTTCAATGACCCTTATTCTGACCATTACTTTTCTAACAATAGAACCTTCTACGCGGGTTTATTTACAAGCTAAATAATAATTATTCCGATTATTGATGTTCGCCCTTTCACGCCTTGCACGCTCCTCACGAACCTTCAGCTGCTATATCAAAAACATCAAAAACATATTAATACATTAATAATATAATACTTTAAGAATGCATTGTTCAATAATATACAACAAGAACTATAAAGGAAGGATTATATTATCCTTTTACATCAGATATAAAGCTGAGAGCATACAGTGACTCAGACTGGGTAGGAAGTCAAGATGAGAGAAGGTCAACACATGGGTATATGATATACCTAGGAGATAAGCTTGTAAGCTGGTGTTCAAAGAAGCAACACACAATAGCTTTATCGTCAACAGAAGCAGAATATAAAGGACTTGTGGAAGCAGTTAAAGAAGTGATATGGATGCAGACCTTGTTCAAAAGCATGGGTATTGATCAAGGTATACCTATCATACATGGAGATAATATGAGCTCGTTATATCTTACAGCAAATCTAGTATTTCATGCAAGAACAAAACACATAGAGATTCAATATCATTTCCTGAGGGAAAAGGTAATGGAGAAGGAGATTGAATTGGTATTCACTCCTACAAAAGACCAGGTTGCAGATATTTTGACAAAGAGCTTGGATGGAGTAAAGACAAGCGGATTCAAAGAAATGGTAGGTATAAAAGAAAAGAAGAATATATGAAAGACCGGAAGATGCTAATTAGTGATTGAGGGGGAGCTGTTGGAGATTCACTCACTAATTAAGCATAATGACATAAAGACAAACGAAAGCAGAAACAAAGCATTCAGAAGCAAAACCAAAGCCTTAGTGAAGGGACAAATTCACGACTATAACATACAGCATAGAAACTTCCAGAATTATGAGTTTGTTAAAACCAGATAAAAGATTGTATATAAGTGAGCTGATAGATGTAGAAGATATAGAGTAAGAATAGAGAAAGAGGTAGAGCTCAATAGATTAGAAGACGCCAGAGATTGCATATGTAGAGATGAATAACAAAACGTGAAATGTCGGGTATTCATCTGAGAGAGATGGTAAGGAATAACTACTCAGAGTAGGAGAGTTTTCCATAGCTATGAGCAAAGTGAGGCCAAGCTATTTTGTACACATCTTCTCTAATAGAAAACACATGTTCATGTGGAAGAATTTGAGCACATTCTTCGTATGTGAAGAAATCTGATAGATTTCATGTTACTGTGAAAAGTTAGTTAACAGTTACAGTTTTCTCAATAAATGTTTTTCCGGTACTTCTACGAGTTAGATCTCGAAGTACAAAGTAAAGTTTTGTATGAGAGATAGCTTATCTTGTAGCTAGACATCTCTACTATAAACTGATCAAAAGACTTCTGTGAAACGGGACTTGTATACAGTACAAAGTCTGACCGGAAAGAGGCATCCAGAACTGGTGAAGTTTTTTCTTAAACTTCAGATAGAGTTCATTCAGTGAAGGAAGTTCAGATATCACTTCCTTACTTCATGTATACACATTTGAAGTAACTACAAAAAAAATTGCACTTGATTCCGGTAGTATTCGGATACAATTACGGTGACATTCTAGTAACAGTCCGGTGAAGTTCCGGTGGAATTTTGGTGAGTTCAAAACACAGTTTTGACAAAGTTAAGTGACGCAAAGATTGTTTAATTGTAAGCTAATACAGTATTGTAAAGACTGAAGTAAATAAGTTCAGAATTGAAGCTTGAAGGAAACGTGAAGCTTTCTATAAAGTGAATTTTCGGTGTTCACTAGATACAGTTATAAGTTTTCAATTTCAGAAAGTTTGCTAAGCTATTGCTGATTATAGAGGTGTTCTAATATCACTCTAGCTTAGATTCTGTGGTGTAAACGAATTCCGCAATAAGCGTTGCACCAACATGTCCTACCCGCAATAGTTGTGATCGCAGTTTAACCCAGCTATGTAAAACCCTTGCTCTTGTGGAATAATGGGGGTCTCATGGGTACTATGCCCTTCCTTGTACAGTTACAATCTTAAAGTTAAAGCCTGGAGGAGTACATGGCTACTATGCCCTTCCTTGTACAGTTACAATTTTAAAGTTAAAGCCTGGAGGAGTAAGCCCGTGATAGTTGTGACCGCAGTTTAACCCAGCTATGTAAAACCCCTATTCTTGTGGAATAATGGGGGTCCCATGGGTATTATGTCCTTCCTTGTACAATTATAATTTTAAAGTTAAAGCCTGGAGGAGTACATGGGTACTATGCCCTTCCTTGTACAGTTACAATTTTAAAATTAAATCATGGAGAAGTAGGCCCGCGATAGTTATGACCGTAGTTTAACCAAGCTATGTAAAACCCCTGTTCTTGTGGAATAATGGGAGTCCCATGGCTACTATGCCCTATGCCCTTCCTTGTAAATTACAATTTTAAAGTTAAAGCCTGGAAGAGTAGCCTCAGCGGAACCTCCATTATAAAAAAAAAAGGGCTTCATTGTGTATCTCCTTTTTGTGAGTGGAAAAGACGTGTGTGTACGCTTCGATTTATATACAGACACCGGTTCCAAGTCTACGAGCACCTCTCCAATTCAAGCTTAACGAAAGCTTGATTACTCATCAGAATTGAATTATGTCTGGCACCCACTTCTCGAGCCTCTCCGAGGTCAGTGCCCTCATCGCTGCGGCGAGAAACAGACTTCTTAGCAGCAGGAGGCCAAAATGCCTCTCCGACATATACAGTGGCCAGCTACAGAACCAGGCAGGCACAAATGGCCAATTCTTCAGCACCTTCGACTTCGCCAACGGCCTGATTCGCGATGCCTCGATGTGCACATGGTACTCCATTGTGAAGTTAGCAGAAGACAGTCGCTTCTCTATCGACCACATCATCACGATCATCGACACTTTCGACGCTCCCTTCTCCAACTATCTGCGGTACAGCGGCTTTCCAGAACTTGCTCAGCTTGTGACGGCGCTGCAACGCCACCTGCCGTTGGCGAAGGATCGGAAGGAACTCATCACCGCCGTTCGCGAGTTCTGTGGATATTACAATCTGCTCGCTGCCTGGTCTTTCCATCTTTATCCTTGGAGCTTAAGCAACCAGTTTCGGTATAAGGAACGCATGATCAAGGCCTCACCTACCATCGCAGACCTGTGTCGCCGCGTGCGCATTCAGCATGGCCAGAAGGTGAAGCTCAGTTGGATGGTCATGAACGAAGATGATCCATCTCAGTTTCTGGGTGAGGTGAGTGCAGTCCTTGCCGTCAAGGAGAACCCGGAGCTTTGCGACGACTTCATCGCAGCTCTCGAACCAAAAGGTTTCAGAGCTCTACAGGTGCATGCTGTCGTTAGCGGGGAGTCCATGTACGCTTGGGTACCGCTTGTCAGCACTGCAAGGGTGCGCGTGAAGGAGCGCCAATGTGATGCCCCCATAGGAAGGATCCGTTACTCCCAAAACACAGGTAACAAGATGATCATTCAGTACGGGCCTGTAACTGAGGACATCGAAACGCCGGTGCTGGGCGAAGTCGATGCCACGGATTTGGAGACACTCAGAGAGGTTGGGCAAAAGGTCTTGCAGAACACCTTTGCCGCTGCCGAAGCTAAGAAAGAGATATGGACCTCCGTGCGGCTCGCTTGAGAGCCCCAAGACCGTAAGATGCGATGACATCCTTCTGCTGAGGCTTCCATCGTCTTCCAGCTTGTTGTGAATAAATCTCTGGTTCATATTCTGCACCTTATGTGCGCTCACCATCTCTGCTGACCAAATAAAATTCTGCATAATCTTTCACAGTACGAAGAAGTTAGAATCCTTTTCCCGATCACCTCCTCCACCCCACAACAGTATTAAAAACCGTCTCTGTAGCTTAATATCCTCCCTTCCACTCTTCTGATAAAATTTTCATCTCATCTCTTCCACTCTTCTGATATCGATCCAAAAAAAATCTCATCTTTCGACCATGAGCTGAGTTTTTCTCTTTTTTTTTTCCTTTTTTTTTTGTGAGTACACTGAATTTGGAAAGACACACACACTTGACCTCGTAAGGTAGAGGCACCCATTTTGTTTTCCATTCGAAATCTATAGATAGTTGCAAGTACGTTTTCAAATCTACATCAAGTCTATGTAAAAGAATGCATTCTCACTGAAATGATATGTATTTCTTAAAATTCTGGTTGGAGAAAAACTTTCCGGTACGAGAATAGCATCTTTCATACTAATTCTTTGAATTTTTTTTTTAATAATCATCAAAAACTGCATGTACCACGTGATTTCTCAAAAAATCTCCAATTCTGTAATAAATTGAATATTTTTCAGCCTTGCATAGGCTTTTGAAGGCTCTCTAAGTCTTTCTTGATTTTTCCTTTCGAACCAAATCTCGGCTCTTAGTGATGACCCCTTTTGTGCCTCTTATCGTTTTTCTCTTGCTTTTCTAGCATTGTAAAACTTAATCCTTTTGAGTAGCAGAAATGGTGTTGGGTTGGATTTCATGGAGGTTTTCTCTTTGTTTAAGAGCAATCTGGGCCCTCCATTGGTAAAGAGACAAGTGTCTAGACCCCAAGTTTATCTATTTGGAAGAAGTGAAGATTGATGGTACAAATCTAATGAGAAAACTTAATAAAGTCTCTCCTCTCTGTTTTTGGTTCTTTATTAATCGCTCTAGGGAGGTTTTAGTGTTGCTATTACGTTTGATGCTCAGTAAATGCCTTTTATAATCCACCGCAACATGAATTATCATAACCATTGGGTTTTTGGGAATCCATCTTCCTTCACCATTAGATTGATCTATGCTCCTAACTGCATTGAACTATGTGATCAGTGTTGAAGGTATCTTTGTTCAGTCCTATCCCCAACTATTGTGATTGGTGGCGTATTATGGTTGAATGTTTAGAAGATAGGTAGTGAAAAAAGGTGAGACCTTCGATGGACCAAAAAGCATTGAATGGATGCTATTCAAGTTTCATTTAGACCTCCTACTTTTAAAACATGAAGAATTATTCGCTTAATTCAATCATAATCAAGGAAAAAGAATGGCTAAAGTAGACCTAGATAGGTGTTACATGTGCTTATCACCAGTAGACTTATTGGGGACATCTAGTATCTTGCTATCTATTGATTTGGCTTCTTAAGACACTACCCTATATTTTTTCTTTTGCTAAACTTAAAAGAGGTGATATGTTAGTTGATTTCATGTGGATCCCTCTCTCTTTTCTCTTCCCTTAGAATGATGTTCAATCAATGCAATGTAGATAAGAAGCTTTTCAATCCAATGCCTCACTTGCACCATGTTGGATCTAGGTCTTGAGGTCCACTAAACAAGTATTTGAACAAAATGGTTAATTTTCTTGATAAAATAATCAGCACATTAGAATGGCAACATGTCATTGATTGTCTTCCAAAAGCTAAAATCCCTAGCCGTGATGGTCTCTCCATTAAATTGTTCATTGACTTAAAAGACAACTTGGTGGGGCTCCTAACCAAGGTTTGGCAAGAATTTTTTAGGTTTGGTTCCCTTTCTTAGTGTTCCAATGTCATCTAACTATTGTGAAAGAAAGACCGAAAGAACAAGTTAGAAAAACTAGAGGCCCATTAGATGCTCTAGACAGCCTAATTTTTTTTTGAAAAACTGCTTGCTAATAGAACTATGGACTTCTTTAAATAGTGGTTGTATAAACACTAAAAAGTATACGAGAATAAATCTTTGGCATTCAAAAGGGCATGGACTACAAGAAATAAAGGAACTAAGATTACCTCTTCTTGATGATCGACCTAGATAGAGCTAATCATAGACTAGGGTAGAATTTCACCTTGTAATCCCCAAAAGGTTAAGGTTTGGGAATAAAATTCATCAACATGGTATCCACTGTTTGGGAAAGTGCATTGTCAAGGATCAACATCAATGGTAATTTTTTTGCCTCCTTTCCTGACATTTTCTCTATTGTCCAATATTTTACTTTGGCTTCTCTTCTCTTTGCCAATTCTATTGATAGACTCAAATTTCTTGGTAGAGGAGCACATCAAAGATGGACCGTCAGGACTATCACTCTCTCTAATGTTCAAGACCAATTAATGCTCAAGATATTCCCATATGATACCAATAGCCTACTCCTCAATGAACGAAATAATCCAAGACTTTTGGGATTATGTGGAAACATATTGTACTTCAAAAACACATGACATGGTGGTGGTTGAGTGCAATCAAACTATCAGGAGGATATGTTTAACTAGTTTTATCGTACTATGATTTCAAGGTCATATGTTATGGAAGGATTCAAGGAGTCAAAACTTGCAAAACTTTTGCAAGGATTATGCACCACAACATAGCTAATGGAAAATGAAAATTAACATTGGGACCTTATATAGCTCCATGGAAGACTACAATAATACGAGAGGGTTAGTCTTTGAAGTGAAGTCATTTAATCCATTCATGGTATTTTTTTGATAAATCACAAGGTTCCCAATACATTCTTCTCTATTTTACAATTTTTTAAGGAAAAATCTATTTTTTAACTATTTCTATCCATTCAGATGTGAATAGAAATTTTTATAAGTGGAACATTATAAGACGAGACTCATTCTCACATTTCAAAATTCTACCACTATACTAAGGATGGCACAAACAAAGCAAAGTGATACCACTATACTAAGGATGGCACAAACAAAGCAAAGTGATAGGAAGGATCCCATTAACCTTCCTAGCAACGTGCAAGGTGCTTAGAGAGAATGAATCCCCATAAGATACCACGTAATGGATCATGCTCCGCATCCCATTGCAAAATAGATGGTGGAAATAACTCACGAAGTGAACAATCGCATGAACAAGAAGTGGAACATGAACAATTCAGAAAACCGATTACAGATCAACCACAATTATCACCATGATAGTATGATGAGCCTCCATCACCCAAGAAACCAACGATGAAAAGTTGTGTGTTCAAAGAAAGGTAGTTCTTTTTTACTATTTTGATGAGCCTTCAAAGATGATTTGCAACAATATAGAACTCCTCCACAAGCTTCAGAGTCAAGTGAGGAGACTGAGATAGGGGCATCATGGGTAAACAAAGAAATACCATCAAACCATAGGGTGAATATAGTTCTCAAGATGCTATGAGTCAAGTGAGGAGACTGAGATAGGGGCATCATGGGTAAACAAAGAAATACCATCAAACCATAGGGTGAATATAGTTCTCAAGATGCTATGAGTGAATCAGCGAACCATACCAAATGATAAAGAAAGGGAGCAAAGCCAACAACAACATTTAGAATAAGCAAAAAGCTCAAGATGTGTGCAACATAAAAAGAAGGTCTTCAAGCCCCTTCGTACACCACCCCAACCAAGATGACAACAAATTGTCCAACAACAACCCCTAGCCCCACATGCAAGAGAATCACAATGAAGAAGAAGGTATACATGGGCATTTGTAGAGATAAGGTACTATCAAAAGTCATCTGAGCTTTTGATACCTAGAGTACCTTTTGCAAGGATTATTAAAGATGAGTTACAAAGATATTGTGTAAGATTAGGAATCCAAGCTCTAGCTTTAGAAGCTTTACAAAAGGCAGCAAAAACATATTTGATATCAATTCTAAAGGATTCCAACCTATGTGCCATCTGTGCTAAGAGGGTTACCATATAGCCCAAGGGTATACAATTAGCTACGTGAATTAGGGGTAAGCATAGCTAACACTTGTAACTAATCTCTCCATACACAAGAGTTTTTTAGCTTTGAGTATTTTGAATGAAACTTGAGAACTTTTACTCCATTATTTTGTCCATTAACTCTTTCATGTTGTCTTTTGTTCTAATCTCACATATCTTAGTGCATTTCTACATTTTTGTCTTTGTTTCATAAAGTATTGGCAAGCTATTCATCAATTATTGGAAAGTATTTCACTAGGAGTAGTGTGTCATGGTCTATAGGCCAAAAAAGGCCCAACCATAAAAACATGGGAGAAGCCTCTCCAAATTTTTGGAGAGGCATATCGCACATTTCTATGGATGGTCCTCTTTTGGACCTTAAACAATTTTTGGGATCACTTGGAGTATTGATAGAGTTTTTCTAATCTATTAATGTGATGGATAGCTTGTTCACTCAAATTGTATAGTTCCTTGGGATCACTTAGCCACTAAAATGCACAAAACATGCTTGAAATATCTATTTGATGTGCCCATACATCTTTGCATGTGCCTATATGGAATAAAAAGTCAAAATAAGTCGTAAAACTTGAAAGCTTATAGAGACCTTTGTCTTCAAATCCTTGAGCTATCACTTCATTGGATTCACGATCAATCACTTGAACTTTGTTGTGATTGAATTGCATTTTCATGTTGCACTTTGTAAGGGTTTTACTGAGAGAAGATTCTTACAAAGGCTTGGTACATAAAGACCATCTTTGAGTGACTTGGTCTCACCTTTAGAGTATGTGACTTGAACTTTTCCTCTTCTTTGGATTTCAATGCACTTGTTTTCTCCAAGATACACTTGACCTTTATGCTCTTCAAACTCATGAAAATCATCTTTGTCATTACAAATATGAGATGAAGCACCACTATCAAAAATCCATTCTTTCTTGGGAGTGGATGTGACAAGTGCTTTGTGTTCAGTTGTGAGAAAGAGATCTTCACTTGTGCAGTGAGAATGATGTTTGTTCTTTAAAGTATACTTAGACTTATCCCTATTCTTCCTCTTGAAGCAATATTTTGCAATGTGGCTAGGCTTGCCACAAAAATTGCAAGTGAACTTCTTCTTGCCTTTGTACTTTGATTCTTGATCTCCATTTTGTCTTTTTTTCTTGTGGAAGGTGGCTTTAGCCTTCATGGTTGTTTTGTTGAAAGGGGACTTCTGCCACGTCTGCTTTTAATCTCTTTCGGGTTCTTGGGGATGGTAGGGGTCTGACAATGCAGAGGCCCTTTATCTGATTTTCCCAACTTAACTATCAAATTAAGTAGCACGCTACTATGCAGTATAACTTCTTCTACACCGTATTACTGTTCGTATTTCGGTTATTCCTTACACCGTATTTAACGCACGAATTAATGATCGCAGTCGTAGAGACTTATTAACGTGAACATAACATTACTGTGTTAATAAAGAATTACTGTGAGTCAACAAAGACAGAGTGATAGTACTCAGAATATCTGTAATCTGCACTACGACCTCTCCACAAGGTCGCAAATCGACTAGATAGACAGTTTGGCAATCCCGTCTCCTCTACCACCGGAGAAACCCGTAATGTCTCTTCATTAATAGGTAAAAGGGTTACATCACTTTGGTACGACCTTTCAGTACGTGCGATATATGAAAAATAGAAAATTACAATGTGCCAATCCACAACCTAACACTGACACGCACAGTGGACGCGAATCCACAGAGAAAAGAAAACTAAGGCTCATCTACAATGCCTTGTATATACATAGTTTGGGATAATTTAAAGGTTCTAGAGATTTTCTGTTTTAATGAATCCAGCATCAACTTTAATGTCTCCGGCTCCACCAGCTGTGCGTTAGTTCGGACTGAACTTGCCGCAATGACCTGACTCATCAAAAGATCTACCTGTGTCTGCAAAAATGCTTCTTGTAAGTAAAAGTCATTAGCTAAGGCAGCATCTCTCTGCTGCTTCATATCTACAATCTAAGCATCGATACATGATAATCTTTCGGCTTGAAATCCCAACTGTTTTTCTCTGCGTTCTAGTTCTTCATATTGAAACTGCATTGTTTTATAATACGCTTCTCTTTCCTTCTGCACACCTTCTAGTTCCTTCTTCAATTTGAGATATTTACCAAGCTCTTCCTGTAATTTTGATCTTGCCGGAACAATGTTTCAGTGGTATTATGGAGCTCTACTTCTGCTTTAAGCACATTAGCAGCCAGAGATTGAGATGCTTCTTCTAAGATGCTATAGGCCTCGCGCGTACTATGAAGTTCAGTGCCTAACGCTGTCATCACATCTGTCTTGTCAATGATTTCCTGCTTCAGCATAGTAATTTTTGTATCCTTTTGACCCAGCAAAGCGTCCCTCTGTGCGAGTTGATCTTGAAGTTGCTGAACTTGTAACTGCAGGGCATGATTTTCCGCTTTCACCAGCGAGTTAGTCTTCCCTCTAGCACGAACAAATGTAAACACAAGCCATTAGGGGCGCTGGAACTTCCTCAGCCCATGGCACTCAAAGAGAGAAGAACAAAGAGAAACTGGAAGTAAGTTTCACTCATCCCATAGAGAGAGATAGACCAACCATGGACACCGATAGAGTGGAAAGACAAAGGGAACCTAGAATACCAGGTGGTAGAGATGATTTTCCTCTACCTAGACCACGTGAATACCCAAGAATATTAAGACCCACTCAATTAGTAAAGTCAATGAAAAATTACTTCGATGGGATAGGAGATCCTTATGACCATGTTGCGAAATTTAAGCAAGTGCTACGAGCAGAGCAAGTAGAAGACATGTTTATGCAATATAATCCATTTGGGATAATGTTAAAGAACACGGCTTTAACTTGGTTCCAACCATTGAAATGATGGAGAGTGTTAATCTCCAAAAGAACAAGTTATCCTTGAACTTAGAGCACCTCTATATCAAGAATAACTTAAAACCTTCACCAATTTGGAGGATCAATACTCAATCTCCAAAATCTTGAACAAACTATGAAGACGATGACTACACAAAAAGTCTGCTGCACATAACTCACTCATTGACTTATCAAATGTGTAAAGTCTTTGACAAAACTTTGCACAAGGTGTTGGCTATAGTTTGCGCACCTCGACCAAGTTAAATCATTCCAAAAGACTCAGCGGATCTTGAGAAATCCTCCTCCAAAGAGTTCCATATATCACTTGCACTTTCAAGACCTCTAATGTGAGGTAGAAAGTAGTCATTAACTCCCATGTAGATAATGCTCCTGGCTTGAGCATCTCTCTTCATCCAAGTCTTCAATTCTGATAATTCATCCCTAGTTGGAACACTAGGATCTCTGAACTGAGGCTTTTCTTCTTCACCTGTTATATAACCTATCAAGTATTTGCTCATAAGACGAGCTTCCATTCTCATTGACCATGCTTGATAGTTCTCTCTATCCAATTTCTCTCTCTGAAGAGAATCTCCCATCCTTTCTTCACCTGTGTATTAAATCATTCAAGATTTATGAGGAATAAGGTTACCTTTGCTTCGAATGAAGTTCCTTTTGTCTTCCTTGATATCTTCTAGCCTCCTTTTCAAGCTTTTCTTTCAAGCTTTCACCTTTTGTATCTTCAAATGTTGAATTCTTTATAACTGCAGCAGTCGGGGTCCTCTTTTCTTCAATTTTGATGCTTCCTGCTCTGATACCATTGATGGAGAGTGTTAATCTCCAAAAGAACAAGTTATTCTTGAAGTTAGAGCACCTCTATATTGTTGGAGCAAGTCTATGACAAGCCTAAGTATTGGCTTGAGTCCCACAAAGTCTTAGAAGAAGCTTTAAAAAGAAGACTATGTAAAGTTCACTTGTGAACTACCTCTTGTAACTTTTGAAGAGTTTACCTAATGTAAAAGTAAGAGAATCTTAAGTGGTTGAGTCCACTTGGTCAAGAATGGAAAGAGGAGCCACGAATTCGTGATTTGTGGTAGGTAGAGAATCAAATCAATCATTGATTGATTGGAGAGTGATTGAGGGAAGTTAGCCTCCCAAAACAACTATAAATAGATGGCAGTTTTAGTCGTGGTTAGAGAGACCTATGTGAAGACCTCCAAGAGCTGAGCTTTATGCCATATCAAGGTGTGATTACAAGGCACACATATGTATCAGTAAATCATTGTATTTTACAAGCAATATACTTTCATTTTCATGATTATTTGAGTTCATCTTTCCATGTTCTTGTGAAGTGTACTACTCACTGCCATTACTCTCAGTTTTCTCAGTCAGCTTGCAGAGATGTTTTCTCTGAGCTTGGTGCATCATTTTCAGTGATTTAACTTTGTAAAGTTAGCTCTATAAGTCTACTATATGCTCACAAAATTTCATGTTCATTTGAAGTCAACAGGGTCTGTTCATCTTCACTTCTCTGTCAGGTACCCGACTTTTTCACTCATCTTGTCAGAGCCATTTCTCAGTGGTTACTTATCCAAATTCAGTGATTTAAAGCTTGTTGGATTCAGCTTACTGTCTAGTATAACCATAAAATTTTGATAATCATTGAAGTTCTACATTTTGAGTTATGTTGATTTTTCTGCTCACTGGTCTATTTCTGTAGCAGCCCGTGAAAATCGGGATGATGTTATCACTTGTTAAAACTCATTCTCAGTGTGTGGTTCATTATTTTTTATGAGATTAATCTTGAAAGTTAGATCTTTAAGTTGCCTAGACTTCCCCAAGAGGAATTGAGCTAATTGCTGGTGTGCTCAGAGAATTATGTAAAACACTAGACAGGTGTATGAACCAAGAATAGCAAGTTTTCACCTCTGAGCTAACTCCAACTTATTTGTTTTGATCTATCTTTTTGAGAGTGATCTTCCAAGGTACATAGGGTGTCTAATACATCCATTGGCAAGCTAAAAGGGCCCACCATATACTCTTGGAGTTCATTTGGCTGGTGTAGATCAAGGATTTTGCAACACCTCTTCATCTTCAAGCACATACCTATCCATCTCTTCACAGTGGTATCAGAGCAAGGTTGGACAACATGGCAGATGGATTTCCTTCATCAATTGACAAATTAGACAGAGGTAACTACTCAGCTTGGTCATTAAGAATGGAAGCCTATCTCCAAGGTAGAAGTTTATATGGTTATGTGGCTGGAGATGAAGTTATGCCAAGTTTCAGGAACAAAAGTCAACCAACACAAGAAGAGCAAGAAAGATTGAGCACATGGTGCTCCAAGGATGCACTTGCAAGGTCTTATCTCCTCAACTCTATCTCAGATTTTTTGTTGCCTCACATTAGAAGTTGTAAGACATCTCAGGAAGTGTGGGATGCACTTGAAGCTTTCTTTTCTTCAAGTACCAAAGCTAGGAAGCATCAACTATGGCTGGATTTCACAACTCTCAAGAAGGCTCCCAAACAAAATGTGACTGATTTTGTCACAAAGCTCAAGGACATAGCGGATCAGTTGGGAAGCATTGGAGAGGTAATAGATGAAGAGAAAATTGTAAGGCAGATCATCAATGGCTTGAAGGCAGATGATAAGTGGGAAGCATTCACCACAGCTATGGATTTGTACATGGACATGCATGTACCTGATTTCAACGCACTCATTGGACAACTACTTACTCAAGAGGCAAAGCTTATCAAAAATGGAGAAAGCTCTAAAGGTAATCAATCTTCAGCTTTATACACGGATAAAAGCAAGTCTAAAGATAACAAAGGAAAGGCAAAGAAAGTGGATGATGAAGCAGGTACATATCAAGCTAACTATGCAGGTAGAGGAAGACATGGCAGAGGTAGAGGAAGAGGAGGTAGACAAGGTAGGGGGAGATCCCAAGACTCCAACTCATGTTCTATTTGAGGATTAACTAATCATACAACAGAAAATTGCTTTAGGAATTCCAGGAATCAAAGAGGAAGAGGGTACAATAGAGGAAGCTATGGCTACTCAAGAGGAAGGTTCAACAACTACCATGGCAACTACAACAACTACAATCATTCAAACTATCAAGGAGGCTACAAAGGAAGGAGAGACTACAATAACTACACAGAAGACTCAAACAAAGAGGATTCATTATTGATCATGAACATGGCTATGCCACAAGGTAAATCTGATGAGCATGTTTTCTACATAGATTCAGGTTGTTCAAATCATGTGGCAGGAAATGTGGCACTCCTATCAGATTTAGAAGATCCAAGGAATAAGCATGAGGTACAAACAAGAGATGATACAAAACATCCTGTGGAGAAAATAGGCAATGTCAAAGCACCTGATGGAAACATCAACCTACTCAGTAAGGTACTCTATGTCCCTACCATTACAAAGAATTTGATAAGTGTTGGGCAGATAGTAGAGAAAGGGTTGCAAGTCAGGTTCACAAAAGCAGGAGCATTTGTTGAAGATCCAAGTCAAGGATTCAGAAGAATTGCAAAAGGTGAAAAGACAGGTAGATTGTTCACATTTGAATTACAGGACACTAGAAACATTTCTCTCTTTAATTATGGTAGTCAGACACTCACAGAATTGGAAGTATGGCACAAAAGGTTAGCACATATTGGTGAAAGGTCATTAAAGCAAATCTGCAGGGACCAAAGTGTACTTGGACTTCCTAATTTGTCAAAACAACATATGATTTATAAGTGTAGTGCATGTCAATTTGGAAAGTCTCACAGGTTACCATACATGAAGAAAGGTTATATGCATGGAGATCTCTTGGAGTTGGTTCATACAGATGTATGGGGACCTAGCAAGGAAGCTTCAATATCTGGATCAAGGTATTATGTTTCCTTTATTGATGATTGCAGCAGATGGACTATCCTATTCTTTAGGAAACACAAAGATGAAGTTTTTTCATGTTTCAAAAGATATTTGGCTCTTGTGGAGAATCAAACAGGTAAATCACTAAAAAGGCTAAGGTCAGATGGAGGGGGAGAATACTTCTCCCATGGTTTTGATTCTTTTCTTCAAGAAAGAGGAATCAAAAGAGAGGTAACTACAAGGTACACTCCTGAGCAAAATGGAGTGGCAGAAAGGAGGAATAGGACAATTGTTGAAGCTGCAAGGTCTATGTTAAATGAAAAGCATTTACCTAATTACTTATGGGCTGAGGCTGTATCTACAGCCACTTACTTGATTAACAGCTTGCCTTCAAAATCCCTTGATGGGATGACTCCATATGAGGCTTGGAATGGAAGAAGACCAAGTTTAGATCATTGTAAAATTTTTGGATGTATTGCTTTTGCTCATGTTCCTTCACAGGTTAGAGGCAAGATGGATCCAAAGGCAGAAAGGTGTGTATTTATTGGATATGACAACAATCAAAAGGGCTACAGGTTATACAACCCTACCAACAAAGGATTCTTGGTAAGCAGAGATGTAGTTTTTGATGAGAACAATTCATGGTATGAAGATTCATGCAGGAAGGTCAATTTACCATATAATCTTGAAGAAGATTTTCCAAAGCTTGGTAGAGAACAACCAAAGATTGAAGAACAAGACACCTGAGAGGATGATGAAGAATCTCAAATGGAAAAGATCAAAGCATGGAAGTCTAAAGGTAAAGCAAAATTGCAGGAACTTGGACATGAGGCAGAATCATCACATCATGGCCTAAGAAGATCTATGAGGGAAAAGAAAAAACCAGAAAGGCATGGGTTTGACGCCTCATTAGTAACTAAACATTCTATCTACATAGCACAGGACATAAACCAAGAGGAGCCATCATCATTTGAAGAGGCCAAAGCAAAAACAGAATGGAAGCATGCAATGAAGGAAGAGATCGAAGCACTTGAGGAAAACAACACTTGGGATTTGGTGCCCAAGACCTCATCCATGAAGGTAATAGGCTCAAGATGGGTCTATAAACTCAAGAAGAATTCTGATGGTTCAATTAACAGGTATAAGGCAAGGCTTGTAGCAAAAGGCTTTGCACAAACTCAGGGAATTGATTATGAGGAGACCTTCTCTCTTGTGGCAAAGATGCCTACTATTAGGGTTTTGCTTAGTATTGCCTCTTCCAAGAATTGGAAGATACTTCAACTAGATGTAAAGAATGCATTCTTGAATGGTTGGATAACAAAAGAGGTATATATGGCACAACCACCTGGTTTTGAGAACCAAGTTTATCCTAATTATGTGTGTAAACTTAACAAAGCATTGTATGGCCTCAAGCAAGCTCCAAGAGCTTGGAATTTCAGGCTTGTTTCATTCTTGCAGGACAAAGGCTTTCAACCAAGCAAGGCAGATCCTTCACTCTTGATTAAAAAGAGTAATTTTGAGGTCATCTACTTATGTGTATATGTAGATGATATTATATTGACAGGAAATGATGCAGATGGTATGAAGAAGATCAAAGATCAGATGAGAGAAGAGTTCAAGATAAGTGATTTGGGTTCACTTACCTACTTCCTAGGCTTGGAAGTGTCTACAAAGATCATGGTTTGTTTCTCACTCAAAGGAAGTACATTAAGGACATGTTGGAAAAATTCAAGATGCAAGATTGTAAGATTGCAGGTACTCCAATGGAGGTCAATCACAAATTGAGCTCACATGAAGGTGAACTCATAGAGGACATCACATCATATCAAAGTCTAGTGGGTAGTCTCAACTATGCCACATTAACAAGAGTAGATATATGTTACAGTGTGAGTGTGCTAAGTCAATTTATGCACACACCAAGGAAACCACATATGGATGCTGCCAAAAGGATTCTCAAGTATCTCAAAGGAACCATAAATGAAGGACTTTATTATCCTTATGTATCTGATTTAGGTTTGAAGCTATTTTCTGATGCAGATTGGGCTGGCTCCAAGGAAGATAGAAGGAGCACTTCAGGTTATCTTACCTTTGCAGGTTCAAAGCTTATTTCATGGTCATCCAAGAAGCAACCCACAATTGCTCTCTCTTCTACTGAAGCTGAATATAGAGGTCTTGCCATAGCTACACAAGAAGCTATGTGGATGAAGACATTATTCAAAGATCTTGGATTGGAGTTTGGAACTCCAACTATTTTTGGTGACAATATGAGTTCTATTCATTTGGCTGCTAATCCTATTTTTCATGCAAGGACTAAACATATTGAAGTTCATTATCACTATGTACGAGAGAAGGTTCTAAGCAAAGAGATTCAAATATCATATGTGTCCACTCATCAACAATGTGTAGATATTCTAACCAAAGCATTGGATGGTACAAAGCTTTGCAAATTCAAGGCTATGATTGGTTTGCAGGTAATCTTGGAAGATTGAAGACCTCAAGCATACTTGGCTTGAGCGGGAGCTGTTGAAGCAAGTCTATGACAAGCCTAAGTATTGGCTTGAGTCCCACAAAGTCTTAGAAGAAGCTTTAAAAAAAAGACTATGTAAAGTTCACTTGTGAACTACCTCTTGTAACTTTTGAAGAGTTTACTTAATGTAAAAGTAAGAGAATCTTAAGTGGTTGAGTCCACTTGATCAAGAATGGAAAGAGGAGCCACGAATTTGTGATTTGTGGTAGGTAGAGAATCAAATCAATCATTGATTGATTGGAGAGTGATTGAGGGAAGTTAGCCTCCCAAACTCAACTATAAATAGATGGCAGTTTTAGTCGTGGTTAGAGAGACCTATGTGAAGACCTCCAAGAGCTGAGCTTTATGCCATATCAAGGTGTGATTACAAGGCACACATATGTATCAGTAAGTCATTGTATTGTACAAGAAATATACTTTCATTTTCATGATTATTTGAGTTCATCTTTCCATGTTCTTGTGAAGTGTACTACTCACTGCGATTACTCTCAGTTTTCTCAGTCAGCTTGCAGAGATGTTTTCTCTGAGCTTGGTGCATCATTTTCAGTGATTTAACTTTGTATAGTTAGCTCTATAAGTCTACTATATGCTCACAAATTTTCATGTCATTTGGATGTTGCAATCTTCAGTTATGCTCATTTGAAGTCAACAGGTTCTGTTCATCTTCACTTCTCTGTCAGGTACCCGACTTTTTCACTCATCTTGTCAGAGCCATTTCTCAGTCGTTACTTATCCACATTCAGTGATTTAAAGCTTGTTGGATTCAGCTTACTGTCTAGTATAACCATAAAAATTTTAATAATCATTGGATTTCTACATTTTGAGTTATGTTGATTTGTCGACTCACTGGTCTATTTCTATAGCAGCCCGTGAAAATCGGGATGATGTCATCACTTGTTAAAACTCATTCTCAGTGTGTGGTTCATTATTTTTTATGAGATTACTCTTGAAAGTTAGCTCTCTAAGTTGCCTAGACTTCCTCAAGAGGAATTGAGCTAATTGCTGCTGTTCTCAGAGAATTATGTAAAACACTGGACAGGTGTATGAACCAAGAATAGCAAGTTTTCACCTCTGAGCTAACTCCAACTTATCTGTTTTGATCTATCTTTTTGAGAGTGATCTTCCAAGGTACATAGGGTGTCTAATACATCCATTGGCAAGCTAAAAGGGCCCACCATATACTCCTGGAGTTCATTTGGCTGGTGTAGATCAAGGATTTTGCAACACCTCTTCATCTTCAAGCACATACCTATCCATCTCTTCACATATATAAAGAATAAATTAAAACCTTCACCAATTTGGAGGATCAATACTCAATTTCCAAAATCTTGAACAAACTGTGAAGAAGATGACTACACAGAAAGTTTGTTGCACATAGATCACTCATTGACTTATCAAATGTGTAATGCTCTTTATAAAACTTTGCACAAGGTGTCTAGTTTGTGCACCTCGTCCAAGTGAAATCATTCCAAAAGACCTAGTACATCTTGAGAAATGATCTTAACAAGTCACCTATGTCTAAAACTGTAGTTATTTACAGTCGACTTTGACACCTGCAACTTCTAGAGCTTGGTTCTCCCAAATTAGAATCCGTTTAATCAAATGATTTTAGCCATAGGTAGCTTACCTTTCAACTTAAAGAATGAGTGCTTGCTTGCTCAAAACTATACACTATGGAAGGAGAACTGACCAAAACATTAGCATCAAATTTTGCGCCTCCTACAACTTCTCTTCTTTACATTTACACATGTAAATGTTCCTACACTCAATTCTCTCAGCCTGCTCACAATTAGAAGTTGAAAATTTGTACAGAGGTCGATCAACTATAGACTTAGGCTTGTACAAAAGCATTTCACAAAAAACTCAACATAGAAGGAGAAGTCTCATAAATATCGGGTGCAACTTTTCTTCATTTCTGGAAAACTTTACATCTGAGTGATGAGAGAGATCTTACTCACTTCTAAAGTGTCTAATAGCTCATACAAATTCTAATTTCTCTATTCACAGGCTCTCTCATATTTTCCCCGACATTCTTCCTTGTATATATAGGCAAATATGTACAAGTTCATCACCATACAAAAGTATAAGTGAACTAACTCTAAATTAATGTACATATATATACACATCTACATTCTCTGAACATGTACTTTCTTCATGCTTCATATCTTGATCTTTTCTTCAATCCTTGACTTCAAAACTTCATTAAAACTTCAATTGTTGATTGAGCATGATACTTCTTCGTTAATTCATAGTTTCAAACAAACCCCTCAGGAAATAGTTAGACTTGCAGGATGTAGGTTTAGACAATATGTTAAGAGATTTCCGATGCAAGAATTACCCTCACAGGCCAAGCAAGTGTCATTGTTTTTAGATGGCCTCTTGAGCTCTAAACTACACTCCTATGTATACTTGGAGGAACCTAGAACATTAGATCAATGTGTAAGAATTTGTATAGACATTGAAGACAACTTAGGAGATGAGTTGGAACTCTCAAGAGTCTATAAGGACTTAGATTGTTCATCTCTAGCTTCCTCAAAGCTTTCTAGCTCAATAGAGGACCTAGCAAAAAAAGTGGCCCAGAAACTAGGAGTTTCTAGTAAACAGATGCCTAGGTTAACAAAAAACAAGTGTTGTTACGTCTGTGGTGGTGATCATATGGCAAATGTGTGTCCCAATGCAACACAACCGCAAGCCAACCCTAATGGCCAATACTGTACAATTGAGAGACGATACATGAATCACATGGCTCAAGACTGCCCATACAACAAACAAGTAGTACGACATAACTACCCGTAAGCATACCCCCAACCAGGTAGGTATCAAGGTCAATATAATGCTCAGCGTCCTCCTCAAAACTATCCTTATCAGGCTCAACAGAGACCTCCACCTGTTTTAGCTCAGCAGCCACCCCCACCAGCTAATGTCATCTCCGTCAAATACGTTGCTGCAGAAGAGAATCTCAATAGGGCTTTAGTGCCTTCTTCACCCCCGATCATAGAAAGTGACCCTAATTCTAACTATTTCGACTCTACTCATGTAGATAGTCCACCCACATATTATACAGAGTCACCAGAACATATGGAAACATATCAATACAATAGTCCACCATTGGAACCCAGTTGGGAGCCCGATTATGCTAATGTGATGTATACCAACCCTAATCCGTGGCCCCAATTAAGAAAAAAAAGACCATAGGGTCCTAGAGGACCATGCTTTAGGTGTCAAGGCAATCATTTCATAAAGGATTGCCCACATCCTCCGATAGCAGGACAATCACAATACTATAACATAGAAGGCTTTTGCGCCGAGTGTGGTAAAGGGCATGTCATCGAAGATTGTCCCAAGAACCCTGTTAATGCCTCAAAAGTGACATTGATCAATGTGATAGGTATTGTACACAACACAGATGGATCCAACCCTAGATATGTGCCTATCCAAGCTATAACAAGAGCCCAGGTGCTCTTACGGAATCAATAGCTTAATCCTAAGAAAATAGCTGGAACCAGCGAAGTTAGAGAGTCTAGTAACAAAAAGACGAAATCTTGGAAAGATTCGAGAGAAAGAATTAAGAGAAAGTGGAGTAAAAAGATAAATGAGTTGGAAGGTAGTTTAAAGGAATCTAGAGCCAAAACCCTAGAATTGACTTCTCAAGAATCGAATTATGAGAACTTAGCTCAGAGATCAGGATCACTTTTAGCAGAACCCATACCAAAAAATTTGGACATGATGTTTCATGCATATCAGGCGAGAGTAAAAGAAGGACCCCAGATAGCTGAAATGAGTAAGAACTATCCAAGAGCAGATCTAGAAATTGAGAGGACTAAACTTTGCATGAAGATGGTAGAATTAGCACAAACTATGTTTGAAGGCTCTCATTACCTTAATTGAAATAACATGGCAAAACCTCAATTACACTTTCAAGGCCTATTGGAGAGGTTAGAATACTTGGTCAATAGCAATGAGAAAAAGAATCTGTATAGGAATCCGAATGACTTTGAGACAGAGAAAAAGAATGCACCATCCCTGTCTCAAGTACCAAATATAGAGGTTGAAGACAACCTGTCTTCCATACATAAGTATTCACATGAATTTCTAAGAGAAATTCAAGAAGAGAAGTGGAGAAAAGAGCAAGGAACCCACCCCCCTATTCAAGAAATAGACGACTTGCAAGAGCAATTTCCCAAAGACATCCCCTCTATCTATGATGATGTAGAGGAAGAACAACTGAGTGAGCACACCGATTTTAAATCCAATTCTTTGCAAGAATTACCTCACTTCACAGGACCTTGGGAAGCCAAGTCTATTAGCATGAGAGCACCCACTATAATAATGAGCAATGAAGAATCAATAATCCCTAAAAAACATGGAAGTAATCAAGAATGCTAAAGTTCAATGCCACCTCACTCTGGAGGAGTTATTAAAGCTTAAAGGAGAACTGTGGAAGCATGTGGCAAATCAATTCCCTGAGCTCACTACTACTCCCTCATAGATAGGATGACACAAGAAAGTACCAGAGATACCTGTAGAAAGAATCGGAGATGTAAGTGAAGGAGAGGAAGGTAACACTTATCTTCCAATAACCCATCAGGGCTACACCACCAAAGCCATCTTAGATTCAGGAGCCGGAGTAGCCATCGCTATGACTGCTTTATGGAAACGTTAGGATAAGCCAACATTAAGACCTACCAGGATGAAGCTACAAATGGTTGACGGACATACGAACCCATTAGGCTTACTAGAAGGCATATCTCTCACCACTTGTGGTGTAGAGTTTGAGCATACTTTGCCATTTGTGATTTTGGGAAAACTCATGCTTACGAGATGATTTTAGGATGACCATTCATGCATCAGTTGCAAATCGTATAAGATTGGGGAACTAATTCCTTGTACTTGAAACATTTAGGAGTGACTACTAAATTCAATCTTAAAGACTATTCCCATCGAGATGTACCCCCAATACAATGGAATACCATCCATAAGACACGAGGAAAGAAAATCAATACATGCATTGGAGTCAAACCCCTCATGGTTGCACGAGGATACTCATATATGGATGTGTAAAGCAGCAAAACAAGAGGAAGAACGATTAGAAGCTAGGACTTTAGGTTCAAAACAACATCCACGAACTCTTCAAGACCCAACTTATGCACCTATAGTATTTCCAAACGAGGAATTCGAGCCTCATGGTTGGGTAGAAATCTTAGCCATGATGGACATAGCAATGAATATAGAACAATGGACCCCTCATTGTGATGAAGACGGGTATGACATTTCCATTTTCATGATTGAACCTGTTGAGGAAGCCTTTATTCTAGAAGAATGCATGGAAGAGACCCAAGAACCAGACGAGAGTAATGAGGAGGACCTAGAATCCATCATCATGGAACCCTTCTGTTAAGAGAAGATGAATATCTTTATTTTGTAAAAGCCAAAAACCCTGATGAAGAAAAGGAAAATCAAAGGGAACGACTTGAGCCATCCATAAAAGATATAGAAAGCAAACAAAAGAAAAGAAAGAAATCACCCAAGACAGAAGAAGAAGAAGAACCACTCATGGAAGTACCATAGAACTTCAAGAAGTATGAAATAGAAGATAGACAAATCATGGTAGGAATTCCTAAAATAAAAGTTGATATTAGAGAAGTATACGATAATCGAGAGAAAACAAAAAAAAATCATAGTCACCATAGAGAAGAAGAAAAATGTACATACATTGGGCATGATTTGACGAATGAAGAAGAAGAAGAGTTAATTGCCCTATTACATGAATATAGAGATGTGTTCGCTTGGAGTTACAAAGACTTGAAAGGAGTAGACCTGGATATATGCTCCCATAGAATCCCTATGACTCCAGATGCAAAGCCTAAGATAGAGAGACAGACAGGCAGACAGACAGACAGACAGACAGACAGAAAGACAGAAAGACAGACAGACAGACTAACTGACAGACAGACAGACAGACAGACAGACAGACAGACAGACAGACAGACAGATAGATAGATAGATAGATAGATAGATAGATAGATAGATAGATAGATAGATAGATAGATAGATAGATAGATAGATAGATAGATAGATAGATAGATAGATAGATAGATAGATAGATAGATAGATAGATAGATAGATAGATAGGAATTCAATATGCTTGGTTCTAGCATGGTATACTAGATTAGCTACAAAATGTAGTGAGCTTGCGTTGTCACAAAAAATGTGAGGTGTTGATGAATGAAGTCCAATATCTGTGTACAAAGACTTTAACCACATGGTTTCTTGAGTTGCATTAGCCAAACCTCTATATTTGGCTTTTGTAGAAGATAATGCCACAGCTGGTTGCTTCTTGGATGACCAATAAATGATTTTTGAACCTGCAAATGATACATACCCGGATGTGCTTCTTCTATCATCTGTAGATCTAGCCCAATACACATCTGAGTAGACTTTTAGCTCAATATCTGAAGTAGATGAATAGAACAAACCTTCATTCATGGTCCCCTTTAGGTACTTGAGGACTCTCTTGTCCGCTTCCATATGTGCTCTTCTTGGCTTATGCATAAACTTACTCAATATGCTAACACTATAGCATATATCCACCCTTGTGAGTGTTGCATAGTTCAAACTTCCAACCAAGCTTTGATAGCTTGTGATGTCTTCAATTGGATGTCCTTCATAAGCACTAAGCTTATGATTTTGCTCCATAGGTGTACCTGCACACTTGGTATTTTCCATCTTGAACTTGACAAGCATGTCATGCACATACTTCCTTTGTGTTATGTATATACCTGAATCTGTGTGGATCAACTCCAATCCAAGAAAATAAGTGAGTGGTTCAAGGTCACTTATTTTGAACTCCTCCTTCATTTGAGTCTTTACCTGTTTGATTCCTTCAAGATCATTGCCTGTGATAATAATATCATCAACATACACACATAAATAGATCACTTCAGATCCATTCTTTATGAACAAAGAGGTCTCTGCCTTGCTAGTTTTGAATCCTTGGTCTTGCAAATAAGTCACCAATCTAAAATTCCAAGCTCTTGGAGCTTGCTTCAATCCATACAAGGCTTTCTTTAATTTGCATACATAGTTGGAATGATGTACATCCTCATATCCAGGAGGTTGTGCCATATACAATTCCTTCAAAATCCATCCATTCAAGAAAGCATTCTTTACATCAAGTTGATAGAGCTTCCAATTTCTAGATGCAACAAAGACTAATGAGAACCCTAATTGTAGGCATTTTTGCAACAAAGAGAGAAATTCTCCTCATAATCAATACCATGGGTTTGAGCAAACCCTTCAGCAACTAACCTTGCTTTGTGTCTATTTATACTTCTATCTGGATTCCTCTTGATTTTGTATATCCATCGAGATCCAATTACCTTCATAGATGGTTTGTTAGGTACAAGCTCCCAAGTGTCATTTTCCTTTAGGGCTTCCATTTCTTCATCCATTGCATCTCTCCAAGCTTTCTTGCTTCGTGCTTCTTCGAATGTGGTAGGTTCTTCATTGGTTGAAGCCTTTGCAATGTAGATTGAGTGCTTGGTGACCAAAGAAGTATCATAACCAAACCTCTTTGGTTTCTTCTTCTCCCTTGAAGACCTTCTAAGTGGTTGATGTGAGCTCTTGGGTCCATATGTAGCATCCTGCATCCTTGCTTTACCTTTGTTCTTCCATAACTTTAGTCTTTCCATGTCTTCTAGGTCAATCTCCGAATCACTTTCTTCAATTTGCTTTGGTTCCTTTGGTTGAAATGACGAAAAATCTTCATCCAAGTCATAAGGCAACTTCACTTTCCTGTCATCATCAAACCATGATTTGTTCTCATAAACAATTACATCTCTACTCACAGAAAATCTTTTATTAGTTGGATTGTACAATCTATATCCTTTTTGGTTTTGGTCATAACCGATGAATACACACTTCTCTCCCTTCAGATCCAATTTCCCTCTTACTTGAGAAGGAATGTGAGCATAGGCTAAGCATCCAAAGTTTTTACAATGCTCTAGACTAGGGCTTCTTCCATTCCACACTTCATATGGAGTGGTTCCATCCAGTGACTTAGATGGAAGTCTATTTATGAGATATGTGGCTGTAGACACAGCCTCTGCCCATAGGTAGTTTGGCAATCCCTTTTCGTTGAGCATGGAACTTGCAGCTTCGACAATAGCTCTGTTTCTTCTCTGCTACAGCATTGAGTTCGGGTGTATACCTTGTAGTGACTTCCCTTTTAATGCCTCTTTCATGCAAGAAGGCATCAAATTCAGAAGAGAAGTATTCTCCTCCACCATCAGATCTGAGTCTTTTCAAAGTCCTACCTGTTTGGTTTTCAACAAGAGAAATATACTTCTTAAAGCAATTACACACTTCATCCGTGTGCTTCATGAAAAACAAAATGGTCCACCTGCTACAACCATCTATGAAAGACACATAATATCTTGAGCCTCATATAGATGGCTCCTTACTTGGACCCCACACATCTGTGTGCACTAGATCCAAAGGATTTTGATACACATCCCTGCTTATTGAAAGGTTGTCTATGAGCCTTTCTAAGTTGACAAGCTTCATACTTTTAAATCATGTGTTGCCTTGTGATATTAGGCAAACCAAGTACACTTTGATCCCTACAAATTTGTTTAAGTGTCCTCTCACCAATGTGAGCAAGCCTTTTGTGCCATATCTCCAACTTTGTGAGAGTTTGGGATCCATAGCTTAACAAAGCTATGTTCTTTGTATCTTCCACTTCAAAAGTGGAAAGCCTTCCTGTCTTTTCTCCTTTGGCAATCCTTCTAAAGCCTTGCCTTGGGTCTTCAACATATGCTCCAAATCGGTTGAATCTAACCTGCAATCCTTTTTCAACAATCTGTCCAACACTTATTATATTTTTGGTAATTGTAGGAACATACAAGACTTTGTTTAAGAGGTTCATATTCCTATCTGATGTCTTCACAATACCTATCTTCTCCACTGAGTGCTTTGTGTCATCTCCTATCTACACTTCATGCTTGTTGTATGGATCTTCCAAATCAAAAAGTAAAGCCACATTTCTTGCTACATGGTTTGAGCATCCCGAATCAATGTAAAATATGTGATCATCATCCTTACCCTTCTTCACTGATAGATTCAGAATCAATAATGAATCTTCTTGACTTTGGTCCTCTGCATAGTTATTGTGGTATTTTCTTCCTCTATGACCACTTTGATAGTTGTTGTTGTTGTTGTAATTGTTGTTGTAGTAGTTATTGTTGTAGCCTCCATTATATCTGCCTCTATTTGATCCATAGCCACCTCTATTGAATCCTCTTCCTCTTGAGTTCCTCAGGTTCTTGAAACATTCTTCAGTAGTATGATTAGATAAGCCACATGCAGGGTTGAGATGATTGGAATCTCCCCTTGCCTTGCTTTCCACTTCTACCTCTTCCTCTAGCTCTTCCTCTACCTGCAAAGTTTGCTTGGAAAGAGCTACCTTCATCTTCATTCTTCCTATTCGTCGACTTTTCCTTGACCTTAGCTTTATGAGAATATAAGGCAAAAGTTTGATTACCTCTTGAGGAGTCACCACCTTTGCTAATCTTTGCTTCATGAGTGAAGAGTTGGCCCATGAGTGTGTTGAGGTCAGGTACATGCATATCCATGTATAAATCCATGGTTGTTGTGAATGACTCCCACTTGTCCTCTGATTTGATTCCATTTATGATTTATCTAATGATTTGCTCCTCTTCAATTACCTCTCCAATGCTTCCAAGTTGGTCAGAAATCTCCTTCATCTTTGTGACATAATCAATCACACTTTTCTTCGGGCTTTTCTTCATTGTTGTGAACCCCATCCACAATTGGTTCTTCCTTTCTCGAGTGTTGGAGGAGAAGAAAGAAGCAAGTGCCTTCCAAGTCTCTCTTGATGTATTGCATCCCTTTACATGAGGTAAAAGAAAATCAGAGATTGAGTTTAGAACATAGGACCTTGCAAGTCCTTCCACTTCTTCATGTGATGGTTGCCCTTTGTTCCTCATGGTTGGCATTGCTTCATCTCCAGATATGAATCCATATAGATTCCTTCCTTGAAGGTAAGCCTCCATCCTTAGAGACCATGATGGGTAGTTTCCTTGATCCAATTTGTCAATTGTTGATGGAAATCCATCTCCCATGTTGCTTGACTATGCTCTGATACCACTGTGAAGAGAGATGGTGGATGCAATCCAAAGATGAGTTGGTGCTGCTACAACTAGCTTCACACAAGCCAAATCAGACTTAAGAGTTGATTAGTAGACCCTTTCAGCTTCCTAAATCCACCAAAATACCAGCCAAGTACTTTGGAAAATGTATCTCAAAAGTTTAACTCAAGATAGACTAGTTGCCAAATGACTAGCTCCCAAAACTTGCTATTTTTGGACATAAACCTATTGAAACAAATGAAGAGTGCTCTCAACCTGGTAGGAATTAGATAAATTCCTTTTGGGCATACCAAATAGACTTAGCAAGCTTGCTAATCCAAGTTAAAACACTTCAAACGATCAACTGAGAACTGAGAACAACTTTTAACAAACTCTCGAACATGCCCGCCATTCTCAGGGCTCTGCTAAGATAGACTAGTGAGAAGTAAAATGAAAATTTCTCCCAGGTTACAAATCCAATGAGCGTGAAAATGTATATTAGAAACTAGACTTTGAGAGCTATCCAACGCATGTTACAAGACGGAAACTGAATGAGTATAGCTCGAGCTATGAGCTTCTGAAGTTACTGCTCTGAATGAGTATAGTAGAGAACAAAATAGAGAAGTAGAGAATGATAAATGTATAAATTCACATATTATTGCAACCACATTGGCAATGAATATTTGCAAAATGGCAGTATAATGATAGAGCTATGGAGCAAGCTCTTCAATCTCTACAAAATGACATGAAGTGGTCACGTACAAGGCTTGTTAATCACCTCTTCCTTCTTGCTCTTTTTATAGCTATTCTTCGAGGGCGTTTTGAATTCGAATTCAAATGGATCCACCTAAAAGTGATCCGTGAAGTTAGGAAATATTCCCTCAACTCACTAATTCCTGGTTTTAGGTAGTTAGAGCCATGACTTTGCTTTTACATAATTGATGAGGTAAGCCATTCTTTTTCTTTTTCGTTTTTCACAATTACAAGAGATAAACTGTATTCTTTTACAAGAGGTGTTCACATGATGTAATAAAGTAATTCTATGGTCCAAGGGTCTGGCCAGTTCAGACAGATCTGAAATCAGACACCGTTTGGTCATCCGTGTGTATGACCAAAGATCTCGAGTTTAGACTTACTAGGAGGTCTTGTGCTCTTGTGAACAAGTGACCCACTTAGCGTAGTGGTTAAGTCTCATGGATGTGAAGGAGGAGGTCTTGGGTTCAATCCCCATGGGGAACATGGGGAGAGTATTTTGCCCAAAGAGATCTAGAGCCTTCTAGAAGCATCCACTTGAGTTAACTCGAGTTAACTAGGACACTTGGCGCACATGTAGTTACATGGCTGACACATGGATGGTTAGTATCCGCCTGCCCAAGAAGGCAGTCCCCTGGAGAGAGCTATATATAGAGGCATTTGGTTGGGAGGAGAGTTATCTCTCTAGCATGTGGTGGTCGTAATCCTTGTTCTCTTACATTGGTATCAGAGCCAAGCTCTCATGGTGACCTTGGGGGACATCATCACCTTCCTCAAAAGTTTTCGTGAGATCTTGCGAATCCAGCTTCTTCATATTGTTCTCTTTCTCTCTCACTATGTGTGTCTCCTCCTTAGTGGTTCATGCTCACGTATATTTTTGGCAGCAAAACAATGAAGTCGGTTATCAACAATGGGTATCGAACCTTTGAAAGCCTCTAGAGAGGCGAACCATGTAACAAGGCAAGCAGACTGGCTTTGCGGTATTGAGCTTTAGTCTGTTGCCTCTATATTTTTTTCATCTGGACTTTGCATATCTTTGAAGATCAAAAAGAAAAGTTGCACTGCTGCCATCTCGGGGGATCGAAATCAGTCGACTAGCCATG